>CP137671.1:9948657-10286157 GCA_037976565.1 Mesocentrotus franciscanus | reverse complement strand
TCTCTTTCTCCATCATATTCCTTTTCCTCATCCTGCTTACTCTGTCAATTTTGTACACTTTTACACCATAAATGCTTTTTTTAAATGCTTAAAAAACCCAAAGAATTTACAGTCACTTATTCATTGTCACAGTATCAAGATTTTCTTTATTCAAAGAAAGATTTTCATACATATATTCATATATAAATATCTACATTCTGCTATACAATCATGTAATTACGCATTTACAAGAATTAGAAACACTCCATATGCTATCAATGGCATAAATTCAAATCAGTACAAAAGGAATAAAAATAAATGGTAACAAGGAAAGGAGATTCGGCATCACTGCAACACTCTTCCTTTGATCAACCCTGCTCCTCTCAGATTCAAAATATTGATTGAAAATTGTTTAAATCAGGTCCATAAAAAAAATTAACATAAAAAATTGCTGGCATATGTTCAGAACCTTAAGCAGCAAACAGAGAATACAGTACATAAGCAATTTTTCTTCTGCAAGCAAATGGATAAACACATGACAACCACAGGAATACAATGAATAAACAGAGCCCCATACTAACGGATGTCCTATGCAAACAGGCGCCTGAATTTTAGCGCCCCCCTCCCCCAAAAAAAACAATAATAGTAAATAAATAAATAAAAATGATAATAATAATAACAATGAAATAAATCAAAATCAAATGTTCAACAGAGGCACCTCGTACTTCAACTCTAAAATTAGAATCTGAACACTTTGGCCAGTATCTAATTCAATACTTATGTTAGAAATATGAGTATTTTACTTATTTTTCGGCTTAGATTAAATACTTGAATAGCCAACTTTGGTATTCAGTTCAAGCTTTTGGCTAGGTATTTTACCCTAAATTTAAGACAGCTCCCTACCAGACTTAAGCCAATTATTTGGAGGTCTTGATTGGCAGGCATATGGTTTTCTAACGCAGTATTACAACCTTTGCACAATTATAATAGCTCGCATTTAATACGTCGCGTTAATCACGCATTATTTGGGATTGACAATGATTATCAGTAAGTATTTTTACCTAAAAGTCCGCTTACTAAAGTAAAATGCTCAGATGTGATCTGAATACGAGCTAAGACATATTATTTTGCAAAGTAAAAAATACTAAGTAAAATACTACCGGTAAGTGAAATACTGACTTAATCCTACTATTGAATTGAATACGGCCCCTCGTGAAAAAAGAAACGTTAGTTTAGCCCAGGAATGGGGGTACAGTACATCAAAGAAAACAATCACAAGAATGAATGCAAGGTAACTTGCTTGAATACTACAGTGATACAGCAATATTGCACATTGAAACGTACAGTGAAACGTACATTTGACAAATGATTACAAACTAGTCGGCTGCCCGCAAGAAGGACGCAAGTGCTATGTCCAGTCAATGGCATTAAAGGCCTTATTGCAGACAGCCGATGAATACTAGAATGAGTGACTAGAATACAGATGTAGGTCTTTCCTGAGAAAAGGCAGATAAATAGATGTCAACGATATGAATGATAAAAGACAATAAAATACACACGAATAAGCACACAGAAAAGCATGGCTCCACTTGCCATTTTGGGGGCATTAACCACTATTAAAAGGATAGAGTTTTCAAGATAATCACAGGTCATTTGAGCAGAGTGAATTTGTCTGATGCATAAAGTCCAGTGGGAAAATTAATTTTTACATAAAAATGAATAAACTTTCATTTTTCTTATGTGTGTATCCTTACTGTTACGCTACACCAACTAGATCGGGGATTCAATTATAAACTGAACGCATCTTCCCAATAATTACTTATTTATTAAAAATATCTATTATGGTGTCATTTAAATTTTTCTAAAAAAATCTTCATGAATTCAGTTTTCATGGCAACTTAAAACATCTGTTCCTATTTAATATACTCCATTTGTGAATGTTTAAAACTTTAAAACTATAATTGATACTGTACATCAAAATATTATATGAAATGCTTACAGAAAATGACCGTTTTCAGGGATGTTTAAATCGTACAAAAGAGCAACATCTTCTATATTACATATATAATTTTGCTTGTATATTATATATTATATCCCTCATGTATAGTTTTTTGCATTGCCATTGTACAGAGCACGAAAAAGGGATAGTTTCCCTATTAAATTTGAGAGAGTGAGATCATTTACTATTCGGCGTTGTATAGTAAATTCCGGAATCCACTTTTCCACCGATCACCGATATTTCTGCGATCGATATCGAAATTGATGTTCTTGAGCTTGAGTACGAGTGCGATTAGTTTTCGAGAATTAGTCATTGTATATTTGTTTTATTATTATATCCCTTTCACCTCAATCATTCCTTGGACACTTCTGTAATAACATGTACCTTACTCACATTCACATCACATTAAAATAAGAAATACAAGAAAATTGCACGAAATGAAACATAGAAGGATGCAACGGTTTAGCTGGCGCTGTACGGTACTGCAGTAGTGTTGTGCTAGTGCGGTTACTGCATGCACTGCGTAAATTGCACGGCCTGGCCTGAGAGCCGTGAGTGCACCGCGGGAGTTTTAGCGCTATGAGGCATTTTAAATCCCGTACGCTGACTGAATTTTGCCATTTTTAGGGGGACCGAAACTAATTAAGGAGAAGGAATTTTAATCTGGTAAGTCATTTACCTTTTCTTTTTATTTAATTTAGGCCTATGCTGCTGAATGCTCATAGTTCATATTTCTTTGTAATAGTGAGATGCTCGTATCTCATGAGGGATATAAAACAGATATGCAATGTCTTTCTTGGCTCCAGCAAACTATGAGTTAATTCAGAGGCATAATAACACGTAACTTTCCTCGAGGCAAATTTATATCAAATTTACTATCCTCGGCAAGCCTCGGGGATAGTAAATTTGATATAAATTTGCCCTCGGGAAAGTTACTATCTATGCCTCTTCATTAACTCATAGTTTTTGCTAGACCCTCGAAAGGTATTGTATATTTGTATACTAGTATTATGCTGTAGTACTAACGATACCTGAAATTGTTTCATATCATTCTGCAACAATGTTAGAATAAATAACTGATTGGACGGATACACGACACCGTAGAATTGTCAAATCGTTCGAAAACGTACATAAATAACGTTATAATTCCATAATCCTATTGAATTAAAAGAGGCAGATAAAAAAAAACGACAAAGATGCATCTGTAATGCATCATAAGACTCTGCATGGTTCATGAATGAGCAAGTCTGAAGGTCTAAAAATATTTACAATCTTCATCCTAGCACAACAAGAAAAAAGAAGAAAACAAAAATCTTTGGCACTCTTAATGTAAAATGTAGTTTGTTCAAGGCTCTGTTTCTGGTTGATGAAACCTATTTCTAAATTTGTCAAAACGAAGAGCAAAAGGATAAGCATGAAATGCAGTTACCGTACTTTGTTTACAATTTCGCAAAAGTGTTGAAAAACCACATGATATCTATACTTTAAGGGAACTTATTTTAGTCTTCCTTTTTTTCATTTCGACTTGTTAATTTGGTCTCTTTGATACTGTTTGAAATGAATTTTTGTGTAACTTTTCATACGTATTATATTCGCATGAATTTGTATGATTGCATGTATTTTTTTGTAAAATAAATAATATTGTAATGACCTATTGTTTTTATATGAAGATGGAAATAAATGAAAAACAACAAAAGTGATTTGCCTCTGTCGCTCTGTTCAGCTTCATCCTGTACGAATTTAGGGCTTTACTGTATCATAAGAAATCAATTTTTATCACTGTTGAGGTTTCCAAAAAGACAAAGGGTACTGACTATCTTGAAATACATTCAAAATCTCTGCACTGAACACTCCCATAAAACTTCACAAGATGGTCAATTTATATTATGTGTTGTTATCAATGACTTGCACAGGTCTTTACATATTATAAACAAGAAATCAAACCATCGAGAGGAGAATTCCAAAATGATTTACATCGACAAATTAAACATTGTCGTTATATTGGGAAGTTTACATATCTTGTTATTTGAAAAGTATATAGTTGTTCATCATTATTTTCTCCGTTTTAGTTTTGTTAGAACAAAATATTTAATTTATGTATATAATGTTATGTCAATGATGTTTTATAAATTCATTTCAATTCGAGGGTTATGCCTGCTATCATGCAATTTCTTAAGTTATGTTATGTTTATCATACTCTCTCCTGGCTATTGGGCATATATACGTGCGATGATCTAGTAAAAAATACATAAAAGGATGGAATAATAAATTATTTCTGTAAAATTCAAGGTCAAACAAGAACACCTGCTGCTGCAATAAAATCTATATTAATTTACGTTTTTGTTACAAGAATTTAAAAGTTACTCTGTTTAAAAAAAATTGAAATATGTCTGTCTGTCATTTGCTTTAATAACCCCCTCTCTTTCTCTCTCCCTCTCTCTCTCTTGCTCTGTCTCTCCCTCTCTCTTTCTCTCTCTCTCTCTCCCTTGTCTACTATTACATAATTCCTACTATTATAAGTCACTGACGGGTTTGTGTCACGTCATGATATCATCATCGTCTTCAATGTTAGGCTTCATCGATCTCGGTCGAAGCTCCGGGAGTAGTTCTTTTCTCCTGTGGTTAACTGCAGAGGAAAGGGAAAAGACAAAAGCAGAAAATGTGACATTAGAACTTGTTACTTGCTCATGAAAATGAGTTTATCAAGGAAATAGGCAGATGTAAAACCACACTTAATCACAGATTTTCTTCAAAATTGTTTCTTCTGTATTACAGCGTGTCCACACACAAAACAATTTATCCCGAAACTCTATAACGAAATGTCGTATAGGTGCGCAGTTTGCTACTGCGGTCATGAAATGGAAGCGGAAATGAGAGGTCAGGTCTCCTTTTGCGTGCGATCCGATGTTAAGCCCCGCCCAGTTAGACTAGTTCCGTCCACACACAAAATTTCTGTGATTAAGCGTGATTAGGCGTGGTTAGTTATTGAGTTCTAGTTCGAAACAATGCCCAAACCTGCGTTTCGTTATACGACGGTTATTATGACGTATCGTTAGTAAGCGTCCACACACACAATTTCATCATATAACTATCGCGAAACGGTATAACTAATCACGCCTAATCACGGAAAATGTTGTGTGTGGACAGGGGGTATAATGCACAGGACCAAGGCAGAGGCAACACTCAGTATGGGAGACATTAAAGGTAGAGGGTCGTCAGTTTCCATGTGCACAAGGCCATAATTTGCTGACACCAGACTTGATGGAAAAACCATTAATGGGTGTACAAGTCTGCACACAGCAAAACCGTAGTCCCATCAAGAAATACGCCCTAGTCTCTCCTGAGAGGGGTGAGGGAAATGTAAGATAATGACTTTAGCATATGGGGGAATGGGTGGAAAATGCAAAGAATTACATATGGCCTGTTGGTCATAAAACTGAAGGCTAATCCTGGTGATTGACAATAACCCCGAATGGTGTGGAATTCCCCATGAGAGCCCATTACTATACATCTTTAAAACTTGCTACGAACTAGTTTATAAAGAGAATAATATAAAAGAATTCATAGTAATAATGTATTCTAATTGCTGTAAACCATGTGCAGTTCAGTTTGTGTACTGCTAATCCTATCATAATAAACTCTTATGGAAATTAATTAATTGATTTGTATCCTATTTCTGTTTATTGTAAACTATGTACAAGTCTCTTTTTTTTTTTACATGTGCACGAAACAAGTGTCCATGTTGATAGTACAGTGGACAAATTAAAACATTTAATAAAATTGAATTGCAGATTTAGTCTGAAGAGTCTACCCTTACCTGTACCTGAAGGCACAAGAGGGTCTAGGGGTGTCCTAGGGGTGGTCTGCTCGACTAACGGTGCGAGGGTGGGCTTCTGAGAAGACTTGAAGAGGTTCCGTTTGCCCGGAGCTTGGGCCCAGGTCGGGGTGGCAAGAGGGGCGGATAGAAGTGGTGGTGCTAAGTCGTCCATGCCGTCTACAGGCATCGGGGCGGTCTTGTTCTTTTTGATCTTCTTCTTTTTCTTCTTTTTCTTCTCTTCACCGTCTGTAAATACAAGAAAAGAGCATGACGCAAATTACGACATTGAAATTGAAATGCTTTTGGGCAGATACCATGGTGCTTATCAATCGGATTGTATGACCTTAGGTCAATTGACTCAATTCTCAACAACAAAAATGTTAATGCATTTTTAGGATCATTTCCTGTATCTAGTAATTGTATAGTTAGTCACAAAATTTGTACTTATCTTAATGTGATTAGCCAAAAAAATATTGTGCATGTCATAAAAAAGAAAATGAATGATATCAGCACAAAGTGTGCAGTGCACTGGCAGGAATCCTGCCCATGTCATTTTCTTAACATAACAATGGGAATTCCATCAATTCTCTTAGTGCTCTGAGCAGAGTAAACTGCCAACATTTTAATATTGTATGTATTCTTTCAAGACAAAGAATTGCTCATTAGCTCCGGGGAATGGAATGGGGCTCAAAAATTAGGAGAAAACATGGAATAGTCACAAAGTAGTCGCTATGATTCAAGACATGTTTGTAAACCTAGTGGCACCCTTGGGGTTCATACAGCATCGAACAAAATAGGTCACTCACGACCTCATTCGTGGTTCAGGCAGCTTATAAGTACAATCAAACCTGCTTTTAAATAGTGACCACCTGTCTACAAGGACCACATTTGTTGTTTCCCTTGAAAATGGTTTCTCATTGAAACCTGTACTAAAGGAATCTGTACATAAAGACAACCTGCCTATAAAGACCACTTTTCTTGTCTCCCTTGGGTGGTCTTTATAGACAGGTTTCACTGTACTTACTATTTGAAGGCTCCTCTATCAGGTTCTCCTGCGATCCTACAACCACCTTCTTTGATTCCCCCTCTGGCATGGTTCCAGCCTCGTCCGTTCCGCTTTGCTTTCCGTCACTCAAAGCATCGGGACTCAACGGTCCACTCCCAGAAGTCCTTTCATTGCCCCCATCCCGTTACTCCGCACACCCCCTTCAATGTCTCCCTCTATAGTTCTTGTATTGTCATTGATACTGTGTGACGATGATGAGTCTGTCATCACAGTGTTCTCAATAGATTTGTTATCGATTTCCCTGGTGCTCTCTGCCGATCCTTTCTTTTTCTTTTTCTTCTCTTTTGCTTCAGCGGCCTCCTGTTTCTGGAGATTAAATGAACAAAAAACAAAAAGTAAAAATCTGACAAAATAATTTAAGCATCTTAGCGAAATGTAATGTCACAAAAAGACGCGTCTGGAAGGCAAAATGCATAACAGTTAGTGATGTTTGTAAATTAAAATTCCTTTTTTTAACATATCTGAATGAAATTTTATCTAACATTAAACTTCAGTGAGATGGTATCTGTATTTACTGGCTCCATATCATAACGATGTGGTTTTACCTCAGTGTAATAAAATTATAAAACTATGATTTTCAACAAATATGCATTTTGCGTTCCAGACGGGCGTCTTTTTGTGCCACTACAATTCGCTAAGGTACCTTACACATTAATGTATATTATATATTTTCATTACATATTTCATTATTTATTGTGCATCTATGGTGCTAAGACATACATGCAGAATGCGGATTGCATACATTAATTGGTAGGTAGGACAAACATTATGGCTTGTCTAATCAGACAACACGTAATGTATGCACTTCGCATTCTGACTATTGAAATACAATTATTCATAACAGTTGAATGAACAAAAATTTGTACATTAAATTTGATGTCATTACGAAAATGGCCTATTGCTGCCCTGGGCAAATTCTTTGAATGACTTGTACCTTTTTAGCAAAGTATTCGTCGTCCACTTTCTTGAAGGGGTCACCATCAATTACATCGGCCTCATCATCTTCTTCCTCCTCGGCAGGTAAACCTTTAGCCTTCCGCTCTTCCTCCTCTCTCTTTTTCCTACAAAGAGTCAAGACAACGATAAAAAAATTAAAAAATTATATTCGGCACAATTCATACATGTATACAAGATTCTAGGCCTCTGTTCTAATTGGTGGAAACTGTGTGCATAAAAGTTGGCTTTTGAATGACCCTTTACAAATCTCGCTACCACAACTACGGTATTTGGCCATAGAGGGCAGCACCAGCCATGGGTATATTTGGCAAAGGCACTTCTGGTTCCCATTCATGGGTCAAGAATGGGAAAGTCTGCTAGAAATTGTAGTTCCAGAACCAATAAACTATATTAAGTAACTTATTACTTTTTCAAAGTTCAGAATAACAATTCTTAAATATCCTTTGGCATAAAGACCTCTAAATCCAAACAGCATTATACACTGTATAACAAAAGATGCATGCCAATGAGTTCATTATATGATCTATCCACACTCGAGTTGAGGCTGTATGCATCTATCATACGATAGGTGCATGAACAGCCTCAACAAGAGCGGATAGATGCTGTAATGAACGAGTGACATCCTTTGTTTTATACAAGAAAAAAATATACAAGAAAAAAATCTCCAGACTATATCCTCATCATCATCATCACCACCACCTCCAACACAACCACCATCTTTATAGCCACAAATCTGACCTCACTTCTTTCTCCTAATCAACATCTCCTCCCTCTGATAATGACATCATCGTCACTGTCGTCATCATCATCACCATTATCAACATTGACCTCGCTTCTTACTCCCGCATGACTCACTTTCTTTCTCCTAATCAACAACTCCTCCCTCTGATAATGACATCATCATCACTGTCATCATCATCATCATCATCATCATCATCATCATCATCATCATTATCAACACTGACCTTGCTTCTTTCTCCTTCGTGACCCGCTCTCTCTTCTCCTTCCTCTTCTGTGTCTCCTCCTCCTTCTGAGAGGCGGTGTCTTCCTCCACTCTCTTGGTGATCTTAGCCCAGTCGTTGCCGATCCCATCCAGGAGCCACTGGATCCCGTCCTTGATGGAGGGGTCCATGCGCTTGCCGATGCCTTGCACAGCGGAACACGTTTCCTGCAAAGATACCAAGGGCATCCAGTCAATGAATATAGTCAAACTCGGAAAGGAAATGATCTCTATGGTACTTCCAAGATGTAATGTGCAATCGAATCTTTAGCCTTTTCATTATAAATTGTAAGGCATGTTGATGAAAAATGCTTTGAAAGCAGTTATGAAAAACTAAAAGGAAGATAAATCTGTTCTGGAGAGAATTCATGCAATGTCATGTCTTCATGCTGGTAAGTAAAATATGAATAAAATTCAGTCACTTTGAATTTTATATCTTCTTAACACTAAATACCTATACCAAGCCTGAGATAATCCGAGCTGGGGGGTGTTTCACAAAGACTAAGATCAAATTAAGTTAGACTTGAACTATGGCAGGCCATTCATGCCACTGGTTGCTCTCACCATTGGTCTCTCAATTATGATCTTTAGAAAATATTTTTTCCTTCAATAATGAACTATCAAAAAATGTAAATTCTGTAGATTTGTGACCAAGATTTGTACGTCCCTTGAGAGACCAATGCCAGGAATGGTTAGAGGAAATAGTGGCATGAACAGCCTGCCATAGTTCAAGTCCAACTTAAGTCGATCTTAGTCGTTGTAAAACACCCCCCTGGTGTCTATATGAAAAGTGTGTATTATACCAAAATCAAATCATATCCAAATAGTAAGCAAGATAAAATAACTTACCACTCTGCAAGGACATTTGCTGTTCCTGACGATCTCTTCTAGATCTAACTGGTCACAGATATCAATCTCATCCAGCGCTCCCTCTTGGTCTTGTTTATTCGCAAGCCTGGAAGTAAATAAATAAATAAATAAATAAATAAATGAATAAATAAAGAAAGAAACAAAGAAATACATTTCTCTCATTATCCCAAATAACTTAACAAAATACTATGCCTCAAAATGCATTATTGTCACTATACGCATGGATGGCAAACCCTGACCCAAATGTAGTTTCTTGACATCAGTTATAATAAAAATCATTCAAATTGCACAAATGTTCTATCCTCAAATACCCAATATGTACTTTGTCAAATAAATATCCCAATATCAAGGACACATTTACAATAAGAATGAACAAAACACTTACAGGAGTATCCTCTTGCCCCGGATCTTTTCCTTCTTGAGTACATCTTCCAGGCACTCCTTGCATTCCTGGAGCCGATCCTCCGCACTGGCGTCCAGGACGAAGATCACACCATGCGACTCTGCATAGTAGTTAGCCCAGATCCCACGGATACGCTTACCCCCACCGAGGTCAAAAACGGTTACATCGAACTTGCCGAGTTTGAAATCTCCGCTCGCAAAGCCGACGGTCGGAGCAACCAGGTCGAGAGATTCTGTGAAGAGGACATGTGTGTAATATAACTATTGGCAAAGGGACAAGGGAGACAGATTGCTGAAGTGCAACTGCGAAACAATTGTAACCAGCAAAAATTTAAAAACATTTCTTTAAATAAAAGAAACGTACATCACAGAGTTGCCAATTTGATTTGGTTTGATCGATTACAACTTTGAAAATTCATAACTTTCTTATCCTTAATCGGATTTTCTGAAAACTACTGGTACGTTTATCTTGTTTTTCGGGTGTTTTTTTAAACCAAAAAAACTATCAGGATAAACTTCCGCTTCAATTAAAATTGTGTTTCTTCGTTCATACTACATGCATATAAAATGATCGTATCTGGGAGAGAAAAAAAATCTCTGCCAAAGTGAGCACAATCAGGGGATTTTTGAAGTATTTAAAATGAATGCTCTTTCACTTCAGTGGTGGAACTAAAAATCAAACTGATTAAAAAAAAAAAAGTAAAAACATTACAAGTAAAGGAAAATAATCTAGATACAGTACATTCAGATCAAAGACAAACCACTTCTAAATTTTCCCCTTAATTACATCTTGAATAACATGTACATACAATACATGTACATTGTATCTACAAATGTTTTAGCAGATTCATCAATGCAAGACACTACATACAGAATGGTTACAAGTAATTAAGTAAGAGCGTAAGAATAAAGTAAAAAACAAAAGAAGACCGAGCTATTCTTACCTCCTTGCACTCCCTTTAAAGCCGTTGTCTTGCCAGAATTATCAAGCCCGATAAGAGCCAGCGTGACTTGCCTGTGAGGGCGCAAATTAGATTAAACATCAGTGAATTACACATTAGACTTCAATATGACTGGAAAAGAGATGAATATAAGAAGGGCACACTTACTGTACATGTATGAAAAAAGGTACAAAAGGTAAAATGTGTAACTACAAATTTGAAATTCAACATAAATCTGAAATATATAAGATTACGGTATTCCATGATACTTTGGTTTTGTGTTATGTTCAACAGCTATTGAAACTAACATTCTTACAATGCCCTTTCATGTGCACAAAAAACACTACTTCTGTCAATATCTAATATGGCCTGTCTAAATAAATTAAAACTGTAGACTTGTTCAGATATTTAGCGGCAAACCCCGTTAAATAAAACTAAATTTTTGGTGTATTAATGAATGGTAATTTTGAGGAGATAAAAAAAAAAGCCGCCACGACACAAATCATATTTTATGCAGTCTGGTGGCATTTTTTTCCAACCAAATACTTTTTTACAAGGTAAGCATAAAATATTACATCACAGTACAGCCTTCACAGTTTTTGGCAAAACTCTTCTTCATATCTGAACTGGCCTTAAGTTTTGTAAGAGTTACATCTAATAGTAAAAAGATCAATCAAAACAAGTTCTTGAAGGTTAACAGAAATAATTATAGAATTGTAAGGAACTGAATTGAGCAATACTAATCATTAAGGTAATTTGTTCTTCATTAGATTCAAACTGTGGTTTACAAATCAACATGATTAATTACAAGCAGACATCGAATGGTCTTTTTGTTTTTTTATGTAACTAGCAAAATATTGATCACAAAATGTTTCGTAACTTACTTGCGAGGCTCACGCCTCTCTTTGATCCACTGAAAACAGCAGGCCATTAAGCTGAACATTCCCTGCGTTTATTGACACCTGGAAACAAAAGAACAAAGAAACATTAGTCATGAGATATGTATGTACTAGTAACTAGTGTAATCATGACTATATCAATCTTTATTGAGAGATCAGTAATGACACTGATGAACGATTGTATTACTGCCGTGTACCTCATCCCATCAAGTATTAAGTTAGTAACTGTTAGTTACATATTTATGTCTCACTTTCTTACTTCTTAGGCAAACAATAATACATAATTCTACTTTTTTCTGGAGATAAATGCATTCCATCATCTTCATCATCAATTCATTATGTTAATCATCATCAGAAGATCTAACGGCACTTCTGGATGAACGTTTGCACTTGGCCCTGTTTCATAAAACTTGTTATCAATAGCAATAACAAATGCCAAATTTCTATGACAAATTTGCTCTCAGCCAATCAAATGCCACGATTTCAGTAGCTTATAACACTCATTTTAACTTGACATTGAGAACAAGTTTATGAATATGAAACAGGGCCCTGGGTGTGCTTCATTCTGTCACACACAAGTTTTATGCCCAACTATGCCTGGGCTGGAGTGGGAATGAGGAAACCAATGCATGTGATTGTGACGTACGGAATGATGCACACTCGGTAGCGGCGGTGCGACCGTGCGAAAGTACACTCACTAGCGCCAATCTAACTGGATAAACAGTACTCAGTAGGCCTAGTGTCAATGGACAATGACCGTCTGTGACACTACTGTCACATCACCGAGTTAGATCCATGTGGACTACAGTCTACAGAAGAAATCTGAAATGTGATCAGATCTATAAATTAATTTAAATTAGCCTCTCGCTTCTTCTCATGCTGTGGCATGTGCCTGTGCTGTGGAAGTACATTAAAATGTCATTATTAATATTAAATATTATTACATCACTCAACAATCGACATTACTCATCTCAATTACCCAGATCGCAAAGAATCAGCATCAGTCAAGTTTTGCATCTCAAAAATCATCACACACAAAGTCAGTTACTGTTTTACAAGTTACACCTAATAATTAGTAATGCCTAATAGTAACACTGGCCTAACTTAGGTAAAGCCCTCGGTCTCACTACAGTAGTACAGTACAGGCTACAGCTACTAGTACATTGCCTCAGTCATAAATATGCAGAAACAACATTCATTCAATTTCAAAGAACAACTGTCTGAAAATTCGGCCTAACGATCTCGGGTTCTAACTTCTAGTCACTACATTATCCTACACATACATACCTATATTAATTCTTTGTTTCTTCCAAAAATAAGTAAGAAATCACGGTAATCTACATCTTCATGAGAAAAGACAAATCCAATTCAGTCACCTAGAACTACAGTACAGTATATTTGAGTATTGTTGTGTATAGCTAGCTAGCTAGCTACCTAGCTATGTCGAGCATATCGTATTAACAGCGCTCGTAAATATGTTTTGTTACCGCAGCAACTCGCCGCTATATGCAGTACAATATACATGCACTGTATATGTACTGTACTGCATACGTACACGTGTGTGTACTTGTGTGTACGTGTGTGTGTGTATAGCGTACATGTAGATGTACGTAGACTGCTACATGTAGCTGCTACATAGACCTAGCCTCGATCGAGTCTAGTACTAACGGAGCCGGAGGTATGTGTTGGCCTGAAAGTCAGAGAAAACAGTCAAATATCCCATTTAAATCCACCCATAATCACCAAAAAATCTCAATGAATTGATTTCTGATGTATTTTAAACGCTGAAATGTGGGAAATATGTTTATTTCCGATTTTAGCTAGCGTTGGTTTGAACTTTTTAATATATACTATATTGCCCCAAGTCTCTCGTCATCCAGTACGGTGGCCGAGTGGTTAAGGCGTTGGACTTAAGTTCCAATGGACGTAATGTCCGCATGGGTTCGAACCCCATCCGTACTAATAGTGTTTTTGCTCAATTTTTTTAATACAAATTTTATTCACTTTACGTAATAGCGATTGTGTTTATTTATTACCTATTCGGCGCTTAGATTATTTATAATATGTGATATCGTTTTCATTTTCATGTATCATCATCTGTCAGTTTATGACAGGTTCAATGACTCAATCAGAATTCTACATCAAGTGTCTCTCCAAGTACCTCTACACCAAGATAGACACCTTTTTGATTTATTCTATTTTTAAATTGTTTTTTTGCCAACCTCGCGGCCGACCTGTTGAGAAGTTCACGTACAGCTCCTGTACCTGTGTATATTAAATTGAACTGAATTGGATTTATTTTCTTCTGAAACATACAAATCAAATCATTTGAAACCTAAGCTCCTTTAAACATCAGATTAAATGTAAATTTAAGTCAAAGTCCCATTATAATGACCGTCCATCTCGATGTACGCGTTACCAAAAACACCCCAGTGTGTTTAGGAGGAATAGGCTACATTTGGGACGAAGGGAGTCAAGCTTTTGTAAAACTCATGTTCTGGATGTAAGATTTTGGATGAATTTTAGTCACTCTAAAAAGTAGCTGTCTCCCATACGAGAGATGTCTCAACACACTTTCAAGTTCATTAAATTTGATAAAGAAAATCTAAATATTTTTCAGGTCAGACCAATTATGGTAGCGCTGAAACAAAACAAAAGTCCACATTTTCAAAATATTTGTTATCATCAATGAATTCTCTGGGGCAAAGATTCACGCTTTATTGCAAAATCATTTGTATGAAATTATGAAGAAAAATATAAATGTGAAAAACTCAAGATCCAACGAAAGGAATTTATCTACGTTCAAAATGGACCCTCAGAGCAAAATGATATTTCCTTAGACTTCCATGACAATCTAAGTCTCATAAGGATTTCATTTATCATGTAATTGTTAAATTCAAATACATTTTAAATGGAATTCTGTGAAATTACATCAATTACCCCAATGATCAAATCCCTCATCTTTCAAGAGACATCTTTATCAATCGCGCCCTCTTCAGTTTGATCCTATATAATACGAAGAGGGATATCCTTTCAAACCATTATCCAAATTTTGCAAAACCAATTTGCAACCCCTCCCAGGCTGTGCCTTGCATGTATAGGCCTACATGACTTGATCTTTATAAAGAAATCTCATGCGGGTGGGGGGTCTATTTAAATCTAAGCAAATATATAATGTACATCACTTATTGAGGTTTTAGTAGTCATACTATAAAAACTTCTACTATGAAATTATTTACATCTGAAATACCCTATACAGAGGCCTTTTTGCCTATATATACAAATCTGGACTGCATTAGAAAAAAAAGTAACCAAGCCAGCATAGCCTGATCAAGTTGGAGGGGCCAACCCCCAACCCCATTTGAGAGAGAGAGAGAAATAGAGAGAGAGAGAGAGAGAGAGAGAGAGAGAGAGAGAGAGAGAGAGAAGAAACTGTTGAAAATGGACAGAGCGAGTTAGGGAGGGCCGCAGGATTTCTGGAATCATATTTACGATGAAAAATATTTTAATCACCACCATTTTTTTAATTACTGGATATTGCAAGATAAAGTCAAAAGATAATAAATCATGAATTATTATCTAATTGATTCTTGGCAAGATGGCAAAAAGGGATGAAATGATTGAACAACAAATAGTTCACCTTTTTAATGTGCAAAGGAACTCAAACCAAATGTATAAGACTGCAAGTGCCCTACTTTCTTTTATAAGGTTCAAGGTTCAAGGTTCATTTTATTTCTTTCTTTCACAAAATTTATACATATAATAATATAACAAAAACAGCATAAGAAAAAAACAATTTAAGTGCAATTTTAAGTCGATATATAATCCAAATGAAAGAAAGTGGAGACCTTAGAAAAGCTGGGCTTGTAAGAGCAAGGTCCCCATATAACATAAACCATCAATGTTTCACTTTTTAAAATGTTTCAAAGTTATCAAAACTACACATGATTAAATATGGGGGCATATTTACAAAAGGGATAGCTTGAAATTTGAAAAGGAGAGGATGAAAAAATATACAAAAGGACCGAAGGAAAAAAGCAAACTGGAACGAGAAAAACAACAAAACAGAGAAAAACAGAGAAAGAAGAAAGTTATATGTATATAGGGGAAAATGGTATTTGGTGTAAAGAAAAAGAAAAACAGAGAGAGGGGGGAGAGAATGTGAAATGATGACATTTATATTGAATAATCAAACATAACAAAAACAAAAAGATAATGCACGTTATCAATAACAATTAATAAATTATTACTTATTATCATTTCTAAAAAGAAGAGGGGGAAATAAAATTGATACTTTGGAATTGTTTAAGCCTTGTCGGCAATACTCAGTCATTGCATGCCGTCCGACTTCAAAAGGAAGTAAGGCCTTATAGCCTTTTGGGGTGGATCATCATTCAAGGCACTGGGCCACACCTCATCCACTCCCACCCATCATAGGAGCACGGAGCAGTAACCGTGGAGAAGATTCATCTTTCGGATGGTGACGTTAAAGGTCGGTCCCCAGAGGTTAATAATCATAGCTGATTGATAGTTTACACGTCTGTAAAAACCCATTTACACCCCGTACGTGTTTAGGCCTATTTTACTGGGCTATGTTGACGGTGTGCAATGTAGTCCCCCTAATGATGATAACCTAAAATAAAAGCAAGATTTGTTAGAATGTAGAACCACTCATTTTACTGTCGTTTTATTGTAACTTAGGAATAAAACCGGCCGGCCCATGCCCCCTTTCGAAATCCTAATTAAGTTGCATACCTTCAGAATAATAACACGATCATCAATATACCCCCTTTTAAATTAAAATTTTCCGACCGGTGACCAGGCACTTGATCAAGCTGAAGTATTAAGCTAAAATTGATTCGGCCTTAAAAATGATTTTTGAGATCGAAATCAATTTTAGTTGATGAAACACCCCCTGAAATCTAAAAAAAGTCAGTGTTAGCAGGGGCGGCGATTTATTTCATGACCGGGGTGAAATGCGAGGGACGAAGGTGCCGAAAGTGACCCCTTCACAGGTTTTTGAAGTTTTATTTATTGAAAAATTACATTCCTTAGCAAAACTATAGTATAAAAACAAGCAATATACTTTTTTCACACTTCACTTTTATCCGAGCGACCGAGCGAGAAGATTTTTGCATTTTTATTAGTCTAAACGCTGCACAGATTGGGCCCTCCAGAGCTTAACAGTGTATTGCAGTCTTTAGTCAGTATTTGCTATACATATTTTTTGCACTTTTTCAAATTTTCCAGGGGGGACGATCCCCCTAAAAATTTGAGGGGCGGGGACGTGCCCCCTGTCCCCCTGTCCCCCGGGATCGCCGCCCCTGACTGTTAGACCCTTGCGCCCCCTTTCCCGAGTCCCTATAGCAAAGCTAGATTTCTATGCAATCGAAACCGGGCTGACCAGCTTTTAAAAAACGTTTAAAAAAAGTAGAAATACGAAGTTGTAAACAATCTAGAGACTTCTAATTAATTGCGATATTGCGGTTAATTAATTATATATTTACAATTTTTTCAGTTTCAGTTTTCTTTACGGATAGCCTAACTGAATATTCTTATATTACTGAAGGCCTATGGCGTATATATTCAGTACTGAATGAACAACAACAACCCTCCCTGGGTGCCTCAGTTTTTTTTAGGGGCGAGCAGCTAGTCATTTTTTTAAAGGCCTAGCCTTATTCTAAACGCTACTAAGATTTTCTGTTACATTATTGTTTGTGGATCATAGAACCTAAAATTAACCAAATTATTTTATGCATTATTATCATATGAAATGGTAAAATCTTTGATAAGCAGATGATTTTCATTCAGATTTTAAATCAATATGATTGAATCCGTGAAATAATTACATATGTTTAAAATGTATAGCCTCGTAAAAGGCTAAATAGACTTTCCGTGTGAATATATGTAAACATTATTTCCGCGATCGTGATTGAATGATATGATTCTGAAACATATTTTTGAGCGATGAAAACAAAGATGCAAATTTCATGACTTGATGCCACTGAGTACACCGTGAATGGTAAGTTATGCTTGATATTATATCATGGTTTTGATAAATTAATTTGTAATTAAGTGTGTTAAAATGTGAAAGTTCTGCGCGAGAGCGCGAGGGAGTTCACTATTTGGCCCGTGTCTGTCGGTACCAGCGCAGGCTCAGCTCAGGGAGATTGCATTGCAATATAATCCAGCATGTAGTATCGACAGGTACAGGTACATGTACCAGACGAGTGTAGAGTTAGAGTGGGGCGAGGTTTTGTGTTTTTAATTTGCGAGAATATGATTTGATCGTGTTGTGTGGTATAGCAAACAAGTAGAGATTGATAAATCAGACTGGGACATTGAGAGCATGATTATTATTTTTGAAGCGATACATGTATTTTATGTAAAAATTATTGTCATAATAAAAAGAAATGAGACTTTTGACAGTTTGACGATAGAATTGATGCGAAATGTGATGTGACAAGTTACATGATAAACTAATTGTACCATACCAGGCAGGAGATATTTAATTCATTTTTTTTCATTTTTGCATTATGCTATTAAAGAAATATGCAGTGACGAGACAATATTTATATCTCAAATTTAGAAATGGTGGCGTTGTCTGCCTATATGAGAATGAAAGCGAGAGAGGAAAGATGATGTACCAAGAAGGTGATGCGATCCAATCCCACACTCATCCTTGAGTTCCCTCACTCTATGCCTATGAGCTTTGATTTTGTTCTATTGCAGTTTGCTCACCTTTTATTTCTTGTGTCACCCCCCCCCCTGTATGATGCCCGTTACCCCTCACAGGCTGGACACATGACAGCTGTTACTCAGAAATGGGAGTGCTGCTGAAATCGGATGCTCATCTGATTTCAATTTATTTTGGACTTTGAAATTGTGCTAAAACTTGTGAATACTGTGGAAAAACCTCGAACTCGGTCATGACATAAAACCCTTGACTTCTGTGTAATTGTGTGTATTTAGTGGGTAGCACTACTGACCCATGCCCCCTTTCTTGTACGAATATAGCAAGTTGTTAGTATATAACTATGCAAAAGAAATACATGTATACAGTAACCCTTTTTTCGTAATTTGACTGACCCAAAATGGCTGTTCTTTTTCTTCTTCAAAATGGTGCCCCCCTTTTCTGCCCAGATAAAAACCGGGTTTGATATACTGTATACAATTCAAGGAGAAAAAAAAACAAAAAAACTTTACAATATATATGTGAAAATGAAAATTTAAAAGGGACTTAAAAACATAATTGGTGGACATAATATGTATTCAATGATTGGGTTTTAAAAGGGATTGGGGGCATGGGCTGTTGTGTGCCCTGCCCCCAAAAAAATGCCTCTGCTGATAGTATACTGTACATGTTGGCTGTGTGGATCCTTCCCATACATATACATATACATGTATTCTTCTTTCCTTCATTATTTCTCAATGTAAAAATAGTCAAATACATGTTCTTTTTATTTGTTTTTTTATGAAAATCTTTCATTGTCATTTTGTGATTCTTTTCTTTCTCGGTCTTGTTAGCATTCATAAAACTACCTGTAACAATCTTAGAATTTAATTTTCCTTTTGGGTGTATCCACATAGATATATTCCATTGATTGATTCTGTGGTTAAATCCTCGTTTATTTTAATATCTTTTTTTCTCTTACTTAATTTCAATACTTGTGATAGATCTGATGGTACACGATTCTATTTTTTTTCTTCCATCTTGCACATTTCCAGTATATTATCTATTTTCTCATTTAATTTTGATGAATATCTCTCAAAATACATGTAGTAATAACATGGTTCTTTTAAGGTGCATATAACTGCTGTATTTTTTTCTATTTAATCTTGTGCATTTCCACTACATTATCTATTTCCTCATATAATTTCAATGAATATTCTAGAAAATAGTAATAATATGATGGTGCATATCACTGCTGTAGTATCTCTATGTGCCCAGGAAGCTACAAGTATACATCTTCTTTCCTTCTTTTTCAAATGAAATTGCTTTTTCTTCTCACCGTATTTCAGTTTCTTCCAGCTCTGATTCTTTATTCTATTCTTTAAATGTGACCACCCTTTCATTGCAAATAGAAAAGAAGTCTTTTTTGGAAATATTTGTCTAAAAGTATAAGATATCATGAACCAAACAACCAATTAATCATTACTCAATGAACTCATTGGCATTGATATTGGCATAAGGAAAAAAGAAAAGAAAAAGAAGGAAAAAGATTTCATCATAGTTAAATGTAGATTTGTTAAGGAAATAAATGATAACCAAAAATGACATTTGGGAATGGAACGGGTAATTGCAGTTATGCAAATATTTATAACTGCCCACTCAAATTTAGCTGTAATTAGAAATCTCGTAATCTTGCATGGACGTATATATTAATGATGATTTCCTACGAGATATGTGCTATGTCATCTCTAATCAGTATCCACTCCCTAGCATGCATATGAAATGGGCTATATTTCTTTACGAATTGAGTCATTTACCTATGGTAATTTGCATTTTAATGAGGTTTGCCAGTTACCATTAGTAGACCTACATAAACTAGCCTTTGCCCATTTCTGTTAAATAGGTGCATGTCATTATTGATTCTTTATGGGAGAATATGATATTTGTATTGGGCCAAGTCATTTGCATTAGAAAAAAAAAAGAAAGAAAGAAAATAATGTCATTATTTGTATGAATTTCAATGTTTAAGTGTACAACATTTGCATAAGAAGAACAATAACAAATTTCTATCTGGGTGAGATGGTATTGTATGCATTGTCTACTGGGGCATGCATTTTCAATACTTCCTATTGTTAATCAAATAACTCAACTATGAATGACTATATCTAGTAAAATGTAATGACATTTTATAACAACATCATCATTTTCTTGCAATGCATTCTGCATTTTTATTATTTTTGTAATTAAAATTTAATTATCCCCCATATCTTGATTTCCCCATACCTTTGCCTAGGTTATATGATTTGTATCATATTGCGTGCATGACATTTCACAAAATCTTTTATGAATTTTGAAGAATTTATACTATTTTCTGAATATTGTATATTCATAATTATTGATTTTTGTATAAATAGTTTATCAAAATTCACGTTTTTCATGATTTAACTGGAAACAAATTATATTAGTGCATCCACACAAAAACATATTACTATCAATCTGACTTGGATGCTGGTGTGAAGAAATAAGATTCTTAGGGGGAAAATAGGAAATTTATATTATCAATATAAAGAAAATAATTAGTGGATAGTGCGGACATGACGTCACAGACTCATAAGTGAGTTGCCAATTTGCCTAGTGACTTTCAAAGTTTTTCATGTCATTAAAAATTCATAACTTTCTTATTAGTTATCTGATTTTGCTCAAACTTTTTTGATTGGTTTGTCTGATTATTCTGCTTCTATTGAAAGTAAGTTATTTTTGGAGTGGACTTGCCCTTTAAAAGCATATGAGTTAATGCCCTTTTGGCTCTCAGCAGACTTGTAATACTTCATATACAGTAGCACAAGCATAAATACATGTATAGGCTATATACTGTCAGTGAATGACTACCGATAAGGCCCCCCCAAAAAAATCATTTGGTTGTCCTCGACCGCCCGCTCCTCATTTTCGGCCCGCTCGTATTTTTTTAAAGATTTAAAATTTTTTTTTTTTAAAGAATATACATTTATTTTGGAGCAATTTTAAACGCCAAACATACCATTTAAAGCATTTTGCAAGGATCAAAATGTGTCCCGTCGCCAATTTGGTCCTTTTAGTACGCAATTACATGTATGTCTTTAATAGAGAAGAGGAGGGAGTTTTCGGCCGGGTGGCAGTTTTCGGTGGGTCCGTTGTATGCGTGGTAAAATCACTTTAAAATACATAGCATAATACACATATCACACACATACAAAACATATCAGAGTCACAGGAGAACCACATTTGCAATAGAAAATGTATCCTTAAATATCACATTTTAGCGATGTAATCGGCAGTCCCGCTACCTGAATCTGAAAAATCGAATATCTTACGCGTGTCTGTAAGGAAGATGGGTACCAAAACCTGAGCTGTATTTCAAGCATTTTTCAGATTTAGATCACTATTTTTCGTGTATCGCAAGATCAATAGTGTCTCCCCGCACGTATTAAATCATTGCAGTCGGATACCGGATCACCACAGGGATAGTTTTTGGCGCCGCGAGCTCTGGCGTGGGATACCTGCTCCGCGGGCGAACGAACGACGCGCGTGCGCGCTCCCTATAGACGTACGTACGTTTTACATACAGACGAAAACTGCCTCGCTATAGCCGAAAACTACTCCGAAACAGCGAAAATGAAAATGAATATTGACATGGCAATTCATGATTTTTGGTCGGGATTCTTTTTGTGTTTAAAGAATAATAATATTGGCTTCATGATTTGAACAAAAAATGAAAATAAATAGGAAGAAATGAGTCCATATGAAGAAGAAAACAAATGGAGAAAAAAAAAAATCCGCCCGCCCGCCCCTACTCCAGAAAAGCAATCGAGGACAACCAAACAACTTTTTTTTTTTGGCCTAAGCTGTCTGTGTAGAAAATGAAGTTAAATTCTTTCAAAAGGTACAATACAGGATTCATAAAGTACTATACAACTGACAGAAACTGTTCTACGTGGGAATATACAGTGCTATTTACACCAAAGCTTTATTTGTGACTCATTGCTCTACGGAATCCCCCAAAGATTCCCAAACTGTTTAAAAACAAAACAGAGCTTAATGGAGAAATCCAGTTTTCGTGCATGCAGGATTATCCCCATCTCTAACCAGATCAAACTCGCAAATCTGATTAAGACAGCCGTATAAATTTGATCAAAATTCCATGCTCTGTCTGGCCACTGGCATGCACTATTGCTATTGTAGCCCAGAAATTATCACGCCTGGAAATAAAGAAGCCGATTTTGTTACTGGCTTACTTTTACCTTGGTGAATAATTTGCCGACATATGCCTAGCGACTGAGTCACGGCTTAGCGCCTTTTTGAGCAATTTCTCCTAATCAATTGGGGGGCGGTGGAGCGTAGGTCATTTGACCGCTTCTTCTGTGGGAGAAAGGGCTGTTTTTGTTTTTTTATCGACTCGGGGAAGGTCCTACATTCGTAGAGGTGGGATGATGCGCTCTGGCCCTGTCTGCGAATTATGAATTCAAAGTACATTAGTGGAGGTAAATTTGAGTATTCATGAAGAGCTTTCATTCAATCTGTATGATGCTTTCAGAGTAGATGTATGTTGTATGTTCTGTAAATTGTTGAAAATAAGGCTTTATGAGGATAAAGAATTGCTTCTATTGTATAGGAATGAAAGGGAAGTGTAGTGGGAGTGGGGGGAGATAAAGGGAGAGAGATAGAAATATAAGTATTTTTTTTGTTAATTTGGGAAGAAGGGGGAGAGAGAGGGTTGGAAGAGTAGGGGAAAGAGGAGAGGAGAGGGGAGGAGGGAAGAGAGAGAAAGAGAGAGAGTACAAGCAGGAGAGGAGGAGGGGGGTCGAGGGGAGGAGAGAGGATGGGAGAGAGGGGAAGAGAGGGGGAGAGAGGGGAGAGAGGGATACCGGATGAGGAAGTAAATTACACAATTTGATAGAAGACCAGTCATTGCATTTGAACTAACGATGAACAATATTTGTGAATGGGTCGTAATATGTTTGAAGCATAGAATGTCTGAAGTAAACATGATACCCAGGACTGATAGTTTGCTGTATGTTTAATGAGATGTGATGTGTATCTCATCTAACTTCCCTCTGATCAGACCGGCCTCCCTTCGGTATGTATCATGTAGTCCCAGACATATGTTTCCATGTCAGGCGATGTTGCTGCCTGCTACTAATGTAGGGTCCTGTCTCTTCAATTTGGATTGATGACATCAATAACAGTCTGTTAACATTCATCATTGGAGAAGCCAAACGCCAAAAGCAATGGACATAAAAAAGGCAATAATTAACAGAGCTGGTTGAGAGCCAGCAGGAGGGCTGGTTTGGGGTCCGGAGATTTATATTTCTTGTCAGGTTAAGTGGAGGAATTCGTATAGCCCAGTGATTCACCCTCGGACCGTGTGTTGCATCAGGCAAACGCTCAGCAAACACTCACACTCATCAGGCCGACATGCAGATTACTTTGGCGATTACTCTTTAATTGCAAAGAGAATTGGGACATTGCTTCCTTGAAGTGCATTGTACACATGTAATAGCATTTTATGTAGTTCCATCGGCCGGGATGACATTAACTTTCCAAGAAAGTAGTGGTGATTGATGGAACAAACTTTCAAGTTAAAAAGTTTTCACCAGAAGAAACTCAAGAAAGTTTTTGTCAGAACCTTTCTTGTTTTTTGTTTTGTCAATAAGTGATTAGAGTTATATTTTTTGTAGCATTTGCCAAATTTCTTGGTCTTTTGGGGAAGCCAAATTTAAGTTGTGTCTTTTGAGGCTTTGACAGATAGCCTCAACATTTTTTCACCGTACAAGACATAGATAATGCCTCTCGATTTTCTCCATTTATCACAGACTTAAAGAACTTATACGTCAGTGATAATGATTTTTTTCTTACGGTAAGTGGAAAATAAATTTTAACTTTATCAATTTTTTGATATCTTATTATCAATATGGTAGAATGATTCAGGAATATTCCCCTCCCCAAAATTATTGATCATGGTACTCTTTCTGACATAGACCAGGTTCTTTTCAATCAAGAAATTACAGTGATTGAAAAAGTAAAAAACAAAGGTTTTGCTAGTTCTTCATTAAGTCACTTGATCAAATGACTACAAATACTTGACAAGTGCTTGTCTAGTTACTACACAACCATATATCTGTCCTGAAAAAGTCTCATCTATCCAATTTACATTCTGTGTGGCAATTCAAGAGCCTTTCGTCGGCTTTTGATCTATCACTTTCATTAACTAGGCATAGCTGGGTGAATTATTAACCCAGAGTGTGAAACTGCCCTATTTTAATGGGTGATTCTAACCTCATGAAACTGGCCGTGATCATGTACTGAGACGAACAAGTGTCATGGTCGAGGAGGCAATCCGTCTTTTTGGAAGATGGGGAATTGTGCTCTTTTTCCCATTCTTTCTTGGTTCCTTCTGTTCCTTCCGCTTACATTTGTGTTCAAACAGTATTGCTTGGTGCATGGAGGGGGCACTGTGGAACAATTTTTTTTTGGGGGGGGGGGTGGGAGGGGGGAGGGGACTTTCCTTACTTGAAAAATTAAATGGGAACATACAAGGCTACTTATTACGGGGAGTGTATCTTTCCCTTTCTCGCTTTCCTCCCTTTTTCCTCCACTCGATGGGGGAAAGGGTAGGGCACGTTGCCCCCTACAGTAGCTCCATACCCTATTGGTGAGGTTCCGCTTCTTTGTGATAAATTATGATTTTTAGCAAAAGTGCATTTTGCATTCTTGACACATCATCTTGTGCTATTACATTGTCCTTAGCTACCCATTGCATACTATTCATGTAAATGATGGGATTCTACCACAAAACTGATGACACGTGTAATTAAAATTGAATAATTAAGAAGCTAATTTTCCTCCTCAAGCAGAAAGGACATTATATGTGCTGTTCTGGGGTCTGCCATGAGCTACAAAAAGAGAGGTGTTAAAAAGCCTGATTCCTTGTGTTGCCTAATTCTGGCTGAGAGAGAGAGAGAGAGCGAGGGAGAGAGATATAATGGGAGAGGAGAGAGAAAGAGCGAGGGAGGGTTGAGGAGAGAGAAAGGAGATGTGGAGAGGAGAGAGAGAGAGAGAGAGAGAGAGAGAAGAGGAAAATAGAGAGAGATATATACACAGAGAAAGAGAGAGAGAGAGAGAGAGAGAGAGAGAGAGGAGGGGGGTGTTAAAAGTGAATTTCAGAATGCCCCAAGGGTAATCAACTAAGCAAAATGGGATCAGAATGGCAGAAAGTGTGAAAGCCTTGCCCCAGGACATCATTGTGTTTGCTCAAGGAAGCCTGAGACCCTCTTGAATTAAGGATATTAGAAAATGATTTAGGGCAGTTTGCACTGTTTTGAGGATTTTACTATCATGAGTAGATAGTGAACTACATGTATGTGAATATGAGTGATACTGCAGAGGTGGATTAAATTCTGAAGTATAAATTCTTGCAAGATTAAGATGGTTGCATGCATGTTCGGGTAAGGTGTCACCTTTTCTGAATATAAATGTTTGAAGTTAAAAATGGGTAGCGGTTTAAAAGGAGTAAGAATCTGGAAGTAGACAGAGAGAAAGAGAGAGAGAGAGAGAGAGAGAGAGAGAGAGATAGAGAGAGAGAGAGAGAGAGAGGAGAGAGAGAGAGAGAGAAAGAGAGGAAGGGAGGGGAGGAGGGAGAAGGGAGATAGAGAGAGGGAGGGAAGATGGAAGGAGAGTAGGGGGAGGGGTAGATTTAGAGAGAGAGTGAGAGAGAGAGAGAGAAAGAAAGTAAGAGAGAGAGAGAGAGAGAGAAAGAAAGAGAGAGAGAGAGAGAGAGAGAGAGAGTATAGAGTATAGAGGACAGGAAAGATAGATTGTGAGAGAAAGAAAGATAGAATTAAAATAAGAAGATGGATACAAATGCACAAATACAGAGAAGAAGTAGGAAAGGGGGGATGGGTCAATAAACTTTAACCATGCCCAATATTTGGAGTGCCCCAAACGTAGTCTCCTGATGGGACACCCTCCCCAGGTACAGAAGGGTGTTGGAATGAAGGAGGGTGTGAAAACAATACCATGAGTATGATTATGTTTGTTCTAGGAAACTTGAAACTAGGCTGAATTGAGAAAAATGTAGGTTACATGTATAGGGGCACTGTATTAGCTTCATGCTGTCTTTAGTGTATAGTGAATTACATGGGAGCGATACTTTGAGTATGATGTCCAAAACCAGATTAAGATTAACAAAAAAGTGGTAGTAAAGGTATAAATCAATACTATATTCTTAAATTTCTATTTAAGACCTAAAAATATGAATGACAGAAATTAGAAATGGGTTCATAAGAAGACATACATGTAGAAAGATAGAGATAGAGAAAGAGAGCGAGAGAGAGAGGTTTTTTTTGGGGGGGGGGGAGGGGTAGGTAGGGAGGAAGGAGGGAAATAGAAAGAAAGAGAATTGTAAAGGAGAATGAGATAGGAGATAGAGAAAGAGAGAGAGAGAGGTAATATTATTAGTATGGAAAGAGGGATACATCAATACATATATTTGAAGAGGAAGAAGGGAAGGGGGTGGTGAATAAACTTCACCCCTATCACTATAGGCCTGTCTTCATCAGCTCGAGATTGCCAAATGACCCGCTATTTTATCCCGATCGCAAATTATCCAGCTAATTTGCGTCTTCATCAGCCCGCAGTTGCAATTAGCGGGATATTAGGTCGAGATAATCATCCCAAGAATAAGATATCTTGGGCTAGTTTGCAAAATATCCCGCTATTTGGCAAAATATCCCGCTATTTGTCCGGTGCATCTTCCAGCCTTTTCACACACGGGTAAAATTCTTTAAAGCTGATTAGTTCAAAGAGCTTTAAACTAATCAGCTTTAGATACAGCATCATTCACACACAGAAAATTTCGGTGCGGTCTTTCGAGATTCACTGCTCTGTCACTACTCAAAAATGCGCAATGGCCCTACTGACCATTTAAAGAGCAGTGCCCGCCCAGTTAAGAACGTATATCCGTTCACACACAAAATGTCTTGCTCTCTAGATATGGACTTCGTATCTGCAGCCTGCTTTGACTTCGTATCTGTCTGAACATCGTATAAACGACGTTCACACAGGGAAAATTTACTTTAAAGCTGTTTAGCTAAACAGCTTTAAACTAATTAGCTCTAGTTACAATGAATTTTAACCGTGTGTGAAAAGGCTGTTCACCAGCCCGAAAACTCGCACTATGTGCGAATGCTGAGCAAAATATCTCAAGCTTATTTCCCAAATTAGAAATAGTGGGCTATTTGGCAATCTCGAGCTGATGAAGACATACCTAATGTGAATTCCCCAAGGGCATTCTGCTTGTAGGATACAGTCCTCTGGGCCTGAAGGGGATCGGAAGGAAGGAGGGTGTGAAAACAATACCATCAAGTAGGATTGTGTTTGTTCTAGGAAACTTGAGACAGGGTTGAAAAAGTAGGGTACTTGCACTGTATTGGCTTCATGCTATCTTGGGTAGATAGCGAATTATGGGAGTGATTTTCTTTTTGCCTTTTTAGTTTGAGGATGATGTCCGAAGATGGAATCAGTGGTAGTGAGGGTTTAGATTAGTTTTTAGTTAATTCTTTCATTTGTATATTTAAATTTGATACTTTCAAAAAGTAAAAATGGAAATAAGTGTGGGGTTGATAAGAGAGATAGAGAGAGAGAGAGAGAGAGAGAGAGAGATATATATATATAGGCAGGAATGAGGGAGAGAGTGAGAGAGAGAGAGATGGAGGGGGGAGGTGACAGAAAGAAAGAAAGAGTGAGATGAGGGTAGGGAGGGATTAAGGTATGGAAATTGAAAGAGAAAGAAAGTGGGATATGACAATTAACAAAAAAGAACAAAAAGTAAAATCCCGAAGGGGAAGGGGGGGGGAGGGTCTCGTATGAAGAAAGTTTAACCAGGACAAAAAACTTGAGTGCCCTAAGGGCTAAGGGTAATATCCCCATAAGATAGGATCAGAATGAAGGAGGGTTTGTAAACATTAGCATGAAGCATAATTGTATTTGTTCACAGATGCTTGAGACCGTTGGATTAGGGATATTAGAAAATAATTGCAGTCTGTTCAGTAATTTGCTGTCTTCAGTAGATGGCTAGCTATGGGAATGCGGTTTTTTAAGGGAAAAAGCAGGCATTGGTAATTTTTTTGTGTGTGGAACAAGAGCAAGTCTCGACACATCTTTAAAGCACTTTGCATCTGCTATAAATTTACATGTTTAGGAGGACTATTTAACTTTTAAAAATTAAGCAAATGGAAATTATTTTCCTTTATTAGAGCTACTACAGACTGAAGAATTGACAAAAAGTATTTGTTGTGGTTGTAGATGTACATGGATTTTAGGTAGAATAAATCAAATTATATATTCATAATAATTTATTTGTGTTTTTAACAATAGTGCAGCAAAGCTAATTTGTACGAAAGGTTTCCCACCTATATTCTCTACAGGTAATGTAACATGAGCAATAAATCTAGGTTAAAGGTTAAATTGTGTGCAGTACAATCTGATGAACTGGAGATTGCATTGTAGGCCTATATTTTATTGAAAATATGAGGAATCATTTTTAGCTATGATATTTTATATCAATTGATCATATAAAGTTTCATGCCAATGTACATGTATGCTGTACAATATAAATATACAGTCCACTCCCGGTTTGTAGGTATAATGGGATAAAAGTAGGTTTTTACAATCACCAATGCACCTTCTATGGTGCTCTTTATTATATCTATGGTAAATATTATCTGCATTATTATCTTCATAAATGTTTTTACAAAAGAACCGCCTGCACTTTACATTCATGTAGCATTTTCTATTATCACCATTACCCCTCGACAGCACCTATGTTTGTATGGTGCATTACCCGTGTATAATCTTCATGCGTGGTTGGCCTGGATGATGAGCACGACCCGTATACCGAGCGCGGAGCCGAGCTGATTTGATTTCACCTTAATCCCTTGTTGTTCTCCGCAGGGAGGCGACGAGTCAACGTTTGGATCCTTACCGACTCCAGCCACTTCCATTTCCAGGTCTTGTCTTTTCATAACCCATTCAGACAAGCAAAATTAAGTGACGTTTTGTCCTTGGTAATAATTGTAAAATAAAACATAAAAACCAAACATTTATATAACAAAGAAAGATTTAAGCACTGTCTTGGGGTGAAAACTGAAATAATCTCCTATAAAATGAACAATGTACAATAGGACAAACCATGTATTGTGAGGATGCGCAGAGAGAGACCTGACCTATATCTTTTTCTCCTTCGTTGACTGCTCAAGCATTTGGTGTAAAGTGACCAATGCCCTCTAGTCTCTACCTGCACATTGGTATTGAGCACGCCTCCCCAAATACCGCACATTTCTATACAACATTCCTTTACATGTTTTATCCTGTGTACATTTATGGCCTTTCACTCCATGGTTATTTTATACAGTTGTATCATACTCTTTACAACATTTTTTTTTATATGGTGTTTATTTTCATCTGAAAGGCTGACAACATGTATTGTAATTAATTCTACAAAGTTCCTTTATAAAGTTTGCTATTCCTGTTTGCGTGCCCCTTTCACTTATTCACATGTATGATTACAGTGTTTCTTTATACTGTCTTTCCCTTTGTCTGAAAGGGCCCATTGTGGGTTTTAGCAAATTGAGTTGGGGGTTGTACCATCCTGTCCTGTCGGCCCAGGAGAGTAGGCTTAAACTGGTTCGATGGGCTAGATGTCCCCAGTCGCTTGGCCTCGTCGCCATTCCAGCACGCATCTATGCAAAGTGAATTTGGTTCTTTTCTCTGTTGAAGCGCAGCCTGTAGGAAGACAAAATCGAGTGGAAGATGGGAAAAGATTTTTGGAGTGCTGATGGATGAGGCAAATGTCAGTCCAGTTCTTCTCAGTTTTGCTGTGTTTATAAGAAGTGCCCTTTTGGTATTTGAAAAGTGCCCCTCCCTCCTCAGAAAAAAAGGTATTGTCACCCTCTCAAGTGTTTCCTTTTGTCTGAATGGGACCACAGTGGGTTTTCGCAAATTGGGTTGGGGGTTGTACCGTCCTGTCCTGTTGGCCCAGGAGAGTAGGCTTAAACTGGTTTGATGGGCAAGGTGTCGCTTGGCCTTGTCGCCATTCCAGCACGCATCTGTACCAAGTGAATTTTGTTCTTTTTTCCGTTGAAGCTCAGCCAGTAGGAAGGAGACGAAAGTGAGTGGAAGATAGGAACAGATTTGAGGAGTGCTGATGGATGAGGCAAATGTTAGTCCAGTTCTGCTCAATTTTTCCTAATTTGTAAGAAGTGTCCCTCTTGCATTTGAAAAACTGCCCCTTTGTCGTTTGAAAAGTGTCCCTTCCTCCTCAGCAAAAAAAGTTGTTGTCACTCTCTCAAATGTTTCCTGTTGTCTGAAAGGGGCACTTGTGGGTATTAGCAAATTGGGTTGGGGGGTTGTACCATCCTGTCCTGTCGGCCCAGGAGAGTAGGCTTAAATTGGTTTGATGGGCTACGTGTCCCTAGTCGCTTGGCCTCGTCGCCATTCCAGCACGCAAGTATGCAAAGTGAATTTGGTCTCTTTCCTCCATTGATGCATGCCTGTAGGATTTACATTTATGTGCGAGGAAATATAGAAGTAGATTTGGGTTGTTCTGATAGATGGATGAGGCAAATGTTACTCCAGTTCTGCCCAGTTTATTAGAAGTACAGCCAAACCTGTCTATAGCGACCACCCAAGGGAAACACAAAAAAGTGGTCTTTGTAGACAGGTGGTCTTTGTAGACAGGTTCCTTTAGTACATGTTTCAATGAGAAACCATTTTCAAGGGAAACAAAAAATGTGGTCTTTGTAGGCAGGTGGTCTTTGTAGACAGGTGGTCACTAAAGCAGGTTTGACTGTTTCACTCTTGTATTTAAGTGCCCCTTTGGTGTTTGAAAAAAGGGCCCCCTCCTTCTTGAAAACCTAATGCAGCTATACAATGTGAGATTTGAGATTTGTCATCTCAAATAGAGCAATTTCATTCATGTATACAAGTGTAATTTAGATTGTTATGTGTCCTTTATAAACTTTTTCAAAGGGGAACACTGTTTTAGTGGAAACAAAAAAAAAACCAGTTTTTATGCTTCTAAGATCATCTTTCTACACAGGTAGTTGCTATTAAAAGCAGGTTTGACTGTGCAAGACATATTTCCCATAAACCCAAGCCCAAGGTATCTTGGGCATAATCATCAGTGAGTTATAAGACATTAATACTCAGTTACTCAGCAAAATCCATGCTAAACCAAGGAGTTATGTTTTAGAAGTCTAATATCTCCTCGGGTCCAACCTACCAATAACTGAACCCCCCCCCAAAAAAAAAAAAAAAAAAAAATTGTGACCTTTTTGAGAAAAATGATTTTCTTTTCCTTCTGCTGTCAGTTTGGCATCAGTTTTATTGATGTGACTGAGGTGTATTAAGCAATTTCCCTTGGCAATAAAATAATGTTATTCTACCCCTGCTTGGCATTCAAATGTCCTCTCCAATGCACCTCAGAACTTTACATCCAAGGGACCTACATGTACCGTCTCCTCGGCGCTGCTTGGGACATTAGCATAGATATTACCTTCACTCCACTTACAAGTACTGGTGGATAAATTGATAAAAGTGCATTGACATTTCTTTTTTCATCTTCTCTTTAGAGATACCTTACGGCTTGAGCACATTTCTGCCATGTTGAGGATCAGACTTCATTGAAGTGAGAGCAAATTAAGGTAAACAAATTGTGATGAATTTATTAGTGCAAGCTCATATTTTGCGAAATATCATTTTAAAATATATTTTCGCCTGTGTTCTTAGTATCCAGACTTTATTAAAGTGAGGGTGAATTAAGGTGGACAAATTGTGAAGAGCGAATAAGTGCATGTTTATATTTTGCAACAGTATTATCATTTTTAAAGGGAACACATCAGCACAAAAATAAAAAAAATAAATCCATGTTTCGAGTATCCATATTGAGCAGCAGATTTCATTTTAGTGAGAGCGAATCAAAGGGCGATCCAACCCTTGTAATAAATTGATTTGTATGAAAGCAGAAAAATAAGAAACCAGAATGTCGAAAGTGTCAAATATATCCTACAAATCAGATTGTTATTATAAGTGTTTGAAATACAAAATCACTATATCTATGCGACTCGCAAATTGGCAATTTGGTCAGTGGATTGTGACAGTGACATTACCGATTCGGCCAATATGAAATCCCCATACCTATATCACGATATCACTGTGTATAATACTTACTGTGTTTGTTTGTGGCTCCCATATAGTATATGCAACCCCCAAAAAAAAGGGCACACCCTTAAAACAATTGTTTGTAGAATAGAATTTGAATGCAAAATTGTGAGTAAAGATAGTTTCATGTATTTTTCAATTTCAAAAGCATCTTTGTTTTTATAAGGAGCTCCATCCATACATACCACATGGTTTATACATGTATACCAGGTATATGTATTGGATCAAAAATTTTGTCTAAAACTTGGAAATCAGAATCAACATGTAACAAAATCATTCTTTAGACTGTGCAGTACATATTCTGTACCAGTATGTCAAATTGTGACGTATGCTCTGCAAATTGGCGAAACCAATTCAATCATGCGGCAAACCGAGTGCGGTTTCCATATTCATTATGGAGCATATGTACTAGTACCAGGATACCAGCACATTGCAGCCGGTACCTACTATTTCACCCCACATAATCGTGACAGACGATTTTGACTGATAACGTTCTTGTTCTATCCAAAAATCATTTTTGTGAGAGAAAAAATTTCACCCAGAGATTGATAAATTGATGATTGATGATTAATTTTACCTGACTGCTAAGGAAGCATGTGCAATGAAACTTGCACCGTAGCACCCAATTAGAAAGACCACTGGCTATTTAGATCATATATTCTATGTCCCTTCAACAGTATTTCTCATTGTAAATAATGTATAGTAAAGGAACCTGTACATAATGACCACTTGCTCATAAAGACTGCTATTCTCATCTCTCTCTTGAGTGGTCTTTCTGTACAGGTTTCATGGTTTATATGCTTGAGTAAGCAACCAGGGGACCTACAGCTTTAAGTCCTATCAGAGGAAAGGGGTAATGAGGATTTATGCCTCATGAAGGCGCACTAGGGCATCAATTTGGTTTTGAACCAGGAACCTCATGGTTACAAGACTGCTGCTCTACCACTGGACCACTATGCCTCCTAACATGACTTCCTTGTGAATCTTGTTTTCCTTATTAATGCCTTACCAAAGAGCCTTAGCACATCACTTTGGTTTTGAACCCTGAATCTCATGGTTACAAGACTGCTGACCAACCACTGAGTCATCATACCTAGTAAAGTTACTTCTTTGTCATTCTTGCTTTCTCTTTTATTTTGGACCAATCTTGGTTCATTGCCCTCTGTGGGCTCATTGCAAATGCACAACACAAATTGTTATGCTTTTTCATTCGCCATACCCTTTCAAACTATCAATTTATCAATTGTACTTGTTCATATTCATCACAAAGAACATAAATCATGTTTTTATAAAGTGATGCACTCCTAATGTTCCTCAAATAATAACAGAAATCCCTTAAATCAAACTAGTATTAGGATGGATTATGGACATACCAAGTTTGATATACATGTAGCATGATGTATACTGGTTTTAGGTTTTTGGTTGGTTTAGAAATGATGACATGGCCGAGCATTCTTGTCATCTCAGAGTTCAATTATCGTGTTTTTTCAAAGATGTTGGTAACTATAGCCTTGATACACAATTTTCAATGTTTAGCCAATTTGTACCTAGGTTCAGAGCTTTTTTGACAGATGTTCGGCTTTTTTGTTAATGGACTAGCTAATGAATGATCTAGTAAACAAATAGCTATTGAGGAGAAGGATGTAGAGGTGATGAATGACGTCCCTCATTGATTAGTTGGGATATACCAACAACAATGGTTTTCCAAGACCTCCTGTGAAGCTGTGAACACTTCCTGCTTAACTTGATTGGATCTTGTTCCTCAAGCTTTGTCCCTTGTTCTGTATTGTGAATTGTGGCTTATTACTTTTTGGTAAACACAAATTTGGTTCAATTTTATTACAAGCTTTCCTAAAATTAGATCAATTTTTTTTCCTATAGAATGTTACATTTATCGGAAAGAATAGATCCTTACTCTGATTGGCTTATGTACTGGAAAGTTTGTTTTACTATGATGTAACTCCAATTTTGTTTGTTTGCCACAATACCCAGGTACTTTAACATCAATGACTTCTTTATACTCCAGCCACATCAGAGAGACCAGCACCAGGGCCCTAGCTGTTTCATAAAACAAGTTATCAATAACAAGTTACAATAACTGTTATAAGATACTGAAATCATAGCATCTGATTGGCTGAGAGCAAATTTGTCATAGAAATTTCGCATATTTGCTATTGATAACAAATAATGATAGTTGTTAAAAGCTACTGAAATAGTGGCATCTGATTGGCTGAGAGCAAATTTGTCATAGAGATTTAGAATTTGTTATTGATAACAAGTCATGATCACTGTTACTACTGAAATAGTTGCATTCGATTGGTCGTTGGCAAATTTGTTATAGAAAAAAATTAGAAATGTGATAGATGTTATTGGTGATACCCAGACCTAACATAAAATTACACTACCTGAGTGGGCTAGTTGTTGGGTCAGTTAAATTTTTAGTCAGTTTTGTAGTATATTGAGGTATAAACAGAATGGTGAAAGAAAAAGGAGAAAAACAAGAAAAGACCGAGTAAAAGACACAAAATGAGTGACATCATAGTGGAGCAGGTGCATTTTTAACATGGAGAGAGCATTTATACCACTCTCCTCGTCTCTAATTCATGATTAAAACACACTGAAGCATGAGCAGACCTCTCTACGTAATACAACGCTTGCTTGTTTGATTATCCAATACTCATCAGTCTCGATTTTCTTCACCAATTCTTGCAAAGTGGAAATTTAATGTAAGAGGAATTTGGGGTCTTATCAAGGACCCAATTAAGGAGTCAGCATCGCTTTAAGATCGGTATCAATCAATCGCCGCTGCATACATCAATTTGTAACAATTACATCTGTAAGCTTCGATTAGCCTAGTGTGTGCAATGGGAAAGTTGAATTCTGTTTGAGAGGATGAATAATGAAAAAAAAAGAAGAAGAGAGAATTAGAACAAGAAGCGGGTTTAAGTCAAGAATGCCTGAACTATGATGTCTGTAGAAGATGGAATAGGTAAATCGAGTTTTGATAGATATTGAGAGAAAGAAAACAGAGAGAGAAGAAGAGATAGTGAGGCCGAGGATAGAAAGGGAGATAAAGGAAGAGACAGAGAGAGAGACAGAGAGAGAGAGAGAGAGAGAGACAGAGAGAGAGAGGGAGGAAAGAAAAGAAAAGAAGAGAACAAAAATGTTTAAAGAAACAGGAAAAGGGTGCAGCAGAAAGAGAGGAAGAATACAGCTATCTTCTAGAATGGTAAACTTTTTGACCGATTATTTCAAGAAAATTCAGAGTGATTTTGAAATGCATATATATAGAAAGCTAGTTACTTTTTGAAGGGTAAGTTGTGGGCAACTCAATTATTGGCTGCCTTTCACAAATTGTAATGAACCATATATATGAATAGATATGTAAATAAATCTAAAGTCTATATTAAATTGCATTTTCTTTTTTTACCTTCCTGGCTGCCTCCTCCCCTCCCCCACTCCACTCCCAATTGCACCCTAGCCCTGTGAAGAAAGGTGAGTTTGGAGCCCTGCATTATGCCTTGACCCAAGACTAGCATATTCGTACCATTTATTCTCTTTCACCTCAAGGCATGAAGAACAACCAACCTGACGGCTTTCTAGCATATTTTTCCTAGGATTTCGAAGGTTTCCTTTCCAGTATCCTTTGCTTTGCAGATTGATTGTGATAGATGGGGGATTTCAGTTTTAGAATTAATCGGTCCTCAAATAAATAGTGCCTTCTATAAAGTCTTGTCAATATTGGAGTCCGCCGTCTCTCTCTCTCCATTCCTCCCTCCCTCTGTGTGTGTGTGTGAATGCAGGGACTGTCTCTAATTTTGTTGCTCGCTGCATCAATATATTTCCATCTCTCTCCACACCCCTCCCTCTCTCCCCTCCCCTCATCCTCCTACTCCCGTCCTCCTACCCCATTCTTTCTCTCTCTTGATCTCTTTCCCTCTTCTACTTCCCCTATCTTTTAGTTCCACTTTCTTTTCTTCTGTTATTTCCTCTTTTCTCCCACCCTTTTCCTAGCTGCCTCACTTACCTTCTCCTCCATCTTCCCCTCTCTCCTTGCCTCTTTCCCTCCTGCTCACTCTTTCCATTCTTTCTGCCCCACTCTCCCCTCTACGTACCTTTCCCTCTCCCTTCTCCCTTTCTTTGCCTCCCCTCTCTCTGTCTCTCTTTCTCTCATCCTCTATCTTTCTCCTCACCCTCTAAATTTCCCTCGTCACTCTCTCCCTTCTGCCCTCTCTCTCTTTCTTCGCCTCCTCCCTCTCTCCCTCTCTCTCCCCATCCCTCTCCCCATCCCTCTATCTCTTCCTCTCTCCAGCTCTCTTACCCTGCATCTCCCCTTTCTCACAGTCTCACTTTCTTAGAGGTTATCAATGATGTCATTCATTATATGGATAGTGTCCTATGAAGATTAATTTATCTCTCTCTCCCCATCACTCTCTCTCCCCATCCCTCGCTCTTCCTCTCTCTTCCTCTCTTCCTCTCTCTCTTCTTCTCTCTTCTTCTCTCCAGCTCTCTTACCCTGTATCGATCCACTCTCACAGTCTCACTTTCTTAGAGGTTATCAATGATGCAGTTCATTAGATGGATAGTGTCTTATGAAAATTAATTTATCTCTCTCTATCTCCCCCATCACTCTCTCTCTTCCCATCCCTCTCTCTTCCTCTCTCTTCCTCTCTCTAGCTCTCTTACCCATAGCCCCCCTCTCTCACAGTCTCACTTTCTTAGAGGTTATCAATGATGCAATTCATTAGATGGATAGCATCTTATGAAGATTAATTTATCTCTCTCTATCTCCCCTATCACTCTCTCTCTTCCCATCCCTCTCTCTTCCTCTCTCTTCCTCTCTCTTCCTCTATCTTCTTCTCTCTTCTTCTCTCCAGCTCTCTTACCCTGCATAGATCGGCTCTCTCACGGTCCCACTTTCTTAGAGGTTATCAATGATGTCATTCATTAGATGGATAGCGTCTTATGAAGATTAATTGCAGACGAAGCTGCGAATGGAATTGAAATGAAGCTTAATTGTCCATCAGTCTCTGTATGATGGATACGGTGTCATATTATGAATTCCCTTTTAAATCAGTCTTGAAGTGTATATGTTTAGAAACAATTTAAAATCGTCAAATCGTCTGTTTGGAGCCAGAAGGGCATAAGCTCTGTGTCAGATGATTTGAGTTAAAACCCTTCTGGCTATGTACAGGAGATATGGCCAGCACTAATGCATTCTACATGTACGTAGAAATCTGTATCTCATGAATTTGATATACCTTACAATCTCTGGCATAGATAGAAAGATATTTATCAAGAAATTATACTCTGACTGAGGTAGATTCATTTCACAAAATGTCAGCTCCCAGATGGCAATGCACACCAGCAGAAACACAACTGCAAATATCTTTGCATTGAATGAACTTGCATTTCTCATCTTGTTCGCTTAGAGTGCAACATACATGTTAAAGATAAAGCCCAGTTCTGGTCATGCGATTGCATTGTGAAAGAAACGTTGTGGAATCGATCAGAAAAGGTTGATCATCTAGCATATAAGTATTGGTGTGTACTGCAAGGTTCTGGAATCATCAAAATGATAAGAAATTTGGCCGGGTCTTGGTAAAGTTACAAGCACTGTACACAGAAAGATGTATATGGGACTATGCGACTACGTGCGCGATATATATCTATTTGGTCCCAATAGATATAATAATTTACCAAATATATCAATTAGGAGGTGGTTTCCCGACTTTCCCGACAAAATTTGTATCATCACGTATTAGTCAAAACATATTCTTTCACATGATTGGTAATGAGAGCTTCCATTTCATTTTTTTGAGAGAGGGGCATTTCCAAAACTGGTCTTTACCTTTAAAGATAAAGGCCAGTTCTGGTCATGCGGTTGCATTGTGAAAGAAACGTTGTGGAATCGATCAGAAAAGGTTGATCATCTAGCATGTAAGTATTGGTGTGTACTGCAAGGTTTTGGAATCATCAAAATGATAAGAAATTTGGCCCAGTCTTGGTAAAGTTACAAGCACTGTACACAGAAAGATGTATATGGGACTACGCGACCACGTGCGCGATATCTATTTGGTCCCAATAGATATAATAATTTACCAAATATATCAATTAGTAGGCGGTTTCCCGACTTTTCCTGCAAAATTTGTATCATCACGTATTAGTAAAAACATATTCTTTCACATGATTGGTAATGAGAGCTTCCATTTCATTTTTTTGAGAGAGGGGCGTTTCCAAAACTGGTCTTTACCTTTAAAGATAAAGGCCAGTTCTGGTCATGCGGTTGCATTGTGAAAGAAACGTTGTGGAATCGATCAGAAAAGGTTGATCATCTAGCATGTAAGTATTGGTGTGTACTGCAAGGTTCTGGAATCATCAAAATGATAAGAAATTTGGCCCAGTCTTGGTAAAGTTACAAGCACTGTACACAGAAAGATGTATATGGGACTACGCGACCACGCGCGATATCTATTTGGTCCCAATAGATATAATAATTTACCAAATATATCAATTAGTAGGCGGTTTCCCGACTTTTCCTGCAAAATTTGTATCATCACGTATTAGTCAAAACATATTCTTTCACATGATTGGTAATGAGAGCTTCCATTTCATTTTTTTGAGAGAGGGGCGTTTCCAAAACTGGTCTTTACCTTTAATGTACATGATAAATTGACAAGTCATGACAAATATGTATCATTTTAGCCTTATTTGGCTGGTAAACCTTGCTTATACCGTGTAGGCGTACATGTAGATAGTGTACTACATGTATTTATACACTCTGGCTTACAGAATACAGAAAAACGTGCAGTGTGTTCATAAAAGGCGCTCTTGTGTAGGTGCATGTACAGTACATGTGCATACAGGCCGAAGTAAATTGTAGGTGCACTTTTGCAGCATTGAGCATCAAACTTTGATATTGCCACTATAAATGTATATGTATGTAAAAAAAAGAGGACTTGGAAACTTAATAGATCGCCATTACATGCAAGCAGGGCGGCACACGCTTGTCCCCGTGTGCCAATTTATGGGCCATCTTCTCAATCAAAATGCACCTTTTTTCATGCAAATTCATATTACGATTCTGCCCGAAGCATTTTCATCAGAGTTTATTTCACAAGCTGAACTCCATGATTTGTATTGTGAATGCTCAGAGCCCGGAATCTTCTACAATTATGCTTTTCAAGTTGCTTACCGAGGAGTGGAGAGCTGTCATTTTTATGACGTACTTTTGACAAGTTGACTCATGTAACAAGGTGAAAGGTCAACGCTAGCTCAGTATTTATTGAAGGGCATGACAATAAATTCAGTAGTTCATGTGCATTTCTGTACCACTATGTGTATGATTTATGCTTGCAGCCTGATTTTTGTGGATTCAGCAATAAAGTGAGTGACATACTTTGTGATCATTGTTCCATGTGGCTGCATTTCTCTTTAGGATATTAATTCTTTGTACTGCAGAGCGCAGGAATGTCCAAAGATCTACGTTGTCAACTTGTCATACATGTATGCTAGGTATGTAGTGCAATAAATTCACGAGTTTTAAGCTGTCTTATTTCATCTTTGCTAAAGGCATTCCGTTAATACCCTCTCTTCATTTTATCTACATGTACTAGATGTAGTCTTCTGCTTGTCATGCACAGTAGAGTGTAGAGCGATAGCTAAAAGTTATGTAAAAGGACGGAATTTGCTCTAACCAGGTACCCATTTATATCACCTGGGTGGAGAGTGGCAAAGGTAGATTACTGCATAGGCTTATATGATGATGGGGGGTGGCTCCAGCTGGGGCTCGTAGTCCAGGAGGTACATTTGCAGTTGTCTGGATAGTTACAGTGTAGACATGGACATGTTGTAAACCTTGCCTAAAATGTTGTAAGAAATTGTTGAACAAAATCATCCAAGCTTGACTGTGTGAAAGACTTATCCTTGATATATGACCTGTGAAATAATGAACATAAAAATTAAAAAAACACAGTAAAATGACAGAATTGAAACATTAAAGGCGCACAATCCCGTCAGTGTAGTTATCTGAACATGCCATATGCGTAAGTGCGTATTCTGTTGGTGTCAATAGGCAGCTAGTACCGTCCGCCAGTGCATACGTGAACGCTCTCTGGAATACGGGGAACGTGCGTCTTTAAGACATGAGAACATGAGAAGTGTCAATGTTTATTCATTCTTTTTTTAAATTTAAGTAAATCAATACTGTCTTTGATACTGACAGTGACACAAATGTATTTGGTTACCCTTGGTGCAGTAAACAGTCTACAACCTCAGACTCTGTTGCGACAGCGAGTCACTCAACCAATGAAAGAGATTGTACCTGTAGGTTTTAAGATTAAACCAGCCATACTAGTCGACAATCTTGACAGACAACGGATCATTTGTGTAAGTTTGTGAGTCAACAAGACCCAAGCTCTGCCCGACAATTGCTCTGCTCACCGACTTGCAGAATCATCACCTCTAGACCAATTTTTTAAAAACCCAACCCTAACATCTAAAACTTACCCTTACTCATACCCTCACCGTTACCCCAACACTTACCCTAAACTGATCCAAACCCTAAAAACTACATTAAAGATATAGACCGGTAGTGGTAAAATTGCTGTTCAAGGGTTTTGGGTGCAAAATATCCATTCAATATTGTTTGAATATTGCCTTCAGAGGTTTGCCTTCAGAGGTTTGCCTTCAGAGGTTTAGATGGCAATACTTCAACCTAAATTCGTAAAAAATCAGAAATGTTCAATGTTGAAATGACCGTCGCGATATCTCTCCAGGCTGGATCGATATGATAATTTACCAAATATATCAATTAGTAGGCGGTTTCCCGGCAAAATTTGTATCATCACGTATTAGTCAAAACATATTCTTTCACTTGATTGTTAATAAGAGCTTCCATTTCATTTTTTGAGAGGGGGGCATTTCCAGAACTGGTCTATACCTTAAATCTAATTCTTTGACAACTGAAGCCCTGAGCAAATGTTAGTGGAGAAAATTCAACATCAACTAAGTATGTAAAGATGTGCAAGAGCAAAAGAGTTTGAGGTGTACAGTTGCATTGAGATAAAAATAGATACAACATGTATGTATCAGAACTGAATTTTCCCTTTTCTTTTGAATTATTTCTTGTGATCGAGCCCTGAGGATACTCCCAGGCACGGTAGCACACTATCCCAGTCATGGCTGATTTGAGAGATCTAACCTTGTGGATTCTAGGGGTGTCCTTTACCAAGTGTGAATAGTCACTTTCAATGAGACCTTGGGTTTGAGAGTCATCTGAGGCACTGTTCATACTTCATTCTCCCTTACGTTTCGTGAGAAACGGTTTGACATTGGATTCTCCTAATGTTTGTAAGGGGTTATTTCTCAAGTGTGAATTGTTACTTTCAATGAGACCTTGGGTGTGAGAGTCATCTGAGGCACTGTTCATACTTCATTCTCCCTTACGTTTCGTGAGAAACGGTTTGACATTGGATTCTCCTAATGTTTGTAAGGGGTTATTTCTCAAGTGTGAATTGTTACCTTCAATGAGACCTTGGGTGTGAGAGTCATCTGAGGCACTGTTCATACTTCATTCTCCCTTACGTTTCGTGAGAAACGGTTTGACATTGGATTCTCCTAATGTTTGTAAGGGGTTATTTCTCAAGTGTGAATTGTTACCTTCAATGAGACCTTGGGTGTGAGAGTCATCTGAGGCACTGTTCATACTTCATTCTCCCAACCATTGCTGAGAAACAGTTTGACACTGGATTCTCCTAATGTTTGTAGGGGGTTATTTCCCAAGTGTAAATAGTCACCTCGAAGGAGGTTTTTAACGGTAGAGTCATCTGTGGCACAGTTCGCACTTGATTCTCTGCAATGCTCATGTTCATGACATTTTGTCTGTGCATAGATCCAGAGCTTATGTTGAAGACATGTTTCAAATACATCTTCAAATACATGTATGTGATTCAAATATATTGGCAACCTCTCAAAATGTACTTATCATTTGGATGAAATAGATTTTAGACCAAGTAGGTATTGAACAGGTTAGACTAAGTGATCATTTTTTCTGTTTGGAGCCTGGGGAGCAGTAACTGATATTATAATACCACATGGGGTTAATGCTTTTCTGGCTCTTAACACGCTTTTGAGCCCCTCAGAATTGGACAAAGTGGAAAAAAGAATCTAAATAGACCTCATCATTCTCATGGTGAATAGATGAACAGGGTTTAGACGAATGAGATAAACTGGGGATTGGACAGATTGAAATTGGACTAAATGGTTATTTTCCTGGTAACGCTGGGACCAAAGTTTTGAGCTTTTCATGCATGGTCCTCCTCCTCTTTCGGGGAACCCTGTTTTGTCGCAAGTAGTGTGAACGGAGCTTTTCAAGAGCCATCCTGCTGCCTCTCAGCTCTGATGAGAAGGACGGAGAGGAAAAGGTCAATGGTATCTTAGAAGGGGGAAGAGAGAAGCAATAACCAGAAAATTGAAACACAGGAGGAAATGGCAAGAGTTTCCACTCCATTCAGGTCCATCTTCGATTAAAGGTCACATTTGATAGTGTACTATTCTTACCTGTAGCAATGGTGGGAGCATGTCCGAAATATTTTCGACAAGCAAAAGAAGAAAAAAAAGGGTTTATCAGCCCATGATCATTTTCTTCTTTCTACCTTCTTTTCCCCCTCCTTTTTTTGGGGGGGGGGCACTTATCCCCTGATGCCCCTGTGCTATTTGATATTGATTTTGGATGGCAAAGGGGTCATATAGTTCATAAATCTTTCTCCAAAGCTGTACAGTTCTAGTGTTGATAAAACTGAATTTCTCACAGAATCCAACAAAACGGTTTCTTGGAACAAATCCAGGGAATTTGTTATGTTATAACTCTCTGACATGAAATCTCTGCTTGGTAACATGTAGTATTTCTGTTGATTTCATACTTTTGGAATATTTGATACAAATGAATGACTTTTTATTATTAGAGATGTTAATCAACAATTGGGGCATAGAGCAAGTGAGTTAAAAGGGTAAAAGATACCCTAGACATATGTGTATGAAGCTTCATGTACATGTAGAATAAAGCAATTTATCAAACGTGTTTTTGAGTTGTGTAGTCTGAGTTAGATGGCCCGTAATGAAGTGTGTCACGGGGGCGGTCCCCACTATCAATACCTACATGTATATTTTGTACCGTGCTCTACTTGCACAGATCTCTTGACTTCAGAATAACTTCAGATATTAGCTGCATTTACACTATAAGCAAAAATCATCGATTTTTCTCACATTCCAACGTTTCGTTGGTACATGTAAATGTATACCGGAAATACAACAAATAATAAAAATAAAAAATCTATCGTGTGTATTGGGTTTTTACAGACGTGTATCAATCAGATATGATTATTTACGGAGTGTGGTTTATTTAAATGCTTGCCGAAGTTTCGCAGATTTTCTGCGGTGTAAATAAACACTGCGGTTCGATGCTGTTTTTTGGGGGCACTTGACTCTCCTCGCTTCTGTGCGATTGCACACAGAGTAGTGACAAGTCGCACATGCGCACTACTCACCCCAAAATCGGTATGAGCAAACTTCAACATTTTTTAATGGGTTTTTCCAGTAGTGTAAATGGCAGTCCAAATTTTTTTCAAAATGGTGTTTTGGATGTGTAAATGGGCCTAATCTCTGTGGGTGTAGTTGGACAGTAGGTTCATGGTCTTCTGAAGATTTCCTAAAGAGGGATGGTTAGGGAGGGAACCTTCCTGACGATCTGAATAGTGAATAGTGAGGACGACACTTGGAAGGCATTTTGGGTGAGGATTTAGATGGATGTACATTCTCAGACGAGATGTATTTAGGCAACATTTTAGCCTCGTGACAAGGAGAATGATTGATGAAGACGGAGGGGGAGATGGAGGTATCAAGACAGTTTGTCTTTAAGAGCCAAAAAGGCATTAATTCTGGGCTAAACGATATGACCTAACAGCAGAAGATATGGTGAAATAAAAGTGGGATGGAGAGAGAGAGAGAGAGAGAGTGACAGAGAGCGACAGAGAGAGAGAGGAAGAGAGTGTGAGAGAGAGAGGGAGAGAGATGGAGGTAGATGGGTGTGATTTTTTGTTTTTTTGTTGGGGGGGGGGTGGATAGATCTTTTTTAATTTTTTTATAATGCAAAGTTCCTGAAATAAGTTGCATGGGTGTGGGAAATCATTGACATAGTTGTTTATGACAGGAGGCTGATGGATGATGACAAGGGGGTCAGTGGATGGGTTGGAATGGAGGTAGATCGAAGGCTGTACATGCATGGGAAGTTATGTCACACCTGCACACCAGCATCCCATAGGGGATGTGTCCATCGCTCTGGTCAGTGAATAGTTTGGAATTGGAACAGAGGAAAGGGTCCTTGACTACATGTAACCAGTGACCAAAAATGGCCAATCTGAAATTAGCATAGCTTTGCAGATCTCTTCTTTCTTAGTATTAGTCCGATTTATTTCAAACTCTCACCATTCATTTTTTTGTATTTTTCCGCTTTCATACAAACTGAATTATTATAAAGGTTGGATTGCCCTTTGAGGCACCATTTAGCCTTCATGACAGGAGGATGATGAATGAAGACAAGGGGGTCGGTTGATGGGTTGGAATGGAGGTGGATCGAAGGCTGTACATGGGAAGTTATGTCACACCTGCACAACAGCATCCCATGGGGATGGATGTGTCCATCGCTCTGGTCAGTGGATAGTTTGGAATGGGGACGGAGGAAAAGGTTAAATGTTACACCAGCACGGGATGTATCATCCATTTTGCATATAGCTGCCAACCATTCCTGTTTTGGAGGAACGATTCCCATTTTTCTCTCTTCCAACTAGTATTATAAATGCTATATTCCTCTTGTTTTTTTAAAAACATCTATAAAAAGCATTCAAAATACACTTTATTCCTTATTTCGGCTTTGGAGATTTATAGTATAGTTATATCGACTGCTACGAGAGGACTAGCTGTTTCTATACGCTCAAGGGATTCAACTATCCCGCGAGTCAGTATAGAAACAGCTAGTCCTCGAGTATTAAAGTAGTCGATATGACTTTTATATGCCGAATTAAAACAAAAATCTACCAAGAATTCTTACCTTAGCCTTTTAGTGAGTAAAAAGTTTGTTAAAACATCACAGAACATCTGAAACACTGTCTGTTAATCTTCGCTTAATCTTCGAGTGAAAGTTTCAATCATTTGGGAATCGCAGACAAAGAGCACTGTATATGGCGTCCGTGCTCGCACGTAGACAATTATAACACGCAAATCAATGGGGATCGCAGTAAACCAATGGGAATCGCAGGATAATGAGGCGGAGGGTAGAAACTTTTAACTAGGCCCTGTGGGCTATTGCTATGTCCTGTGAGTTGGGCATGGCTTGAAATCACGACTCCAACTTCGACCAATCAGATGGCTAGATTTCTAAAGTGAGGTATATAATTTGTGCTATGAAAGGCTGGTAGGTATGATGTTGTAGCAAATACTATGAAAGACTAGAAACCACAGGTGCATAGCAATCTTTCTAACCATATGTACTCTTCTCCTCGGAGATTGATTCCTGTAGAGATAGACCTTGTAAAACTATAACAAATATATTTGGGTATGACAGAAAGTTGAGATTTGAAATGAAATAATGCAAACACACCAGAGAGAGAGAGAGAGAGAGAGAGAGAGAAAGAGATGGGGGAGGGAGGGGAGAGGGAGAAAGAGAGAGAGAGAGAGAGAGAGAGAGAGAGAGAGAGAGAAGTAAGGGGGATAGAGAGAGGTGAGGGAGAAAGATAGAGAGAAAGAAAGAGAGAGAGAAAGAGAGAGAGAAGTAAGGGGGATAGAGAGAGGTGAGGGAGAAAGAAAGAGACAGAGAGACAGAGAGAAAGAGAGAGAGAGAGATTAAGGAGGAAAGAAATTAAGGATGGGTGTGGTGGGGAATAGGGGACTCTAGAATCTTGGACTTTACAAGATTTCCCAAATGTACCTATATTTGTAGAAAATCTTCCTGTATCCTTAAAATACTTGGGATGCACACCCCTGAAAACAAATGTCAGAAAGGGATTTACATTCTCAGACGAGCTATATTTAGGCAACATTTAGCCTTCGTGACAAGATGGGTGATTGATACAGACAGGGGGATGGGATGAGGGTTAGCTGTTCCAATGGTCAGTAGATAGTTTGGAATGGGGGCAGAGCAATAGATCATGTCACACCTGCACAATTTGCCATATGCATTTATTGCCATTTAATATAACAATAGTTTTTAAAAACTCTGTGGCATGTGCACATTATAGACATCCTACCTACAACTACCAGTGGTTTAGCCAGGACTCTTGCTGGGATAGGGGAGGGGGGTCACATGTCAAAATGCACATGGGGTGAAGATGGAGAAGACATGATAAAGGGAAAGAAAAAAGAGCTATAATATAAAACAATCAAATAAGATAAGAGGGAGAAAGGAAGAAATGAGGACAAAAAATGGCTTCAGCTAATTGAATATGTCTAACAATAATGACTTAATGTGCTGTCCTCTATAGGAGGCAACAAAAACAAAAAAACAAGATAAATGTTGACTTCATTTAGTCTGACCCTGTAGAAAGGCAAAACACAACAAGACACCAACAAACAAACCCTAAAAAACAAACAGAAAAAAGACACGAGAAAAGAATTACCGGTATATGCTTGTTCTTATTAAAGATGAGCAATCACATGTGCAGCCTTCACAAAGATATTAAATAAATAATACCCCAGCACGTACTGTAAGGAAATCAGAAGAAAAAAACAGCTTCTCTTATTTATTATTCTACCCAACTATCCTCAGACATCAGCCATCGATCTCTGCATTCGGTTCACAGTTGCCTGCACACCTAATTGCCTCAATTTATGATTTGTAATTGAGAAAGCCAAATGGGCTTCCATAATTGCCCGAAAATTATCTCGGCCAAGGAGATTCCGAGGCATATTTTGGTTAAAGCCAAAGTTTATTTATCTGCACATTTCCCAAGACGCTAATTTGGTCTGCGTATCTGCGTTTATGAAGCGTATGCCCAAGCAGACGGTGGTATATATATATACGCTGAGGGGAGATGAGCGTCTTCCCTACAGATACGAAGGCTGCGTGGTTCTTAATTATCTCTGCCACCCTGCCACCCCCTCCGTCAATGCGCAGCTCGTGCCGCTAGTTCATTAACCGTATGCATGATTTCACATGCAAATTGCGTCATTTAGCGATACCCTTGAGGTTTCTGCTGAACCACAAATTGGCTACACCAATGGCCCGCAGAAGACATTTTGGGAAACCTATTAATAACCATGCACTATTCAAGATTTGTTTCATTCATATTGTAGGAAGGTTGAAAGGTGTCAGGCCATATTCTCGTATTCTCCCCCTCCCCCCTCTCTCCACCACAAGTTTTTGTTCCATTGCCCCAGTGGGTATTTTGATAGACAATTCACAAATGTGATAGCTGAGGGGAATGGACAATTAACTCTGTTTCTAGACATGATGATGATATTAGTTCCAAAATTGGTTCATTCATTCACTTGCGGTCAGAATACATCATGGCTTTAGATATCCCTCATAACAGGCCCATCCATTCCAGCTTTTATGTAATGGGGTCATTTAAAGATATTAAAAAAAAAAGGTAAAGAGATCCTCCCATTTATGGGTCATTATGCAGAACAGAGGATAGTTTTTTGTTCTTAAATGTTCAAGTGAAGTCCTGCCTTTGAGGTACATGTACATGTATTTTCATCTGCTGTTGTCTTTTCCCAGGTGAATATTTAGCCAATATGCAAATTGGCAACTCACTGGAAGATATTCCCTGAAATTCTGAACAGCGGCACTGTTATCATTCTAGAGTAAATTTTACATTTCATTTCCGCGCCCATAGAGCTATATAATAAGAGCATGCGGTATGTTCAACAAAATGTCAACAAACACAGCTGGTTCCGAAAAGCGTACATTGCGACCTTTGACCATCTTCATCGGCGTTTTAATCAGTGTTTTCTCCCAAACGCATTCACAGTGCACGACCGTTTCATCGGAGTCACACCGATAGAAAAAGAATTTCTCCTGCTCTTGAGCAGGAGAATTTAATCGCCTATTTCTCTTCTTTTCATCGGCTATTCTATCAGCTTTTTCTCCTCTGTACCATTCATAGGGCGTTTCTTCAGATGCATCAGGATGCATCTGAAGAAAATCAGGCTAGTTTGAAAGGGGTATTATTTGCAGAGTCAAAATAGTTCTATTCTGTTGATAGCTGACATCTTCAGAAGATGCACAGTTTGAAATCCTATGGAAATACATGTCAATTTGGAATAGTCTGGCTACCAACAGGTAAAGTAAGTGGCACACGATGCATGCTGCTCCTCAAATTCAGTTTGTCTGACTTTGTCAGTCACCATTACAGCCACCAGATTGCTTGGCACGCAACTTAACCAGTTCCCGGTATCTTACTCAGTCAAAACCATCTCCATCCATCTGCCAAGGTCTTGCTCGTGGAAGATCACTCTAATGCAACCTTGGCTTTTTGTTTCCGCCCGTGTCCGTGCATTGATGAGTTCGTGTCCGCCAGAAGTGACCCGTTGGTTAATGAGTTGTAGAATTTAATGATTTGTGGGGGATTTGGGATGCCCCGTGATAGATGATGCGGCTCTGGTAGATTTCTCAGAGTTAAAAACCTCACTGATGCATCGCAATGCATCATGTGCGGTAGAGAGCTAGGCTTATGTACTGTACTGGCTGAGGAATTCAAAGGAGAGTGTTTCGCTTGGTGGATCAAGTAAAACGATGAAGATGGTCATCATTCTTTAAGAAAGATTAAAAAAAGTATCAAGCAAAGAGAGGTTGGCTCCTGAGTCCAAAGAGTTTTGTTTTAAATGGAAGTGTTTTAGTTGATGTATCAAGCAAAATGATGAAAATGGTCATCGTCTTTAAAGAAAGATTAACAACAAGTATCAAGCAAAAGGCATTAGAGAGCGAGGCCTTTTGGCCAAGGAAGTTCAAAGAAGAAGAAAATGTATTGGTCATTGTTTTAGTTCATTTATCATGCACAGGATCATCTTACTCAAAATATATTTGTACCCCAAAAGAAAAAGAAGAAAGATAAAAACAAGCCTAGATCCCTCCCAAAGTTCAGTGCAAATCTAAAAAGATTGCATTGGATGGTAGCTTGTAGTCGGTGATCATAAATAAAACAGAAAAAACAAAAACATGCCATTCCCTCATGTCAAATCCGTGGAACAATTTCTTATATAAAAAAGATGCACAATTTATATTCATGGGTACTGGTAAAAGAATTTGAAAACAACAAGGATTATTTATTCATAGAAAATGATTGCCCACCTTGAATAAAACTTTATCTTGTACATAGATATTACTTATTTATCATTCATTATTTTTTCTTCCTTCTCTGTATTAATAAAGAAGTGATTCTATTGGAAATCTTGAGAAGCTCACAAACAGCGATGAAGAATCGCTTCCTCACGTACATGTAGCAATGCGAATCCCGCGCAGCTGTTTCTTGCTGCATTCTAATGCGGGGGAAATCCTCTACCTAATAGTCTTTCTGCGAGACTGAATCAAAGAATGCGAAAGCAGGATTTAACGATGACTGACATAAGAATGCCAATTCCAGCTATATGCGTCAGAGGCAGATGTTTTTGGAATCTTTGCGTGATCTAGCGATCAATTGCATTCTGATGCCTAAGAAGGAAATGTAGGTACAGAAATATGCTTTTGGAGTGTTGACTTCTCTGGTATATTACGAAGCACGTATTGAAAAAAATAAAAATACGTTGTCATAATCTAGATGTAGTCTTAGAGCAATAGCAAATAAGGGGAAGGACTATTATTAGTTTATCCCCAGAGCGATTGTCTTCAAATGAGTTAATGTTACATTTGAATAGTTTATCCCTAGAGCGATTGTCTTCAAATGAATTGATGTTACATTTGAATAGTTTATCCCCAGAGCAATTGTCTTCAAATGAGTTAATGTTACATTTGAATAGGCTTTCTGTTCTCACTACATGTAACCCTTATACAAATCTAGCTTGCATATGAATAAGGGAATAAGAATTTCTTTGAGGTAATTTCTAAACCCAGGACATTCATATGATTGGAAAGGTTAAAAAGATTGATTTTAAAATTGGACAGATTTTTACGAGAATCTTTTAGAAAGAGAAAAGAGGTGTTGTTCCAGAATAGTGGGCACAAAGTTTGACTTTCTTCTGTACATAATGGTCTGTGTGGCTGGGAGCCAGAAGGGCACATCTTCTAGATAGAGTTAATGCCCTTCTAGCCCCAAAGAGGCATTTTACGATTGATACCAATTCATCTAACCATAAAGTCTCCTATCTAACAATTGCCCACCGTGGCTTTTACCCTTGAAGATCTCTACCTGCATTGTCAAACTCTGCTCTCAACACGGCCTTCACTTTCTCTCCCATTTCTTCTTGGTGAACATCAAATCCCAAACGGGTTTTACAAATACCGAGAGTAAATTGTAGAACATGGAAGCAAAATGGCCAATCAATCATCCGTTCGTGTCTTCCCTTCAAGTTTGCTTTCCTGTCGAAGTCTCCGGCCAGGGAATCGGTTTGCTTGCCGTACAGTCTTTGACTTCCTGCCCAAATGCATACGGGTGGATCTCCCCGATGGACATCCGTTCACACACATCTTAAATCTTGTAAAAGAGTGTTGTGCACAATGTCATTTTGCAGAAACATATAGAACAGCGTTTTGCTGACCATCATCCTGGATGGACATCTAACACGATCTCAGTTATTTCAAAAAATCAACTGAAGGGTAATTTCAATAACCTATTGTATATCACATAGAAATTTTGTTTGGATTACGTCATACATCATTGTCATGTTCACACATTGCATTGGGCGACGTACAAGGCCATTGAAATTGCCTTAGGTTGATTCGTCAAAAGTAGTTGCAAACATGTTATTTGGTCACACACAATTTAAACATAGAAAATCTGGAATAACGTTTCAAAGAACGTCATCTTAGATTGACATCCATTCAAACATGATCTAAAATCTAGGGCAGTGGTTTTCAGAACCTGTTTCTGATGGACCTTCGTTTATACGCATTTTGCATGTTAAATGTGGTTTTGTAGACAATAATTCCAGATGAACATCAGTTCAATCATAGTGTATATGTTTGCAGAAAGTCATTGTCATTCACACACATATTTAATGTATAGCAGTGTTATTGTGAAAGTCATTATCAGTGAAAGTATGTTCTAATTTTATAAGGTTAAAATCTAGACCGGCTGTTTGCAGGAATTATTTCTCGATGATTATTGATCCTTTTACTGGCATCTCAATTTAGAACAGCATCTTGCAGAACATGATCAGTTGATTGACATCGATCAGTTCACACACACTTAGGGGGCAGAGCAGTGTTTTCCATTATCATTAGTCCTTCTAGGTTGAGTTCACATACACATGTTGGTGTAGTTTTTGTTTAGGTCTCCAACTAATAACCAGAGAGAAGTGATGTTCACACGGTAGTCCGTTAACTTTAAGTTTAGGCCGTGGTTTTAAACTTCGAAGTTATCTTGTACTTAGAGACATGAGGGCATAATTATGGTTACAAAACAAATGGAAACTCCAAGTTACAAACCCCAACACATCTTAAAGATACACTTGAGTTCTGGTAAATAAAGAAAATAATTTCTCACAGAATCCAACGAAACTTACACTGAATGTTCAAGATTTCAAATAAATGACTTGTGCAGAATTATTTTTGTAGAAAATGTATAGTGGCTGAGTAATGAGCATAGAAACTATAAAGATAAGGAATCCGGGTAAGTAGGCCCGACACCATGTGCTTTTAAAACACAGGTCACTATGTGCAAATGGGAGTTGTGGTTTTTATCGAAGATGCCCAGTAAGTTTTTGTGCATTTGTTTTTATTTCACTGGTTCAAACAATCAATTTACTGCAGAATAAATCATAGCAATTTTCTCTCAAATACGATTCCCATACCAGAGCTCAAGATTAGCTTGAAAGGTTAGCGTGAAAACTTCAAGCAGCGCAGAGTCATTACTTGAAGTTACATGTATGTGCTGTGTGGACGTAATTAACTTTGAGATTAATACATGTACGTCAGCTTGTAGTTAAAATTGAATGCTTGTATAGTTCACTTTCAATACACGTTATTTCGGTCCCGTGTGAACTCTCGTCATTAACAGTGGCTCGTTGTGCAGTTTTGCAAACTAGAACGATGGATCCGTGTGAACATACTGTAGCTATATGAATTGTTAGTCTTCGGCAGTCTGTAAAGATTTAGCACTCTCTTGGCTCCCATTCCGTGATGTTAGCAATCCTACCGATGCTCATGTACTGGTTTGGTAGTGATGAACTGGAACAAATTGAGTTTGAGAGAGAGAGAGAGGGAAATATATATTAGTCCAGGGGTAGATGCAGGCCAGGATTTTGTAAAAAGTGGTGGGGATGTGGGGGGGGGAGGCACAATTTCTCTGACAAGCAAAAAGAAAAGAAAAAAGATTATCACATTTTAAAGTGCCTTTTAGGTCAAAAATTGGAAAGTGTGAGGTGGAGAGGGGGGCAGGGGCCAGTGTTGCATTTTATGTTTCATAGTTATTGGGCTATGTCATGTTTGGATTTTTGTGGGGGAGGCTCAGGCTGGTCCACTTGTATCCCCCCCCTCACCTATCTCCTGTCTTGATGTAAACAGTGCATTGATGTGTTCACAGTTCTCATACACTAATTCAGACATGATAAAACTCAGCATATTGAAGTTTATGACATGTAGTATATTGAACATACTTCCAAATCGTTACCGTTACTCCAGGTGATGTGTGCAGCTGAGTTTGGTGAACACACCTTGAGATATCCTGAAAACATCTAATGAAAGACCATGCCATGTAGAGAATAAATAGATGAAACGATAGATTTTAAAATGATCATTTTCTTTAATATTTGTTGTAATGCACAGTGTAACATAGATAGATTTGCATTTTGGTAGAGAAAGTGAAATACATTTGTACTCTATATACTGTTTTCACAGATGTTGTAAACATAACAAAATTCAGCTTGTATTGAGGGATAGAAGAGTATGAATCATACATTAAATCATTGCTGTAGATGATGGACACTGGAGTATGAACACAACTTGAGTTTTCCTGACACAGCTAATGAACAATCATGTCATGTAGAGACTAGAATGTAAATAAATGAAAAGACTTGACAGACTTTTAAATGTAGATGAGTCTTTTTTGTCCTATTGAAATGCACAGTGTAGCGTCAAAAGATTTGCATTTCACTAGGCAGACCTAATATTTGGTTACCCGATATTAGCTAAGACATCTCCTGACAGATTGACAAGTGGATCGAAGGTCGTAGCTTGGCAAAAGGAATGAAACAGAACTTTGCATGGACTTGATGCTTGAAGACAGAGTTAATATATATTTTGAAGCTATTTCATTCAGTACATGATGATTTCAATATCATTTGAAATCTTTAATATCTTCCTACTTTATTTATAAAAAAAGGTTTATATGAAAATACTCTATTACAGATGAAATAATTTGCAGTGTAATGAATACAGAGATGTGAAGAAATTGAGATGTTGAGTCTAAATATTTCTTGATGGTTATAATGATTATTACTCCACCAATCAGTAACTAAAAAGCTGACCATAACTGAAGTGGGATTTACAGTACGGTATGTATTTCTGACAATATATAGATACCCTTTGCATTTGTGGAAAATTTGAGATCAAAATGAAAATTGAAAACCATTTGAGATTTAGAAGTAAAGGTTATCTATTGGTTATATAGATGCTTACTTTAAAAGCTGAGGTGTGTTTTGCTCTCTATCAAAACATTATTCAACTGTTCCTCCATGTTTACATGAACTATTGATAGTACACGAAAGTAGCATTTGACATGACGGTTCCGTGCCCAGGAATTTTCTAAGATTAGAGATCAGAGACAACTGAGTTTGTGTCTCTCCTTGTACGCTGCCGATGCATGCAATTAGTAGCCCTAAGGCATGATCAATGCCTACAAGATTAAAAGTCATTACACGAATCCACTGTATATATTAAGGAGCAGAGTTAATATAACGGTGGGCATCTGCTTTCTTGATGTTCTTGTTCGTTATTGACGCGACACCGTAGCCGCCCGTGTTGTGTTTCCATCCCGCGTCTAATCAGTTGTGTTTCCGCTAATGTTTACAGATGTCCTCGCAGCATCCCTTTACCTTAGTGTTTAATTAATTTGTCTTATTTTGATAGAGCGTGTCAGCGGAATGGCCCGACTTGCACCTGGTCTTTGTGCGTTCATTTGATCAGGGAAAAAGATGCCACAAACCTTAGCTTGGCTGTCAATAAAAAGGGGTAATTACATGAGGGGGATCGAGCTTTCAGAGGTTTACATCTAGGAAACTAAGTTGACCTCTCTTTCCTTGTACTTACGGCCCCTGTACTCGCTTGTTTTATCAGACGAAGAAGCAATGCCAGAACTTTGTTTTTTCAGCTCATCATATTATTAGTTTAGTTGTCTTCTGGAAGTGTTGAAAACTTCAGAATTGACTGTATTTCTAACCAATGTTCAGTGGTTGATTGCTGCATATCCTGCAGTCAAACCTGGTTTTGTACAATCCTTCAAGTGCTGTTTTGTCTGGAGCTCTCTTTTCAATTATATTTCAAATACGGCAATGAATTGGCAATAAATGTTCTTACTATCTTTCTTACGAACAATCCAGACATTCAGATTGAGAAAGAAAGGAAAATTGTTTCATAAAAATCTAGTGATTATGATTATAAAAAAGAAAAGAAGAGAAAGAAAAGACTGGAATCGAAGAAGGTAAGAAATTCTTTTGAAAAAGGATCTTAATTTAATAATAATAATAATAATAATAATAAATTTATATAGCGCAGCTTTTATACAAAATATATTCAGCTGCGCTGGTTCAGAGCTCCTTTTTACTAAATTTCACAAAATAGAATCTCTCAATTAAACAAATATGTTTTTAATTTGGATTTGAAGACATTGAGAGATGGAGTGCTTCGTATTTCTATTGGCAAGCTATTCCATAGTTTGGGGCTGCAATAGCAAAAGCGCGGTCCCCGAGAGTTACTTTAGTTTTGCCATGGGAATCTGAAACAATAATTTATCTGTGGAACTGCGCAGGCTACGACTGTGTGACTGGACTTTGAGTTGAAGTAATTCTGTTATGTAACCAGGAGCTTGACCACTCAATGATTTATAAACAATTAACAACATTTTGAATGAAATTCTGTGACGGACTGGCAACCAGTGGAGCTCTCTCAGAAGAGGTGCGGTGGAGGTGAATTTTGACCGACGATAGACAAGTCTTGCACATGCATTTTGGACTCTTTGTAACCTAGCTATCAGAGAATCAGGCATTCCAAACAGCAACCCATTACAATAATCAAGTTTACTTGTGATAAGAGCATGTACAACCAATTTCATACTTTCTTGATCAAAATATTTGCGGATACGTCTGAGATTGTATAGAAGATAGTATGTTGATTTGCAAATATTTCTAACATGTGTTTCCATGTTCAAATTAGTATCAAAGTATACTCCTAAATTCCTTGCTGTAACAGAGGGTTTCACATTGGAGGATCCAACTCTTACACCGTCAATGCTTATCTTTGAAATCTGTTGTGAAGTTCCGATAACCAAAAATTCACTCTTACTATCGTTTAGCTTAAGATTATTATTAAGCATCCATCTATGAATGAAATTAACACACTTTTCCAACATTGAAACACTTGCATCTTGAGTACTAGGGGATGGTCGGGGCAATGAATAGAACGGTCGGTTCTCAAGAGACGCATTCAGGCGCGAAGGGGCGCGAAGGGGCGCGATAGTCACCCTCACCAGATTCTTGCAATTTAAAATGTGATGGAAAAATTAAGAAGCAATAATACATTTTTTGAACAAAAGTTCACTGTATGTATCATACCATGTTGCATAGGTACAGGTACAAAATGTACATGTGTAAGAAAATACAAGGCCTTTAACCAGATAGTCAAAATATCTATCAATTCAAGACCTCATTTTTCATTTCATTCAAGAAACAACTTCAAGACTGCCAATAGAATCATCCTTTGATTGCATTCACCTTCACAGAACAATCCAATATGTCAACCAAATTTCCCCCTCATCTATCCCTAGAGCCTTCTGGGCAGGTGTTAGCCATAATACCAAGAGACGGTGTTGCCCCACGGCCACCTTCATTCCAACACTAGCCCTGTTCACAGGAATTTAACAAAAATGTCTATAATTCCATTAAAAGCATAATAATTACATACCAGTAATGAATATGTACAAACAATACATTGGAAGGACTCCCTAACAAAGCAGAGCTTATAAGGAAGGGCCCTGTACAAATATAAAGAAATAGATGAACTTAAGTGAAATTTGAATAAAATTAATCAACATGCAATAGTAATAAAATCAAGAGTCCTTAAACTCAAAGTTTAATAGCTCTTGGTTTTAAACTCCAAGATCATTTTGAAGTTTATGACCGTGCTGATGCACTCTCGAGGTTTCAATCATTTGAGTTTACTCAGGTTATAAAACCATGAGTAGTCTTTTGCTTAACGCTACAACTCAACGTTAATTGAGTCCACATGGCTCATAACTTTGTGTGACGACTCGCAGTTATCATGCTGAACAGAATATTGTTCATGGTTTATAACTGCGAGTAAACTTAACGTTTTGAATCCAGGGGTGCGTCAGCACGGTCCTTAACTACAAGGTGACAAGTTGAAAAACCCTGAACTAAACTTAAAGTTGAAGGAATCTTGTGTGAACCTGGCTACTATCAATACACCCGGGGCGTGAGGTGCCTCTTTCTTGGCACTACAATCTCAGAATCAATAGCAAGGTCAGTCTACAAAGGCTTCGACAATCGCAAGATCATGCTCGTCTCTGAAATTGGTTCTGTCCGATACCACCACACCGAATGAACTGATGAAAATAAATGTTAACTCATCCTCTCACTTTCTCTCTCCTTATCCACAATTCTCTTTACCACCTCTCTCTTCCTCACCATCCATCCATCCATCCATCCATCCATCCATCCATCCATCCATCTCTCTCTCTCTCTCTCTCTCTCTTTCCCTATCCCCCTCTCTCTCTCTCTCTCTCTCTCTTTCTCTCACCATATCTAACTTCATCTTTTCTCTTGTTCTGTTCCCCCCTCTCTCTCTCTCTCTCTCTCTCTCTCTCTCTCTGTATCTCTTCTAATAGCCTTTCTTAATTACTGGTTTATACATCTCTCCATATCTCTGTCAATTTGTTTGCTTCTCGTTCTTGTCCCCCCTCTCTCTCTTTCCCCCTTCTCTCTCTCTCTTTCTCCCTCTCCAACCCTCCTTTTCTCTCTCTCTCTCTCTCTGTCTCTCTCTCTGTCTCTCACTCATCTCTAATGCCCCCTCTCAGTAGTATCTCTTCTCCTTTATCTTTTTTATTTTTTTATTTATCCATTTCCCACGTTCTCTCCATCTATATCATGCTCAGGTCTTTAAGATTCTTTTTTTCTTCTTCTCCCTGCCTCTCTCTCTGTCTCCTGCTGTATATATCTATATCTTTCTGTCTCTGTCTATATTTCCTGATGCATAATCATGTCATATATTAGTTAAAGTGACTCGATAACATTGACTCAGATTCTGAAACAAAATCCTGGATTTAGCTCATGCTGCAATCATAATTATAAACCTTTAGGTCAGTCAGGAATCCCATGACTTTTACAACCTGATCGCCTGTCTGATTATCAAGATATTTATGATTGGAAATCAAAATTTAATTTTTCGTTTTCCTAACGGTTTTTATAACACTACAGTCTATTGGTGAAAATGAGTATGGTAAAACCAGTCACTCAAAGATTTTTCCTTTTTTGAGGCACTTCATGATCATTTTGAAGCGCAATTTTTTTAGGGCTTCAATATTACACCATATCACAGACACTGATAACACGTAGGGCCATGCATCTCAGATTTAACATTGCTAAACGATGCCTTTAACAATGAGATGGCCATCAAGTATACAGATCATGAATGATCTCCAACAGTTGCTCCTAAGCAGCGTGTTCCCCGAGACTAAACAAGAACTACAGAGCTCTTGAATTCTGATCACATGCCATAACTTCTTCACCAGTCTCTTTTAAAGAAGTATCTCAACATCAAAACATATTTGTGAACTCATCAGACTTACCCCCGTCTTATCAGGATTCATGAATTCTGACACTTGGACTAGACAAGAGCAGCTTGTCTCAAGTATTATTTCCTGCTCCATACTCATGATTTATATAGCCTGTTCACACGGGAGAAAGTTTATACAAAACGTGTACGAAGAAACGTAAGTTGGGTCCACGTGATCGAGACTCTGTTTCGTTAGTACTTTGTTTGTATTCTGTATGTGCTGTTTTTTCATTATTATGATTGTAAGGGGAATCACTGTGTTTTTTTCCGGCCATTGGCTTTTTAATGAGATTTCCCTGTACAATTTTATTATGTATTTAATACATCTTTGTATTATATGAAATTAATAAATTGAATTAAGTTGTAAACTATGAGCTTATCTTGCAGTCAAGGACCGTGCAGAAGCACTTGCGGTTACGAAACTGTAGTTTTAAACCGTGAACGATCTCATGGTTAACTCGATAACAGGCCGCATAGTTTCCTCGCTTAAAGTTGTGTGCCATGCAGATGCACGGTCTTGCTAGCCTATAGTTACAATGACTGCTTGCCCAGCTTGCAGTGTAAAACATAGTTTTTTGGTTCCGTGTGAACCCGCTTTGATGTTAGTGAATTAAATTGTAAGACTATGGCAGTCCATCGTCAACATAGCTAGAGTATAAATGAATAAAAATGTATGGTGTATTGTATTGTATATAAAGGAAACTAGTTTTAAAGAGGTCAGTTGCGGTCGTGGGCCACTCATCAGTTTGTGCTCATAATAAACTCTGCCCAGTTCTATGGTTATCAAGATAAGACGTTCTTATTAGAAGTGAACCTTGATTCTTTATCGAGTTTTTGTTCAACTGATTGCTCAGATATCTGTTTCGCTATACGTTTTGTTACATGAGTTTAAAATATATCGTGTAGCTATCCAATGAATTTTGCGAGTATGAACAGGGCTAGGTTCCATCTGCAACATTCCCATAAATCAAAACCCACTTACTGCTTGCAGACTCATAATTAATACAGAAGCATGCGCCTGTTTATGTCTTGAATGATTTGTTTTTAAAAGGCCATGTGCACTGACGACATGTGTCACATTTATTAGGAATTTTATAGGGAATAAAAAGCTATCCTGTAAATATTTGGATATAGGTTACTTATAGATATAGAAAAACCACTGTTGAAAAAAAGTAATACCGGTACTTGAAATGAGCTGTCTAAAGATGTGATAGGAATTTCAAATATTTGTGGAAAAGCAAAAACTCATTTGTAGTGCAGCTTGATTGTTATTTGCTTAATTATTATTCATAAGAAGGCGGCAATATATAACCTATTCAGAATTGTTTTCATCTTGCTATTTATAAGTCCAAGAAACCTAACAATTTTTTTTCTGGGGTGAAGTGTTGTGACCTGCCAATACTGTACACAAGGCTTTCAACATGTTAAAAATATTTGCCATTATTATTAAAGACAGAACATCGATCATGTTAAAACCTTTAGGACAGTGTTGTCACATAATGTATTAGAGACATTCTCTATCAAAATTTCACTGTAGACCTTTTTACTTTAGTGATTTAGAGGTCCTGTGTTCCTTTTATGGCATCACTCCAGGGGGGTGTTTCACAAAGACTAAGATCGACTTTAAGTTGAACTTAGTATAACAGGCCGTTCGTGCCATTGTTTGCTCTCACCATTATGATCTTTAGATCATATTTTTTCCTTCAATAATGAATTATCAAAAAATGTAAGTTTTTGTAGATTTTTACCATGATTTGTACGTCCCTTGAGAGACCAATGCCAGTAAATAATGATAGCAAACAATGGCATGAACGGCCTGCTATACTTAAGTCCAACTTAAAGTCGATCTTAGTCTTCGTGAAACACCCCCCAGAAAGAATAGTATGATGAAATTCAGCTATTTTCAGAGCCGAAGGTAAATCTTTGAGTTTATTGGAATAAAATGATTACAATATCCACTCACTTTGGTGAAATTTTGGCCTGGCTGGAGATATTGTTGCTTGCCTTTTATAAAATGTATGCATATGTACATACATGTACATGTATATGAAATTTACATTGAGTTGTGTCTTGGTCTAGTGAATCAAATGGTTCATGGTTCGAGTCTCGTGGCAGCACTAATGTCCTTTGGCAAGACATTAATTTACATTTGCCACTCTCCACCCAGGTGAAGTTCATTCCTTGAATGCATAAAGCGCCTTGTTATGGCTTAGCTACAGCAGGGGTAATAATATGATACTTTGTATTAAGTGCAGTAGAGTATATTCATATAGTAGCTGCGCTATATAAATGTACCTATTATTATTATTATTATTATAAATTGTAATAATTTTCTGTTCTTATGTAGTGCATTATATGTATGATATAACATTTAGATGCGCTTCCAAAGGACTTTGGATAATATTACCAAGCTTTAGCTCTGGCAACCTTAGTGCTTAGTGCATGCAAGGACTAAATCCTTCCAGGTACCCACTTTATACCTGGGTCGAGTGTGGCAAATGTCTTGCCAAAGGACAGTAGTGCTGTAGCAGGGATTCAAAGCCCGTACCTTGTGGTTCATAGTACAGAGACTTATCCACTAGACCCCAACACCTTAAATGCTCCTTCCCCCTTCATAGCTTTGCTCAGTGGTTTTAGTGATATATCAATGCACTTGTGTCACACCCCCTACCCCCTCCTCTTAGGGTGAGTACCATCCTGCCGCTTCTGACCACGGCACGCCCTCAATGCTTCTGAGGTGTAACATCCCCATGTGGATACCCCTCTTGGGTGTTATACCACATCATGCTTGCATTTGTGATGCAGCCAACCATCTTTGATGCCGATAATACTTTGTTTACCCAGGGAAGCCTCATCAGCATGAGTGCTGTTCATTCTCAGAGCCCTGCAATTATTACTACCCCAGGAAATGTCGGGTACCCATTTACACCTGGATGAAGGGTAGCAAATGTGGCTCAAATGACCCTTCCCACTCCTTATCGGAGTCCTCTTAGCAGAACCACTTATTTACACCAACTTCCTATCTACTACTGATTACAGTCGGTCTTTGATCGTGTCCTGTTGGGGCGTCTGTTTGGAGCCAGAAGGGCGTTAACTCTGTGTTAATGTATATGAGTTAAGGCCCTTCTGGTTCCAAACAGACTATATATTCATCCACACTATCTTGGTATTGGTATACCGCCTACCAAACTAATACAATCTCTATATCTTGTTCTTCGTATATATCATACCCCCAACCAAAACATATCACATATCGCCGAACTGATGGTATATCACTTTCCCTTCCACCCAAGACAAATGTTGTTCCCCATGTTTATCACATTCTTCCCACATCCCTCCTGTCTGGCGGTAAACCAAAGCTTCAAAGCTTAGCGATACTATCTTCCTATCTACTGCTGATAAGAGATTGTATGTGGTGTCGGGTATATATAGGTGTACCCTTCCAAACTACATTCACTTGCCATCACTATTCCACTATCTATCCACATTAGAACAGTTTTGACCTCTCACCTCGACGATCGTACCCCCTCCCACCCCCTATTGGCAGTTTCTCTTGGCCCCAAATTAGTAACCCATCTTGCATACTGTATCCTCCTTACCCCTGCCAAGACTTGGTCTAAGCTCACCTTGATTTTGGTATACCACCTTGCTACTCCATATCCCCGGGTTTCATTCCCTGTTACACCTCATCACAGTTCATCATGCTATTTTCTTTGTTACTCCCTTGCTACTCTGCTACTCCGTCTGATGTTGTACCCCTTCCCACACCCCATCTAAGCTACCTTTGGTATACCACCATGACACTCTGCATTCCGCCCCCTTGGGCATCACCCCCTTCCATACTCCATCACAACTCCTCTCACTGTTGGCATGACCCCCCTCCCCCTCTCCCCTCCCCATCCCTGCTATTGTGCATCCATCCCCCTGGGGTGTTGCCTTCCCCCTCCATCCACACCCTATCACAATTCCCCTCGCTCCTGCTATAGCACCCTCCTAACCACATCGTGTGAATGCACTAACATCACACCCACACCATGTCACCTAGCACATTTCTCATTAAGATTGTAGACCACACAGCATCTGTTCTTTTAAAGGTAACTTGTCAATTGATTTGTTCACATTCTAGTAAAAAAAAAAAAATTTATATTACAATAATCATAGAAAACAGCCAAGTACATTATCAATTTTTAGAATTCACAATTGGAGCTCAATGAGCAGCCTTTGTAGACGTATCAACTAAATTTGAAGGGCATTTTGACTGAACCATTGAACTAATGGTATGTTAATTGACAAGTCATTAGGAACATATTTGGGACATTAACCCATAAGCTGCCAAATCATTGGGTGTACATGTCTGTGTAACCCAGCTCTGTACTTTTTTTTTGCTCAAGATATTGCACATTGACAACCGAAGTGAATTCTCTGAATATTTTCATTTGGCACTAGGAGATGCATTTCAGCCATGCTCTGAAGATGTGGGGACTATTTGTCATCACACCTGGGGGGTGTTTCACAAAGATACTAAGTTGAACTTATCTCTAATGCCTGGATTACATTTGCCCCGGGCGCCGTACTATAAATTAGTCTACGATTTTTCGTGCGATTTTAGGGGCATCGTAGGAGGCTACGGGCTACGATGTTTGGGTTTACATTGTCTACGAGCATCGTGCCATTTCTTGTATTGGCCCTCGGGGGCAGGCCGAGGCAAATCCGACAGAGGTTGATCAGAGATTGTACGGATATCGTGCAATTTCAATGCAGTAGCTGTGCAGTCTCCGCAGCCTCCGCAAGGAAATCGTACGGAGCCTGTGCAGCTCCCGTGCAAAGGTTGCGCGGAGAAGGCGCGGTGACCGTGCACCCGCCGTGCCATTTTAAAGGCGCGGTGACCGTGCACCCGCCGTGCCGTTTTTAAGCGTTTTTTGTTTTGTTTTGCTGCACGATTTTGCTGCACGATCAGCGCGAGTCCTCCGCGCGATGCCCGTGCGGGATTGTGCAATGACACCTACGACATGTTTACGGACTACGGGCTTACGATTTTTCAAATTTGTTTAACTTCTCACGATACAAAATCGTAGAGGCCACGGAGCCCGTGAATTCGTACGAAAATCTCACGGCCGCCTCCTGCCTCCGTACGAAGGGCGCACGGAAAAGGGGATATGGGCTCCGAGGACTAATCGCAGGCCAAATGTAATCCAGGCATTAGTTGGACTTAAAAATTATGGAAAGCCGTTAGCATCTATGAAAATATTTTTTAAAAGTCATTTTAAAAGGCATAATATGTTGATTCTAATCATTCATATTTTCTATTTTCAAGGAGATTTCATGTTCTGGATGTGGAATTTATAATAAGTCTAAAATACTTGAATTTTTGCTTTTGAATATATTTTATTTTAAGGCTACAAATGGCTCTCCATAATATTTAAGTCCAACTTAGAGATAAGTTCAACTTAGGATCTTTGTGAAACACTCCCACGTGCCCTGTAACATAAACATCAACATAGAATCAATCAGAAAAATCCATTTTATCTCCAATCCTACTGCAATTAATTGAATCTTACCAAGCAATTCATCTGAAGTTACTATTTAATGTAAACTTATGATTAATTGAAGGAGATATAATTAATTTGAAGTAGAGACAATTAAATCAGGAGATTTTCTATTGATTGGAATTTTTAATGATACAGGGCCTTTCAATTTTTTTTACCCTGCAATTCTGTTACACTACTTTTTATGCAACGTACATGTATCCTCCATCGTACCGGGGCATTGTTTTGATGTTATATTCAGTCTGCATGCGCACACCTGGCAAAATATACATCACTCCAATTGATATGGGCTGAACAAAGATAGTGGATATGTTTATGTCATTTTCATGCAGGCACTTAAAAGCATTAGGCTAATCGTGAGTGATATAGCTGCCAGGGATTAAGGGTTTGTAAGATTGTCTGCTGTGGGTTCTACAGCACACACGATGCTCTGGCGACATTTGTTGTGCAGTCGTTTCCTACAGTAACTGAATTTCTACTTTCAGCCATGGAGTAGACTCTTTAGAGCGTAGAAGTGTCGTAGGCGAGTGGTTTAAGCACTTGACTTAAAATTCAAAGGTCGTGGTTCGATCCCCGACACGGCACTAATGTCCTTTGGCAAGGCATTAATCTACATTTGCCACTCAATACCCAAGAGAGAAATGGGGACCCGGTAGGATGACAAAAGTATCTGTGTTAGTAATTGCCTATGCCCTCACGGTGACCATATGGTAGGAATACTCCCCAGGGAGTGGAGATGGTGGACATTGTGCATGAATGAACCCGATGACAGGGGTAATAATATCTGTAAAGCGCTTAGAGATGGTATTCCGTATTAACCGCTATATAAATCCAAATTATTATTATTATTATAATTATGACCTAACCTAAAACTGATTTTAACCCATTGCTTCCTCTGATGGTGGTCTCTGTGTTAAGCCTATGGGAATCAGATTATCCAGTAGTCAGCAGGTTAACCCAAACATTAACCCAGTAATTTTGACAAAACAAAACCTGGAGCAAATGTTATTTCAGAGTAAATGTTAGATTTGCAGATTGAACATATACTGTACATGTATTTTGTAAACAGTTAGTCTGAGCCTTGGTCTGAGCTGTCATTTTCTTTGTGCATTTGAGTTTACATTGTAGCTCATTATCATAGTTCTGATGATTAAATTGAATTTATTAACCACTTTCATAGAAACATGCAAAGTCAAAGAATACAATAACAAATTTCTTCCAAACATGGATAAGCCAATAAAAATCATTTTCAGAATCCAGTTAAATGATTTCATGGGACTTTTTTCTTCTTGAAATAGAATAGCAAATAGAATTGCATTTTTTACCCTGCAGTAATTCATCGCAAAGTAGTATAAATGCTGGCCAACACAATCAGTGAGCGGTTGTTTTTTGTGAACGAGAAAAATTACAAAAATTTGCTTGAAATCTCATTTTAAGAGTGAAAAACACTACAAGACCTTTGGTTACACACAAAGATCAGGATAACTTGCTTATTCCTTATCTTTCTTAGCTCATTATGCAACTATCACGCAGTTGCTATCAGAATCATGTGACAGGTGATACCAACCTTGAACATTTATTGTAAGTGTCATTTCATTCTGTTAGAATGTGATCACCAGAGCCTTGTTTCACAAAACTTGTTATCAATACCAGATACCACAGATCTATGGCAAATCTGCTCACAGCCAATCAAATGTAAGGATTTCAGTAGCTTATAACAATTATCGGAACTTGTTATTGATAACATGTTTTAATGAAACAGGGCCCTGAACTTGAGATTAAGATAATTTATACTAAAATTCTGAGTGTATAATCCTTGTAGGGCATTTAGCATCTCATATTACACAAAGTTATATAGAACAACTTCACAAGCAAAATGCTTGTCAGTCATCTGTGAGTGGAGTTCTGCATCCTGCCTCAACGTACCATCCTCGGGGCATGCCCACTTCACTCATGTCAATGACATCTTCAGAAGATGTAGAGTGATTATGCTGAAGGATTAGCCTCTCCGGAGTGCCCTGGAAAGCAAGGAAACACACACTTTTATATACTAGTAATCTCTCGAAAGGGTTAAGGTGATTGTTTTGATACGCAAGTCTGTCAGGAAACATAATGCTGATGATGATTGGCCTACAGTGATTTTCATTTCTTTTGTTACATTTTTGTATAAGGTATTCATTATAAACATGCGTTGTCGTAGTCGAGTGTCGTAGTCGAGTGGTTTAAGCACTTGACTTGAAATTCAAAAGGTCGTGGTTCGATCCCCGACACGGCACTAATGTCCTTTGGCAAGGCATTAATCTTCATTTGCCACACTTGACCCAGGTGAAGTAAATGGGTACCTGGCAGGAATTAATTCCTTGAAATGCTGGAGCGCTGTAATGGCAGCTAGGCTAAAGCCGGGGTAATAATTATTGCGCATTGGAATAGAATTTCTAGATAGACGGCGCTATACAAATGCCTATTACTATTATTATTATATGCTGAACTAGGCACTTTCACATACACTATCATCAATTTAAACATTAAATTACATCATACAGGTATATAATTTGCAATTCAGTCTGTTTAGAAATTTACAGATTCATCATTTCCCTGATTGTACAAATGTATACCGGTATGTACTTTTAAAAATTCTAAGGTCTTTATTGGCCTTCTTTGATTTACTTGAAATGATTTATGTATTTCTGGCAGTTGACAGTACTTAATCGTTTACTTTTTAGGTTGGTGGGATAGAATTCAAATTTGAGAATGAGTTGAAAGATTTGGGATTATGAAACCAGAAATATTGTAGTTATAAAAGGAACTGTTTTATGATTGCATGAATATTTGATTTGCTCGTCATTCTAGAAAGAGCACATACCGGTACATGTAATTTAACTTCTAAAAAGTCTCTTCTTGGAATTGAATGCAATAAATAACATGTCAATTTAAAACACAAATTTTTTCTATAGATGTCACAAATTTTGAATTTACGAATACAGCTGAATATTTCAGCCAAGCGGAGAGGAGATTTTGCGCTCGCAGAGGTATGCCGACGCTGAATCAACAATCGATCAAGCACAGACCACCAGTAGCCTGTCAAAAAAAAGATTATCCCCCTCTGTGAGGGCACCTGAAACTTTAATAAAGGTCTAGGAGACAGACTCTGTCAGTTTTATGTCGAATCGTTGCTTATTTGTGGTTCAACGGATTTTGTATCTTCTGCTCTGCGAGTCACATGATTAGGAGAATCACCTGCTCCTCTGGTGCTTTGGTTTAGTCTCCTCACAGACTGGATTAATATTTCTCCAATGGGATGTGGCTCTCGATCCAATGTATTGATTGTAATGATGGTCATCACTTTTCTTTTTCCGAACATGAATATTATTAAGGCAGAGAAATCTCAAAGGTAGTGATTAATTGCTTTGAGAAAAATAAGCAAATAGTAGACTGATTGTAAAGAAAAGCAAAACAAAAAACAAACAAAATCTTGTCTTTGATACAGGTCGAGTACTGATTTGAAACAGATATTGGAAGGTTCAGGCCATAGGATTGTCTAATTTTTGTTGTTTAAAGGGGAAATTGCCTCCTTTTTAATTCTTATTTTTTTTAAAGGCTTTGACTTAATGCATAAGGGGAAGGGGCCAAAATGACCCAAAAGTTTCGCTTATTGAGAACAATTTTTCACCTTGGATGTTTGTTTTTAGTTGTTATCTTGATACCCCACCCACTTTAGGTATGTTTTCTTGCCCCTGCCCCCCCCCAAAAAAAAGGTACCTTTAATTTATGTAATTTGGGCAAACGCAGCCTGTAGTAAATTCAAATGAAACATTTTGTGGTGGTGGGGAGGGGGAATTATTCTTTGGTTTTGTTTAATGATTATACCATATGGTATGCATGTGGGAATCTATCTTTATTAATATTGTTTAATTGTTTTATTATACTTTACAGTTAATTCAAAGACAAGGGTACATGTAGATGCAGGATTAAGGTAACTGTGGTAGAACGGCAGGGTTTATTAAAAGTATAAGCTGAGCCTGAAAGAAGCCTACTACTCTCCAGGGTAGAAGTATATTGCCTCACTTAATGAGTCTATGATTATTTCAGATAAAGGTTGAATATTTCAAACCCACTCTCCTAGGGAAAGAAAGCGCATGGTAAATGCATCTAAAAGTCGCTCGCTGCTTCTGAGCTAGTATCGCTGCTCTCTTTCGTCTCAAATGAAATTATGAATATTTTAGGTGTGTTATAAATGCTTGATATTCAACGAGGATCATCTTCTTTTATGCAATATGAAGTATCCGCTTTAATATACATGTGGTGTCTGTTTCAGCACACTGCTTATATATCAGGAAATCATTTGTTCATTCATTCATTCATCCATTCATTCATCATTCTTTTATTTATTTATTTATTTATTTATTTACACTTTTTGATGAACATACAAGCCATACATTTCATCTATGAATATTGGTGATTCTATAATATATATGTGGTGTCTGTTTCGGCACACTGCTAATATATCAAGAAATCATTCGTTCATTCATTCATTCATTCATTCATATTCATTCATTCATTCATTCATTCATTCATTCATTCATTCATATTCGTTCGTTCGTTCGTTCGTTCGTTCGTTCATTCATTCATTCATTCATTCATTCATTCATTCATTCATTCATTTAACCTTTTTGCTGAACATATAAAGCTATACATTACATCTATGAATAATGGTCATTCTCTCTTCTACAATGTGGATGTGGTGTCTGTTTTAGCACACCGCATATATGTTAAGAAATCATTTAGTCATTCATCCGTCCATTCATTCACTCATTCACTTATGTGTTCATTCACTCATTCACTTATGTGTTCATTCACTCATTCATTTATTTATTCACACACTCGATCATTCATTCATGCATACCTTCATTCATTCATTCATTCATTCATTTATTCCTTCCTAGATTTATTCATGTTTTTCTTAAAATCCATGATTCTCTGCAGTGACGCCAAATAGCACATGATATACATTAAGAAGAAAGATTTAAAAAACTTTACGTGAAAACATATGCGTATTGCCAGGTGAGTTTGCAAGTTTTAATGTGCCTGCTCCGTTCACATTTGGTTGAAAATATTAGTCAACACTTAGTCTTTTGAGTGAAAATAGATGAGGACAATAAACAGCTAACTTTTGATCTAATCCACACCCTTTTGTAAATATAAAGGAGTGTCATGCAAGATGGCCTCCAGAAATGCTTATTTTTGTTATAGAAAATTCAGAATTTAGCATAGAATTAAGTGTTTTTCTGTCAATCAGATGAAGACAATGTAATGGATAAATAAGAATATACAAATGTATGCCTTATTTTTGTAATGATTCCATTGCCAAAATTGTATCTACATGACTATTCCACATTGTTTATGATAGAAAGACCAAATACATAGAGTGCACCAATGCACTACAGAAAAAAAAATGCCAATCATGTAGGCTGATAATAACTTGAATTTGACAAACATGTTATGCACAGTGTATACAAGTTTCATACAAGTAATCATTGTGTCTGTGAATTTGATTCATTCTGCTTGGTCATATTAACATATTCATGAAATGCCAGCTAGTGGCCTTTCCACTTTCATTGTAAGTGTATCAGTGTGCAATGGAATGAATATGAACAAGGTAATGGTAATGCTCAAATATGGATTAAGGAGTACTATTGATATTTGAAGAAATCAATGATATTTGCTGATTTGTAATCTGTATGGACAAAAAATTGTAATAGTCCGTTAGATATTGTCGATTCGGAGTAAGGCTGCGACGAGTACTCGAATACTCGAGTACTCGCACTGTTGACAACTACTCGAGTATGATTTCTCGTACTCGAATACTCGGTCGCCATTTTAAAAAAAAAATTTTTTTCCCCCGTTCACCTGGCACTGTCCAGGCCGACGGTCACCCGTGCCAGAAGAGCACCGGCATGGTACTGTGGGTAAAAATGTTTCCCAGCTCAATCATACACAGGGTGGCACTGTCAACTCATCACTCAGAAACTGGGACCAAATCTCCGGATTTCTGTTTGGACTCGGAGGAATATTTGTCTGTCATCTTTAGTTTTAAAAATAACATTGTTTCTATTATTTGTGAAAAATTCAAAAGCACAAATCAGCGCTTTGAACAGCAATTTGAAGTCAAATCGCATGGGTTTTTGGAGACGAACCTTCGTACTGTTCGTAGTATGGTGTTGGCAAAAAAATAAATAAATAAAAAAAAATCAAAAAATTAATTAAAAAAAAAAAAAAACTAAAAAAAACATGGCATCCGAGTATTTGAGTACTCGCCTGTAAGCCTAGGAGTGTACTCGAGTACCTCATTACAGGGTTATGCACAGCCCTAATTCAGAGCCATAATGTCGTTGTTACTCTATTACAAGTATTTAGGCTCCAAACGGACAATATCATATTCCACAAGAGTCTTGTAATATGCCAGCAGCAGTGAACAAACTTGGAGATACATAGTCTGTTTGGAGCCAGAAGGGCATTCACTCATATACTTTAACTCCTGGCTATGAAAGACGATATATAGTCTGATATTCCATTAATAGGATAACCATAATTCATGCCAAGATCAATAGTCATATCTTTAAAAAATATATTCTTGTGTTTAGATTAGAGATTTTAGAGTAACCTGTGAATAAGTCTTGGAAAGTGATTTTTAGTAATACCTCCAATCTCTGTGACTCATCGCTAGAGTGTTGTAATGGAGTCTAGGGACCTTAGAAACAAACACATGCTTGTGTTCTTCAGCGATCTGATGAGAATAGCATGTTGCTGAAAATCTGGAAAAATTTTTAAGCATGCTTCTTTCAAATTTGGTTGGGAGACTGCGATGACAAATTTGATCTGGGAGTCGAGAAAAATCTGGAAAAGTTTGTCACTGAATTTCCGAGCAAGCTTTTTTCAAATCTGATTGGGAGACTGCGTTGACAGGTTCGGTCTCGGATTGGAATTCTTTGTTTGTGAGAGCAAAGGGATCAGTTAGCTATTGATACATGTTGTTGGTGATATGCAATGATGGGAAAGATGGATTTCCCTGTGTTTCCCACATACTGCTGAATGTGTTGGGACAAGGAAAGCCAGAATGAACAATACCAAGTCTGTGCTTTCAATTTTCTCTAAATTATGCTGGCAAATTTGAGGCGAGACCTGTTTTGGTGATGATCTTTGCAGAGGGTTGGAATATAACTGGTGGTTGATTTCTGTATTCCCTTTGTTGATGGACTGATCGATGATCAAGATGGAAAAGGGATTTACTTTTCTTGAATAAAATACATGTAGATATGAATGAACTTTTGTTTGTACTATAACTTAAAGCCTGTTCAGACTAATTGAAATTTATACAAAATTCGTATAAAGAAGCATTATATAAAGAAACATTGTATAAAGAAACGTTGTATCAAGAAACTTCATATGGTGAAAGGGGCATTCAGGCAAGATAACAACATTGCATTAAAAAAACGTCGTATAAAGAAACCTTGTTTAAAGAAACGTATAAAGAAACGTTGTTTAATGAAACTATTTTTGAAGAGGTCAATTGACTTGACATCGGCCAATCATCAGTGCACACTCACAATAGGCCCCGCCCAATGACGTTCAGACTAGACAGGACCCTAATTCTTCATCTATTTGCATTCTAAATGATGCTGAAACATGTGTTTCGCTATACAACATTATGTTATTAAAGGTAAAGACCAGTTTTGGAAATGCCCCTCTCTCAAAAAAATGAAATAGAAGCTCTCATTACCAATCATGTGAAAGAATATGTTTTGACTAATACATGATGATACAAATTTTGCCGGGAAAGTCGGGAAACCGCCTACTAATTGATATATTTGGTACATATATCTATTGGGACCAAATAGATATCGCGCATGTGGTCCCGTAGTCCCATATACATCTTTCTGTGTACAGTGCTTGTACCTTTACCAAGACTGGGCCAAATTTCTTACATTTTGATGATTCCAGAACCTTGCAGTACACACCAATACTTATATGCTAGATGATCAACCTTTTCTGATCGATTCCACGTTTCTTTCACAATGCATTCGCATGATCAGAACTCAACTTTATCTTTAAAGAAAACTGTAATGAAGAAAAATGATTTACCCAGATGTAATTAGAAATATTGGCACAAATGAAAAGGTTTTCAATGGATGAAAGTTGGTTGAACTCGACTTATCTACTGGAGTAGAAAACTTTAATGTAGCATCCAGATTACAAACAGTCATTATTGATCTTTCTTCTGCACACAAGATAAGTCACAAGTAAGATAAAGACTATTTCTTTTATAATATTCGTGTTTCATGAAGTGTATTTAATGTGCACATAATCTTCTTTCATTTGTAAGGCCGTGTGCATGTAGGCAAAATATAATTGCAGACATTTACATACATGTCCTGCAGTGCGTTATATATGCATTATGAATTTAATGCCCCATTGACACCTAGTTGTAGCCTTTGTATAGAGTTAAGAGCCAATCGCCCAGAATGAGCACAAAGGATAACAAAGGATGTAAAATGTGGAAAGGCTTATAAATTACCACATGAAAGATTGATAATTTTCGCTTTGATATGAAAACTGTTACTACATGTTTACATGAACATGAATCAGTAAGGTTGAGTTAATGTGAATTCTAAATTTGTCAAAGAATGATTTAATCCCCCGATTACTGATAAACAGGTACTGTAGTTGCAAAAAGGAAGCAGAATAATAAAATGGATTGTAGTCAGGCGAGAGAGAGAGAGAGATGGGGGGTATGGAAACTTCATAAATAGTGTAAAGAGCAATTTTATATCAATATCAAAGAATTTAAATCTTTCTAGTTATATGTACACTGTTGCCCATAAAGTTGGAATCCTTTTTTTCTTCTTCATCTCTTTTCATCATGTTTATGAAATGATTGTGACAATATGGTTTATCCTTGATAGATAAAGTTTATATGTTCTCATAACTTTATTGATCAATCTCTATATGACTATTAAGATTGATTAATATAGTTCTGAGAAGATATAATTGTTATCTATCAAGAATAAACCATATTGTCGCAATCATTTCATGAAAAGACGAAAGAAAAAACCTTTTCCAGCTTAATAGGCAAAAGTGAACATGCCCATGTCTATTAGTGTCCCTCTTTAAAGATAAAGTTGAGTTCTGGTCATGCGATTGCACTGTGAAAGAAACGGTGTGGAATCGATCAGAAAAGGTTGATCATCTAGCATATAAGTATTGGTGTGTACTGCAAGTGTGCAAGGTTCTGGAATCATCAAAATGATAAGAAATTTGGCCCAGTCTTGGTAAAGTTACAAGCACTGTACACAGAAAGATGTATATGGGACTACACAAACATGTGGCATAAAAATCTGTCCCGATTTTTATGCTGTTACATACCATATTTAGAATATTAAGGCATTTGAAGAGCCATGCTTTTCAGGGAACATTTTTTATCTGATGTTCTTTCACACTTGCATAATAACAATGATAACACGCAAATTAATTTTCACCTCTTCCCAGAACTCAACCTTCTCTTTAAGTACTAATATTTAATCCAACCCTTACTTTTGTGAATCACTCACTCTGTGAAATAAAAATGATGGTAGTCGTTCACATCTGTGTTTGCTTGTAAAGTAAAGCAGTCAAGGAATTAATGGACAAGCTTTATTTAATAGTACATTGGTGAAATCAAGGAAATCACTTTTCAAAAACACTTCTGGGCAAGTTTAAGGTATTTGTTCATTTCTTAATAATTAATGATGATTAGATCACTTTTTATAGCACAGCTACTTTATAAATATACTCTTCTGTGCTGTGATGAAAACAAAACTCCTAATAGTGCTACTTTACAGACACACAATAAAATTTAAAAAGTGTATTCAAAAGCTCCTGAAAACAAGTGTGTCTTCAACAAAACTTTAAAGACAGCAACAGATGAGGCTTAACCAGGACATAGATCTCTTTGAAGGGCAGGCCTAAAAAGCTAAATACGAGACCCTGAAATTGTTAATCATGCATTTCTACAGATACACATGCACATCTGAATCGTTACGCAATCTGCTATTTCACTAAGCAGAGACCCTTTCACCCTGGTATCATGGCCAACAAATACGAAGGCACCCAGCAGCATCTACACGAGAGAGAAGAAAATAATCTCCAAACTTGGTGGGAAGGTCGAGAGTAGGAGTTTGGCTGTAAGCCTACACCGGCCCATACCTTATTGGTTGTATCAGGTTCTAGCAGTGCAATTGCATAATTTGATCAGGCCAGACAGACAAGTATTTTGCGCATCCTACGTTTTTTCCCCTCCCATCCTCCCCAGTGACTTCATACGATAGATAAGGAGCAGTGCGTTCACACAATTTGATTGCAAGCATGTGTATGAAAGGAGTTTTTAGATTTGAAGAAAAAAAAGGAATCCTTTATAATCTAACATTTATTGCTATTAAGAAAAACTTTTAAAGCTATTAAGAAAAACTTTTAAAGCTTTGCAATATTACTCTGAACCTCACATCAGCTTTTTAAATGGATTTTTATTTTAAGAAATAGGTAACCTCAAGTAGTATTTATATTTCTCTCTTTCCTTTAGCGAACAAGATAGCAACTACTATAGAAAAATCACTACCTGACGCAATTTCAATAGCCTTGTGCATATCACCTATTGAACATGACAATGATGTATTTACTTAACCAGAACATGATTTCTGTGGGACATACATAAGGGTATTGAAATTGCCCTTGAGTTGATTTTCACCCCCAAAAAGTTGTGATTGTGTTTAGAGCTCTTTTTGATTTTTTTCTGAGCGAAATCTTTCTCATTTCCTTTGAATTATTTTCAGTGATTATTAAAATTTCATGATCTGCAATTCATGACAGTTACTTCCTGCCAAAACAGTTTTGACAATATCTCATTTTGATTTCATGGAACACCACTAGGTACTTCCCATATCATGTTTGACTTACTTTCTATCAAGAACTTGATTTTATGAACAATTTTCCTCAAGAATTTGTATCAAATTAGTGCATTGATACAAAATATCAATGATATATTATTGAATCACATCAGAACAATTATCCTGAAGCGAAAGTGCTAACGCCCCCCAATCCTAAAAAAAAAGGCCAACCATATTTCTCCGAGCCAGCAATCTCAGGGCAGTAAAGTGAGAGGCCGATGAGCGCCCAAGGAATCACAAATCGTAAATATTTGAGGGCAAGGTAACCGAGCACCAAATGAGCTTGTACCGGCGGTATCAAGTTCGCCGGTAATAGGGCACCTTCAGGAGGGTACCGACGACCTAAGTGATTGCGCCTCTTTATAAGGACCCAGCACCCTTCTTGGTCCCAGGGGTTGGCTTGAATTGACTTTTGAGCGAGGAAATTATGTTTAGGATTGATATTTATTGGGGTATTGATTTACAAAGTTGTTATGGAAAGGAGGGGGTTAGAGAAGGAATGTGCAGGACTTTTAATTTGATTAAATGAATTCAGTGATTAAAGGCATCGTTTAACAATGCCAAATCAGAGATGCATGGCCCTACGTGTTTTTCAGCGTCTGTGATATGGTGTAATATTAAAGCTTTAAAAAAAAATTGCGCTTCAAAATAATCATGAAGTGCCTCAAAAATGTAAAAATCTTTGAGTGACCGGTTTTACCATACTCATTTTCCAAAATAGACTGTAGTGTTATAAAAACCGTTGTCTTTTTTTTTAAATTTCAAATTCCAATCATAAATATCTTGATAATCAGACGGGCAATCGGCTTGTAAACGTCATGGGATTCCTGACTGACCTAAAAGTTTAGAATTATGATAGCAGCATGAGCTAAATCCAGGATTTTGTTTGAAATCTGGGACAAAGATACCCAATCCCTTTAATATAATCAGAAAGATAATATTGGTATCCTCAAAGACATCACTGAACTGACTGCCAACCTGCCAATTACCATCAAAACCTTGCCATTTTGGATAATGTATAGTAATGTAACTTTTTTTTGTCAGTCTATTGTCAGTTGTTTGGTATCAATCCTGTCAATGTGTCTGGGATATTAATGAGTTTTATTTCCCGTGGACTTTATGAATAATTCTTAGAGTCCCATTTTCGTGAATTTTTTTAAAAGGTGAAACATTGTCTGATAATTGAAGACAGTCGAGTGTAGCTTTTAGTAGATACAAAAGCAAAGTGTAGTTGTTTAGATATCATCAAATGAAGTACTCGGGGTAAATCATTTTGTTTATCTACTCAATTAATCATACATGAAAAAGGACAACTTGTTTATTTAAAAGTGCAGGAAACGGTGCAGACTAGGGACGGAGCATACATTGTAAGAGCATGCATCCACAATGCATCATGTTCATACCTGGCATACATTGTCAATTTAGGCTGTATGTCGCCACCTTTTAAGCTCAGGCTTTGGAGTGGATTATATCTTGTGCAAGTTAAAAACACCCTGCACTCGACAGAGCCCTGTTTTCATTTTTCCATATGATATGTGGAGTGAGAGAGTGAGGGAGAGGGAGGCAGGGAGGGAGGGAGTGAGGGAGGGAGGGAGGGAGGGAGGGAGAGGGAGGGAGGGAGTGAGAGTGATAGAGATAGAAAGGGAGAAAGAGGGAGAGAGAGAGAGAGAGGGGGAGGGAGGGAAGGAGAGAGTGAGAGAGTGTGCGGGAGGGAAGGAGAGAGATAGAGATAAAGAGGAGAGAGAGAGAGAGAGAGTGCAGGAGGGAAGGAGAGAGATAGAGATAAAGAGGAAGAGAGAGAGAGAAATACACAGATAGAGAAGAAGAGAGAGAAAGAGAGAGTGGGAGGGAGGGAAGGAGAGAGATATAGATAAAGAAGAAGAGAGAGAGATACACAGATAGAGAGGGAGAGAGAGAGAGAGAGAGAGTGGGAGAGAGGGAAGGAGAGAGATAAGGAGAAAGAGAGAGAGAGAGAGAGATACACAGATAGAGAGGGAGAGAGAGAGAGAGAGAGAGGGAGATATGTGAGTGGAATAGCTGTGATGTTTGGAATGGCATGTGAATTACTTTAGCAGTTGGAAGTTTGGGAGGAGAAAGAGAGAGAACAAGAAAGTGGGGAGAATGGAAAACATGATGTGGATGCCTTTGTGATAGACAGAAAGTACAAAGAGTCAATGAGAGAGGAAAAAAATGTGTATCATAAGAGATAAAGCCAATTTATAATTCTGGTAAGGCCTCATATTTTTTTTGGTGTGAATTTTTTGATTTTTGTGAATAAAGAACAAGATATAAACAGTAATATACTGGAGAAATACAAGTTGAGAGTTATGCCATGTAGTTAAACATGGAGGCCTGTTCAAACTTCAGGTGATGTATTATATGTCAATAGATTCAAAGTACATGTAGTTGTTTTTAGCAGTAATATCATTCCAGAGGATTGGATGTACATGTAGGTACATGTTTATTACTTTTTTTTTTTTTTTACATGAGCACAAAATTACTTTGACATAATAAGGGATTACTGAAATCATAAATTTAGATGTGATAAATGGATATTAATAGATAGAAAAGAAAGTACATGATGAAGAGAAGACAAAGAAATAAATATGTGTCCATTTGGGGACCTCTGCAGAGAGAGAGAGAGAGGGGGAGGGGGTGGGGGCAGACATGGGGAAATAGAGAAGCATAGATGGAAAGAGAAAGGCAGAGATGTAGAGAGAGGAGAGAGAGAGAGAGAGGCAGATATGGAGACGAAGGTTGCTGCTTTTGTCTGAGCCCTGGTGTGTTAAAGACATTAGATGTGTCTAGGGGGATTCTAATGAGTGGATAATAGTAGAAGTAAAACAAACAAGGCATACATGGAGTGTTGAGAAGGAGGTTGCCCTCATAAGGTCATGGATATGGAGCTATTAGACCCCGTTCTCACTCATTCCTAGACCAATCCAGGCTAGTTCGGTTTAACTGCGAGTGCGTACAGACAAGCGGTCCAGGAAGCGATCTTCTGGACCGGTTCGCTTCCTAGATCGCCCCAGACCGATCTAGCTTGCAGTGTGGTTTAGCTCATTCGCGCTATACCATAGCAACAAGAGCGGTCCAGCTCGTGAGTGTGTACACAAAACGAAGCAAACCTCTGGAGCGATCCACTGGATCGGTCTAGCCTGGATCGGTCTAGGAATGAGTGAGAACGGGGTCTTATGTGCTGAAGACAAGTGCACTGGACAAAGGATATAACATCTCTTCAGACTTCAGAGCCAGAAGGATGTTAGCTTTGTATTAAAGTTAAGCTGGAGTTTTAGTTATGATAGAAAATAAATTCTCACAGAATCCAACAAAACTTACGCTGAATGTTCAAGATTACAAATAACAATTTTGGTAGAAGATGTATAGGGGCTGAGTAAATGAGCATAGAAAGATACTGAAATTAGGGTCAGTAGGCCTGATACCATGTGCACTATGTACAGATTAATGAGAGTTGTGGTTTTTATTGAAGATAATCTCCCCAAGTTTTTATGATTTTTTTTTTTTTACTGGTTCAAACAATCAATCCAGAATGATTTATAGCCATGTTCTCTGACATAAGATGCCCATACCAGAGCTCAAGATTAGCTGTAACAGCCTTCTGACTCTGAGTTGAAGATAGTATCTGTTCAGAGACAGAAAGGGGCATTAGCTCATATAATCCAATACAGGATAAACTCCCTACTGGCTTCAAAACAGCTGATAATGATATAGGCTTCATAAAATTGATGAACAAATATGGATTTTGTGTATAATAATAATAATGGTGGCTTCTTATATAGCGCACATGTCCGTCACGCTAGACGCTCCTGGCGCTGCCCCGATATGTGTAGGTCCTTGGTTTGATTAATGTATTCATGAAACAATTCAGGAATGGATCATCAGTTCAAAATGATCAGATCCTAAAATCATTGTTCTGGCCCATTGAAAAAGAAATGAAATTATTGAAAACTTAAATGAATGACTTTAAAGAGCTTATTTTTGGCTAATAAAACAATGAATTTAGTACGTGATGAAATTACTGTTTGTTGTCAAAATTTGAACAGATTTATTGATGATATTTCATTTAGCTTTGAAGGAAATAATATTATTGTCAACTGACTGTGACTTATTATTATTAACCTCTTAAAACCTGGATTCCATTCCATATAGCCCTATCATAGCAATTATAGGCCTGATAATGATTTTGTAATGTATTTGCCTTCAATTACTTTCACATTTAGCAAAGGGGTTTGTTTCTGAATACCCCTGGTTGGACGATTGCACTTTGTGCGAGTCCTTGTTAATGTTAGCACAAAGGTGACCGGAAACTTCAACATTTTTCAGAGCCATTTCCGAATCCTCTAAGGGCTTTGAAGTGGTATGAAGAAACGATTGGAACTTGGGAATATGAGATGTATATTCCGTCTGTGTTTATTTGTAAGTACGTCTGGGGGAGAAATGGTTTGAGGAGGGACCTAGTCTTTTATGGCATGTCTTGCTTTTGTAATTCTGTTTGCACTTAAGCCATCTTCTAGAAAGCTTGACTCTAAGGCAAGAAGATTTGAATGGAAATATTGTGAGAATATACCAGACTTTTTGTATGAATTTTTCCCAATGTTGAAAGTAGGATGAACTCCCATAATTGATTATGGGAAATTTCAATTAGCACTTGAATCACTTTCCTATTCAACTTGTATGAAGTCATCATATGCCATAAAAATTGAGCTAGGCATAGTATACTACAGACTCCACAATTGTGTATAGGAACACTCAGCATTTCGAGAGTTTGAATCAATTAGTTTAATTGAATGAAATTAATGATAACATCAAACATGTTCACATTTTCAGATTGCAAAAATGCAAACGGTTAAACTTGTGACAAAATAATGATCCGAAGAAGGATGCAATCGATTACATTGGCACAGCTAGCTCAGGATGATTCGCGACCAAGTTGCATAATATTATGGAAATGTTCAGTGGCTGATGGGGAAGGAGATGGAAGGGAGAAAAGCCCTTCAGTTGTCTAGCTATTTATGGAAATAGATGACCCTCTAGCTCATGAAGTAGGTTACGCTAATTTGTTTGTCTTTCCCCAAAATTCTATCCAGTTTCATTTATTCTAAACTTGTCCCCTCTCTTACGGCCTGTTCAGACTGTAGTAAATTTGTACGAAACTTGTTTAAAGAAACGTATAAAAAATCATTGTATAGCGAAAGGGTTGTACAGATTAAATAACAACATCGTATAAAGAAACGTAAAAGAAACTAGTTTTGAAGAGGTCAGTTTACATGACGCTCACGATAAGTCCCACCCAGTTATATTTTTACATGATACATCTTTCAGACGAGAACGGGACCCTGTTTCTTTATAGAACTTTCGTTCGAAATTAAACATGCATTTTGTTGTATGACGTTTCATAACACGGAAGTTGAGACTAGAGAGAATTAATGACTTTTATACCATGATTCTTTTTAGTCTGAAGAGGGTGGGGGGGGTAGTTTACTCTAACCTCTCTTTGTCTTCTCCGATCATCAACTATACAGTAAGCTTCCTTATGAGGAAGTGAAGGAGCCAGAGATGAGTTTTGATGGGTTTTTGTTTCAGAGATAACTGTAACCAATATCTCATCTTTACAATATTTTGACCGAAGAATGAGACAAACAGAATATCGTATTTTGATAACAGCAGCCACTCTCATTCAGTTACTGGGACTTTTGGGATTCTAATTCTTTCTGATGAAAGACGTCTTTGTTTCCTGACTTGCTGGATTTCATTCAGGTGCTAAACTTTCACTTTTTAAATCCTATCTTAAAATCTCTACCAATTTCTCAATGATTGTGTCATTTTCATACCAAAACTGGCTCCTTGTTATAAGTTTTGTTATGCATAATGCATTACAAAACTGCAAGCGAAATGAGGAAAAAAAAGATTGTATATATATATATATATATATATATATATGTATATATGCTTTAAGGTTCTCCGTTCTCATGTGAGGTACCAATAACCAGTGGGAAATTGGGGGCATGGGGGCATGTGTCCCCCCTGCAAAAACCAAATCTTGCATATCTCAAGTACACATCAAGTATTATAAGAAAATGTGCCCCATTCCCATTTCCCCCACCTGGAAGTAAATTTAGACCCTTCATTCACCATTCATATAGCATCACAAATTTTCTTTCACATCAACAATGCAGGCACGACAGTATACATGTACAATGTATGGCTTTGATTTTAATCTGAAGTGATCGCCTACTGGAACAGGTTTTTCCTGTATTAAACCTGTAGGAAATATGAAAATTCAGTAGTCGATGGGTTAATTTGACTTTGATGTAGCTTAAGTCTGTAGATGCCAGCAGTTCTACATGTATATTTGTATACAAAAGCCATCTATGTGCATGTCTCATTGCAGTCAACGAATTTACATTAAATCTACCGTACAATAATGTAAACCACCATGAGATCTGTTTGGGTACATGAAGCCTGCCTAATTACCCCCGTGCGGACTGACATTGTGTTTGCAGTGCTAAAAGATAAACTGTTAATCGTGCGAACAGATGCCGCATCCCACTGTTTATTTTTCCCTCCTAATTTCTACAAGACGAGCACCTTCCCCACTGTGTAACGCACACACCGCAATTGGATCGTCCTTCCCTCGATACGTCTATTTTGGATTCTCTAAATAAATTAGTAGCTGCCGAGATTCCAATATTCTATTCAGGAGTCGTTCATGGGGAACAAGTGAAATTGATTTCTTTCAATAAATTTCTCCCTCTCCTCACATCGGCTCCCTTTCTCGGCATTTACGTATCCCCGCACGCTCCCTCTCCCTCCACCTTTTTCATCTCACAGCTCTGGCAGTCGATTTTGACCGGTGTACTTATCGACTTATTCAGGCCTTAAGTTCGTCTATCTCCCCAATCCTGGCTTTCTTTTGGATTGGATTAAGGGGGGAAATTCAATACTCCGAGAAAACAATTTGGCGGCTTGGCCAGTGCGGCGTCCTGGCTTGGCTGAAATACCAAGCCCCCAATGCTGTACTCCCTCTTGGACAACCCATGCATCTCTGAGCTAGCCTGGCCACTGATGGTATTTATTAAATAGTCACGCTGGAGCCAGTTTATGAGCAAATATGTACATAGTTGAATCGAAGTGCGATCTTGAAATTTTGGGCAAATAGAAAAAGAACAAGGTCAATGAGGAAACTTCACCTCGCCATTGAAGGCACAGTTTATGGACTTATGATGCATCACAGTACGGTATGGAGTTTATAAATTTACCCATGATCTTTATATGGCGTATGAGTTTAGCGTATGAGTTTAGCGTATGAAATATCTCTGATATATATAGAGTGTATGAATACAGGTGAGAAATTGACATATTTACAGCTTTCTTCATCCATAAACTTTTAATGAGGCTGTAGGTATACATTGTATGTTATATGTATTTTGATTGCGGTCCAAATTCATTAGGTACATCATTACATATGTATCAAATCATAGCTGAGCAAAAAAAGGAATGTAATGTTTTTTGGCAACTACTGCTTCAAGTTCAAAAGTACTATAGACATATGTTTTTGTTTGTTGACATATTTACAGCTTTCTTCATCCATAAAATGTTAATCAGGCTGTGGGTACATACATTGTATGTTATATATATTTTGATTGCAGTCCAAATGCATTACATCATTATATATCATGGCTGAGCAAAAAAGGAATGTAATTTTTTGGGGCAACTAGTACTGCTTCAATGGGACTATAGACATATGTTTTTGTTTTGTTTGTTTTTCTTTTTGTTGTTAATTGCCTTATGGAAAGAAAATATCAGATACAATTTTGACACTTTTTAATGAAAATATATGCTTGTCAGAAAGGAAATTGTGTTAGAATTGTGAATGGGTAATACACATTTTATATATTTGATTATATATATTCTAATAAAAATCCATTTTATGTTGATTTCACCGTGATATTGAGGGATTGACAGTTGATTTAATAGGATTTTTTCATATTTCAGTAACTTTAAAAGTTAATAACAGCTATACAATTTCATCCTGAGGATTTAAAAATACATGTGTACATCAAATGTGTAATATGTTAATGATTAGTAAGTAGTGTGGAAAGGAATGATGTAATCTTCAAACTTTTGGTAAAAGTAGCAAAACTAGAAACTGATTTGACGGAGGTATGGGGGAAGCGAAAGTGAAAGGAAGTGCTCATGTAGTAGCACTGCCAAGATGGTTTTATCCCATTGATAATCGGGGTTGATAAGACATTGGTAAATGTGGAAGAGTTTAGAAGAGGAAATCAGCTTCACATGTTCTCACCAATAGTATTCCCAGGCTCTAATTAATAGTGAAGATAACTTTGGTAATGTTCTTCCATTTCTTCGTATCGGATGGAGAGGGAGGGAAAGGAGGGCAGAGTGGTGACTGGTGGAGTGCATTTTGAAGAAGGGAAATATTGAAGTTGATTTGAAAAGTGAGATAAGAGAGTTTAGGATAATACAGCAGTTTGATGTAGGTTCATAAGCAGGGAGAGAGAGGGAGGGGAAACAGAGAGAGAGAGAGAGAGGGGGAGGGAGGGGAGAGGGTACATACTACATATACATACATGTATGTACGTATACTTGAGAGAAAGATGAAATGGATGAAAGGAAAAAGTGTGCAACTGAGAAAGAAATATGAAATGAAAGGATAGGAAAGAAATAGAGAGAGAGAGAGAGAGAGAGAGAGAGAGAGAGAGAGAGAAAGAAGGAAACACACATGCAAACACAGGGATGAAAACTGAATTCGATCAGTCATTAGAAACACACTAAAGAAGTAATAAGGGTAAAAAAAATTAGTAGGTTAAAGTAGAAGAGAGGGAGAGGGGTAAACAGTGAAATATTATAGATATCAATGCCTGATGCAGTGAAAGTAATTTGAATGCATCTCTCATTCTTCATCTCATCGATCTTTTGATGTTTTCTTTCTTAATCCAGATGAGATTTCACTTCAGATGAAATGGTAGATTAACCGCGCCAATCTCGACTGTCAGCCCAGAGTCATCATTCCCGAAAAGCCGAGATAAATTACATCTTCATTCCAGCAGCCCAGACACTCCATCCAACAACAACTCCGGTTAGATTCATCAATTTATTGGTCTAATCAAGCAGCTCCCTCGTCTCTCCGTTGGGCATTATGCGTCGGGACGAGCTACGATGTCTCGCTATTTTCAGAGAGCGTTGATGAGATGGGTATCGAACACAACGTCTCGGAATCAAAGGTAAGCATTTAGGCAAGTTTGCCCCTCATCGGCTTAGAATGTGAAAACCAGTCCCTGCAGCCGGGCCAAAATTTTGCTTGCCCATACGGTTCCTGAATGTATGTGTATTGAGAGCCACTCAGAAGGGTGTTCACTCATATCATTTAACACAGGATTAGCACCTCTCTGGCTCTCAACAAACAAAGTATATAGCTGGATTTACACTGCAACAAAATATCATCGATTTTTTTTCTTCACATTTCGGTGTATCGCCGGTAGTTGCATAGCAACGTTGATGAGATCCAAAGCAAATACCTGCAAACACGACGAAAAAAATAGAAAAGCAAAAATTGCACCTCTAGAGTGGTTTTTTTTAAACGCCTGCCGAAGTTTCACTGATTTTTGCAGTGTGAATGCAAAATTTGGTAAGATACTGATGTTTGCTCACAAGGCCCCCCTCGCTTCCGTGCTAACTCATGAAGGGCACCGATGAGTGACGCATGCGCACTACTCACCAAAAAATTGGTATGAGCCAACTCCGTCAGTTTTTCTATGGGTTTTTCCAGTAGTGTAAATGGTAGTCCAAAAATCAATGATTTTTCAAAAAATATAATTGCCCTTCTTTTATCCTTGCCATCTCTATCACATTAACAGTATTTATGTTGCACGCATAGCCACTTTTTGAATGGCAATCCAACTTTTATAACAAGATGGATTACAATGTAGATTAAAACAAGGACATAGCATAATAGGAAAAGGTGAAATATTGAATAAATCAGACAAATCGTAAGAACTTTGTGAATGTTTCGAAGTTGAGATCACTATATTTATGTGAAAAGTGGCAAATTGGTAATTTGACTGTGACATAATTTGGAACAACTTTCCTATTTGGTGTACATCATTATTACAAAATTGTACTTGAATAATGATTCTTTTTTACAAAGTTGGTGAAATTAATAGAAGTAATCAATCTATGAGATACACTACTGTCGCAACAAGTACAGTATGTGCTAGCACTACATTGTTTGTAAATATAAGACCCCGTTCTCACTCACTTTGAAAGTGGTCTTATTTAGACCGCTCCAGAGGAACGGGTCTTGAGGAACGGTTTGCGAGCGTTCACACTCCGAGCAGTTTTTTATGGCTCAAACCGCTCCACGAGTCAAAGTGGTCTTGTTGCTATGGCAGCTCAAGTCAGCGGGTAAATTTTTCGCGGAATACTAAGCGTATGTACCGTACTACATGTTTCGCTGAACGTCACTAGCTCACTTTCGTTCAAAGTACGCCGTTCACACTCGCACGTTAGAGCGCTCCAAACCACTCTTAATAAGACCCGTTCCTCAAGACCACCTCCCGAGGTGGTCTTCTGGAGCGGTCCAGAAGTCCACTTCCTGGACCACTTTGACCGTTCTCACTCACCTAAGAACCGCTCCTGAGGAACGGGTCTTAGTTAGACCGCTCCAAAGAAGTGAATGAGAACGGGGTCTAATATATATTGATGTAGGAATGCAACATTAAAAAACACTTTCATGGATTTAATTCTAAAAATGTTGAGGTTTGTAGATGTTCTGACAGACAGGGTCTACACGTATAGGGTTCCATCAAGAGGAAGATGCCGCTGCGTCGGCCCTGTTCCCCTGCTTCCTTCAATGTAAACACAAGGATATTAGATAAATGTTATCGGAACTAGGAGACGCAAAATAAAAGGAAGTAAGAAGAGACAAAATTCATTCATGAGCTCAGAGGCTTTGATAGCGCTTGACCAGTTAGAATAAGATTTTTGTAAACCGATATTCTCTTGAACAGGGGGCCATTTGATGGATGTCAGAAAAGGATCAAATGGGGATGATCTTCTTCAGTACTTTGTAACAAGATATGAAGTCTCTGTCTTGCCCCTCATTTACACTACCAGAATTCATAGAGAATCGTATAGTTGTATAATCGTCAATTTTGTAGTGTGAATGTCGTGTGAATGTCATATGAAGTAATGATGTATATCGACATGCATGTTTCAGCATCATTTTGTACATAAACTTGATGAACAATCAGGGTCCCGCTCTCGTCTAAACGTTGTATCGTATAACTGGGCAGGACTTACCATGAGCGTGCACTGTTGATTGGTCAGCTGGCATGTCAATTGACCTCTTCAAATTAAGTTTCTTTATATGATTTTGTTTTCTAGTCTGTACACTTCTTTCGCTTTAAGTGATTCTTTATACGACATTTCTGTATACGAGTTTCGTATACATTTCTTGTATTCTGAACATAACCATGGGTTTTCTTGATGGGGGTCATTCACATTAGAGGTAAATTGTTGAAAGAAACATGAAGAAACACATATGATGATGGCAAGTGAAAGGGAAAGGGGAGTAGATGCACACACAATCTCTTTCTCTCTCTCTCTCTCTCTCTCTCTCCCTCTCTCTCTCCCCTCCCTCCCTTTCCCTCTCCTTCCCTCCCCTCCTTCTCCCCCTCCTTCCCTCTCACTCACCACAAGACTCAAGTTTGTTGTAGAGGATCGATCTTGTTGCTGAGTTGTGGTTGGATGGAAAAGACGGGTTATAAACACACCCCATTGATGATGAAATCTTTAGATTTTGGTTGGCATAGAAAAATTGTGCCACTGAGTTTGTGCAGTTTTTGAATGATGATATATTTTGCATAATCAAGACATATATTTTCATTTAACAATTGGGGAAACATTATGTTTATATATTTCATGTTACTGTATGGGTTAGGCCTAGTCTTTAGAATCGTAAATATACAAAACAAAAACAGAAACTGTATACACTGTACCCATTTATGCTTGGATTAAGAGAGACATACATGTATTTTCTGATAAGGAAATATGAAAGGAATGACTTTGTTTATATTATACTCAAAGTAAAAAAGTTTCCAAAATTATTTAGTTGTTATCCTGGACCAATTTCTTCTTAAATCTCAAGAAGAATATCAAAACAAAACATATTTCCTACATTATATGCACAATCAGCTGGATGAATCCACTCCTGTTGAATCAGCAGAGCATACTAGCTCTAAGCAAATTTTGAAACGATTTCAATTTCTGGATTAGAAATGAATTAAAGATGTTACATCAATGCCGAACAAATATTATGTACCCATCAATTGCTCAATTAGAAAGGATAATATTTTTGTACATTCTGTGCAACGATCTAATTTCAATTTCATGATGCTCCAATATTTGTTCTCTGTCGTGCCTGTGGCAGTTGATAGTTCATTCTCCTTGTCAGCCCTTGTGTTTGTAAGACATTTATTTTATTTATTTATTCCATTCCATTCTAGCCCAAGGTATATTGTTCTTATTTATTAAGAATCCAAACAGAGTTTCAGCATTGTGGAATAAGATTGAGGGATTTGCATCTGAAATAGTTGTGTAGTAACGCACTGTCATATGCAGCTAAATGGATGTGCAGCATGGGTGGGTTCACAGTCAGGTTAAATTTTAAAGCCCCACTGCACTACTTGTAGCTACTTGCTCCCTCTATATAGCAAACAATGCCTAAGCGGTGCCCATTGGTCCCCCATGATCCCCTTTTTCTTATGTTAATTGAAAGCTGAGTTGATGAGATAACCACCTGTCAGTGACCACGCTGGGAGGTCTAATCCCTCCTGGCCAAACTAGTGCAGACAGGCTTTAAAGCTCTTACTGACACACAATCTGGCAATGCTAGCAATGGAAGCAATACCCTAAACTAATGACATTCCCAACTGCAGCCTTGGACCAAACACTAATATCTCTTACTAACCCAAACCCTAAACCTAACCCTAACCTAACCCTAACCTACAGTAAATGCCATTAGTATCTCTAACCCTAACCCTAACCCTAACGATAATCTTCCATCTTTGATAAAATATAGCCCAGGGCCCTGTTTCATAAAACTTGTTATCAATAACAAAAGCTGAATTTCTATGACATATGTGCTCTCAGCCAATCAAATGGCACGATTTCAGTAGCTTATAACAGTCATTGTAACTTGTTACTGGTAACAAGTTTTATGAAACAGGGCCCAGAGCTGTTGTTGCCTAAAAATATGTTGTGTCCCCTTCTGGTAGCAAAGAGAAGAATTATAGCTTAAAACTAGTGGAATGTTTTTTTCAACTGTTCTACTTATATCAAACAAAAGATGTTTGTGCCAGATATTTAGAAGAATTATATATGTTCTTACTAAGATTTCCAATGAATTTTAGTGTCGACATCTGAATGCCAAATTGAGGCTGTTACCCAAATCTATTTCTACTCAAAAGTTATCACTCTGCAACATAAACAGAGGTTTGTATTATTCTCAAGCACAGGCAGTTAATCGTCCATTGGCTTTAGATAAGCTGGTGGATCTGAATCCTGGCCCAGAATGTAGATCATATTTTTATTCTTCATTTAATTAATATTCCACTAATTGAGAAGCAGAAAAACAACAACTTATATCACCAGGAAGAATGATGTAGGCCACATGGATTGAAGGGAACAATATCTGGCCAAATATGTTTGTTTCATTTTGATATTTTAATATTCTTTTACGACATACATGTGACATTGTACTATCCACGGTACAACTAATAAAGTGAGTAGTACATTCAATATAGATTTCTAGTGTACAGCCGGCATCTCTGAGTAGCTCCCTAAATTGGCGAGCAGTGGCACTTTATGGCGCTGCCCACTTTTATCAACATTGCAAAGTGAAATACGATTATCCCAATTTCTCCCCATCATTACTTGATGCAGACAAATTCGTCTCCCATAATTCCCCCTTCCTGTCGGCTCCTCCGCATCTCGGCGGTTACTATGGACCTAGCATCCCTCGTTAAGATAGTCATAATATCCCCAAGATTGCCATCTTCTCTCATATAAACACAAAATTTATCAGAATTTGATGAAATTTTGCCTGTACTAGAAGTTAAGAATAATTCCCCATGAAGGGTAGACTGTCACCAGTGTTCAGAATCTATTAGCCACAGGGTTTGCTGTGTAATCGCCCAGTCTTTATCTCAATAAACTCGTCACCAGTCTGTGAGCATAAGTGCCGGGAGGAAAAAGTGCCAGCCCGGGTCAGCGCACTTTAGTTTTCCATCTTCGTTTCAGTATGTGTAGAAAAAATCAGTTGTTTTATAGGCCAATCGTCTCAGGGACGCTAGGATGTGCCTGAGTATAGATGCCAAGTACATAACAGAAACCGCACAATATAACCCATCTCCTCCTCGGTCTCACATGTGTTTGTTGCCGCCGGCATTTTCCGTGAAAGTGTAGAATTCCAGCAGAATTTATATTGAAAAAGAGGGACGCTTCAACCTTGGAGTAAATATATAGATCTCCCATTGCATATATTGACATTTTATCTTCTTCGCATCATTCTTGAATAGTACAAAGTGAATGCTACGTGACGTCGGGAATTTTTTGTATATTTGAGCTCACTTGTAGAAGCATTGTCGCCAGCTACGAGTCTGTAATGTGATCTAATTCCAATTGCAATCAATCAGTTCACTATAACATCATTCCAACATGAGCTTTAATCTAAAATGATGGTAGTAAGCATATTCTTAATATTATCTTGAATACAACTACAGGTTTCATACTAACCTTTACCGGTATTTAAGCAAGGGAGTCACTTTTAGGATAATGAGGGGGTCCATATCTTGCATTGTTAACCCTGATAATTAGTTGGCTTTATCAAAAGCAGGAAAAAAATAAGAGAAACCAATCTGTGAATGTTGTAGAAAAAGCTGATAAATAATGACTATTTTGTCAAAGACATATAGACTTAGGGTGTGGGGTAATATCTTTGGGTTAGAAGTTTTAAATAAGTATTACATTTAAGGATGGGTTTAGTTAGATAGTGGATGAAAGTCAGGATTTCAGTAAGTGCTTGAAACCGACTATGGATCAGGCAATTGTCCCTGGTGCATTACATGTATGTGTGGAGGAATCACATTTACCATTACAGCCAGGCTCGGTGTATGGATGATGTTTCTGAAGGCTATTGGGAGGAGGTGTGAGGTTATTGCATCCTCGTGTCATCATGCTGACCTTGCCGGCCAATATATCTCTCTGCCAAGATGAGCCGAAATGTGATTAAGGTGCGTGACTGAGAAAACAGAGAAGAGGACGAGGATGCGCATGAGATGCAGATGCGGCCAGGCATATCCTCCTGTCATTTAAAGAGAAGGCCGACTTCTGGTAAATAATTTCTGAGCTTTGTCATTTTTTTGTTTGCATTTCAGTGTGGAAGACTATCATAGAAGAAATGTCTCTTGAAAAAGGATTGTTTTTCAAATGCCGATAAGAAAGTGACTCGAATATTCCTGAAAATCACATGTACCGGTAGTGCAAAGAGCATGAGTGGCAACAAAATTTGATCCAAAGTTTTAGAATATTCTGTAGCTGTATTTGAAATAATGGGTCATTTTAAGAGCAGTCCTTTTCATGTGACATTGGTCCTCGGGCATTTATGGTTGGTTGATGATTGTTTTACCTGACTGCTAAGAAAACATGTACAGTATATGCTTGTAAGTAAGCAACCAGGGGACCGACTACTTTTTAGTCCTCTCCGAAAGACTTGGTAATGAGGATTAATGCCTTCCGAAAGGGCACGAGCGCATTGACTTGGTTTCCAACCCAGGAACTTTCGGTTATGAGACCGCTGCTCTACCACTGAGCCAACGCACCTCCTCTGTTCTGCCACATAGGACTTAAAAGAAGGAAAAAGCTCACAAATTTTTTTTTTTGACATAACCATAACTCGACCATCCCTTTAAGAATAATGTAGTGGGATTGGGAGTGGAGTGGAACATGAAATATGATCCTCTACGCGCTATGTATGCAACATATTATATCCAGACATGCTTGGGTCCATCATGGTCCTAGAATAAATTCAGTCAGTGATTATTATTACCGGTATTGCAATATGGGAAATGGATCACGTGGGCCTCTACATGATGTACATTTTCATTTTGTGTTGGTACAATGGCACTATCTGACAATGGAATTGATTTGGGTAAGTGTGATCCTGTAGGGTTTATTGCTGCTGATACAATCACAGAAATGGCAAAGATGCATTTTGATGGATAATGTTGATATTGTGATGATAATATTTTGGTTAGGGAATTGGAAAGTAGAAGTAGTTATAAAGGGAAGTATTGGTGAAAAGGAAATGTACTGTATTTACATACAGAAAATTAAAATGATTGTTTATTTATTTGATTCAAATCAAACGTAGAAAGAAAAGGAACTTTAAGATTTGTGAAGAGGATTGATAGGGTTATAGTAGCACAGCATCTGTTTAGCAGGTGAGGGGGCTCTTGTGTTGGGGAGGGGGGTCTTATGAGATGGATGAAACATGAGAGAACAAGGCCTTGGAGTTTGGGGTGTGTACATTGTAGAAGAGGGTCAGGGTAAGGGAGGGGGAGATCATCTATTCGTGTTGCTTTCTCTCTCTCTCCCTTCATTCTCTCATTCTTTTCCTTTGTTTTTCTTGAATTTTATTTGATGATTAAGGGGAGGGGGGCTGCTTTTGTCCATTACCCCTCATCTGTAGACCACTGTAGACCACTGACTCACAGGAATAACACACATATCTACAGATCCTGCAATGCTCAAAACCTCGATGATATCCATGTGACAGTAAATGAGACCCACAAGCTTCATGTTCACGGTTAAAACAGACAAATACATTGAAGAATGAAGCAATATGTTCTACCACCATGTCACGATGATTATTTACACTCCTAGCTTCACAAGCAAGCAAAGTCTATGAATACAATGTCTTTATGGTGTACATGCAAACTGGTTAGCCACAATGCAGGCATTCAGCATAGGCCCATGACAGATTGTTTTCACCAGACAGTGAAAACAGAACGTGTTCCGATATGAATCACACGAAGGGACAAGCGTTAAACCGAACAACATAACTCCGCTAAAAAAAGGGGTGTTCTATATCGGAGGTGAGAGTTCGCATCATTAAGGAATCCTCTTCCAATTATCTCGACAACCGAGCGTCTGTTCTTCTTGTCTGCGCTGCGATCTCGACGCTCTCGTCATCGACAACATCTCGCCTCGCGGATAATCATATTTGACACCTTAGTTCAGGTGTGTGATGGAGTCGGCTGAGGTGCTGGTCCGTCGTTTGGGGAGGATGCTGTGAGTCCATGCTGTGATACCTGCAGTGCTGCTCTCAATATGTGGACACATTATGATGCTTTTTCATATACCAATTTATCGATGGGGTTGAATGTTATATTAGGATGTAAATTGATGTTATTGGACTTGCACGAGCAGTGCAGATAAAGTTGCAACTTGATGTAGGTGCTTGAAGGCTTTAAGGTGATTGTGTTTGTGAAAACATTCAGGGAATTTTAGAAACTGTCTCAATGTATGTCTGTGCTTCCTAAAATGGTAACATGAAATTATTTGATAATGTTGCTCAGGTTAAATCGCCATAGTTACATATCAAGTTATAGCAAATGAATAATACATTGCGATAAAGCATCATAAATGCCAGATTGCTTCCTCCTTTATTGGCCTGGCATCTTGCAATTATTACATTATTTCAATAATTTTTTGATAATTTCAGCAATACAACTTGGTGAAATATATGTACATACACTTACTTCTTCACATATAAAAACAATAGAAAAGGAAGGAATAATAACCAGGATAGTTTCTGTTCATGTTCATTCAGGTACATTTTTTGGAAATTAGTTTACGATTTGATTGCCATATGAATTTAGTGAAAATAAAACTATTGCTCTAAAAATAACTATTTCATATCAAATTGTTATAGAAAAAGATTAATTTCCATCTGTTCCTCTCTCTCCCCCATCCCCTCTCCTTCTCTCTCTCTCTCTCTCTCTCTCTCTCTCTCTCTCTCTCTCTCTCTCTCTCTCTCCCCCTCTCTCTCTCCATTTTCCTTTTTTTCTCTTTCTTACATTATCTCACATTCTCTGTCACTTTGTCTGTTATTGTTCCTTTCATCCCCTCTCTCTATCCATTTATTCCTATGTCTCTCTCTCTCTCTCTCTCTCTCTCTCTCTCTCTCACTCTCCCTCTCTCTCTCTCTCTCTCTCTCTCTCTCTCTCTCCCTCTCACTGTGTCTCTTTATTTATCTCTATCATCACATCTGTATCGAGTGTATCCAATCAGGGAGTCAAATAAACATGTAAAGTATTCCAGAGAAAAGAAAATGATATGATGAAGACGGACGGAGTGAAAGTCAATACCAAAGCATCTCCATAAACATACAACAAGGAAGTTATTGTGCATTACCTTACCATCTTTCAAGACATCTGCAGAGAGCCAGAAGGGCGTTAACCCTCTGTAAAGTGCTTAATTATTAATTAACTTGTTGACTACTGAATTCTCACGTTCCCATAGGCTTAATGCAGGAACTATCCCGTTCGAGTAGGCAATGGGTTAGCACTCTTCTAGGTCTTAGCAGGCTAAGCTGTCTGCCCACAATCGAGACAGATCAGAAACAAAGGGATGACACGGATATGATTGAAATGACAAGTGAGAGTGATGAAAATGACGAGATATGCCCCTGAAATCTCTTTCTCATCCTCATCCTCTCATCCTCTTGCTATCATCCCCCCTGTCTTGTCGCCGTAGTGATAGGTGATACTCACACACAGCTGGGTATGTGGGACTTAAGATGGAGGACACATCTGTTTCAACATCATTCCATATTCTGTAGGCTCGTAAGAAATCCTCTGATCGAGCTCTGCAAGATTCCATCCCTGAAATATCTTTTATATAGTGATGGTTACCGCATCCTGTTTGTGGTGTGGTAGGAAAAATGTTCGTCTAAAGCGGGGCTCAACAGGAACAGCAGTAGGTGTATTCCTCCCCCAATTCAATCTCTGGGCTCTCCAAATTTGAAAACTGAAACAGGGGTCCAGTGCAGATCCGGACTCCACTGTGAAAAAGTTAGTATCAAGCCTTGTACAGTGTGAGTCAACAAAAAGTTTACACCTAGAAAACTGCTAATTATTTTAAAAATCATCTATGAACAGTAAAATATTATACATCTTATGAAAGAGTGCTTTATCCCAAACCATTTAGTATCATTTTTGTGCGGTTTGTGTTCACGCTTGGATGAACAGCAGGCATTGTCTGTGAAAGTATAATATGTAGTTAATGCCCTTTTGCCTCCAAACAGACCATCTGAGATGCAAGAAAGAAAGTATAAAGTCATAGAATATATTCAAAAGCAAGATACCGGTAGCCTTTTTGTGTTCTAATGGATGTGCTCACCAGAGCTTGCACTGCTATATTATCTGTTTGGAACCAGAAGGACATTAAGTCATATACTTTTATTCCCTTTTGTCTCTGAACTGACAATATGTGTTGGTGATAAACTCTCGAAATTGGCACTTATGTAGTGGTTTTTGCATGAAAGCTTCGGGTCTGTAGGGGGCTGTCATATTCACTAGAGCAGGACCTCTGTGAGATGGTAAAATCATACATGCATTCAAAAGAAACATGCTCTCCACTTTTGTATTCGTCTCCAAGCTTGCATCATCTTTCACGGGTTTAATTAAAGGGGGGGGGGGTTTAAAAGGTTTTTAGAATTTCAGGTTTTTATCCATTTTTTTATTTAGAATTTTGTCTGTAACAAAGGAACTTAAATGATGCAATGTTTTTATTTTGCCTCTCTTGCACTCTCTCTTTGTACTGTATTTCTATCTACAAATGTAAGTTTCTGTTTCTCGTTCCCTCCCACTTCTCTCCCTCTCTCTCTCTCTACCTCTCTTACTTTTGTGTGTGTGTCTCGTTCTGTCTGTATCTCTCTCCCTCCCTCCCTCTCTCTCCCTCTCTCCCTCCCTCTCCCTCCCTCTCTCCTCTCTCTCTCCCTCCCTCTCTCCCTCTCTCTCCCTCTCACTCCCTCTCCCTCTCAATCCCTCTCAATCCCTCTCTCCCTCTCCCCCTCTCTCTCTCTCCCCCTCTCTCTCTCTCTCCATCACTTTCTCTCTATTGTATTGTTCTTCCCATCTCTATATTTTCCCACACTACTATCCTCTCCTTTTCCCATCAACTTTAACCTTTCCAATGTCCTAATTCTCTCCCATCTTTTAATCTATCCCATGCTCTCTGTATCTTCTGTCTATCTATCCCAACCGCTTAAAACAAAACCATCAATTCGCCTCCTCAAAGCCAGTAAGGCATTAGCCCACATCGTTCAACACACAGTTAATGCCCTTCTGGATCTCAGCAGGTAAATTGGAAGAAATCCTGCCAGTAATTAAAGACCTGATTCATTAAGCCCGAGGATTGTCTGTGGTCTGTGATTACTGCGCTGATTGAATGGGAGTTAATATGTATTAGATTACACATGACAATTGGTGTGTAACCAATTGTAATCTCTTGTCCATACCCAGTCCATGAATTGGAGTTCGATATCCTGTTGTGTTGAGGTTTATTTCTTAATATCCTACCATGCTTCATCAGGAGTAATTTGTCAGTGGACTTTTATTTTAATTTCAAGAGAATGGGCAGTTTGTGGTAACCCCCTCCTTATTCCATTTCTCCCTTCTTCCATTTCCCTTCTCCCATCTCCTTTCTTCTCCATCTTCCCCTCCCTTCTTCTTTATCTCCAGCCCCTTGTCAGCATCTTTGCAAGAATTTCGAACAGTGTTTGGCTGTCTGAAAAAGAAATTTTAAGTTCATGCTATTTCAGTTTAATGGAGTCTCAGATTTGTACCTTATTTTACGTTTGAGTGAAACAAATATCCCATCTTGAATTTACATTAGACAAATGAATTCATTGACTTGAATTTAATTGAATGAAAGAACTATATGACATGAGATGAATGAAATACATTTGTACTTTCAAAAAGCTAATGAAAGGTATCATGTTGCTTTCAGTGTGAGAAATGTTTAAATGGTATATCTGCTCTCAAATATTCTTCCTATGGAGCAAGCGTTATTCCTCTATTTCATTGTCATATGTAAAAAGAAACAGAAAAAGAAAATAGAAATTTGACCTGGCCAATACAGTGATTGATTTTTAACTGATAGGGATTACAAAATATAAATTAACCATGCTGCTTTCAAAATGATAGTTTGCTTTGTCCAGTGCTTTATATTGTATTTTGAACGACATGACCTGCCATTATCTTGTTTTCATTTTAGCATTGACTATTCAAATTATATGAAAAGGAAGACACAATACCACGATTGTATATCATTTATCTACATGCACACTGAAGCATAGTTTGCACTACCAGTATCTTTCATTAAATCAAGTTCTATATTCTGTTCCATATACTAGCCTAATTGGCAGATGTCTATGTTTTACTACGTCATATTGAACGTCTAAATTGACTTAATTTTGTTGAATTGGAAGAAAATAGCAAGTCTATGAGGCTCTTCAAGCTATTGGTAAGGCAACTAGATTTTTTTTCTGTCAGAAAATTTTAAGATGAGCTGGAGGCAAAATATGGAATCATTGTACTTGATAACGAACACAAGAGAAATCAGTATCAATCTACTTTAATCCTGCCCCCAAATATACAGTTGATTTCATGGTCCGTTTTCTTGGGAGGATTACGCCACAAAGGGTAATTCAATCAAGAGAAACTGCCGCCAATTTTCTGCTTTGGATACCCTGGAAAACACCCCTCAAAAGACACGTTTGAGGCTTGAAGACGGCGCAGACAAAACGATGGGTGCCTAAATTGAGAACGTGGTCTTCACTTAAAGTTAATTGCTTGGTGACTTAACTGCTGCAAGCTTACGCAATCGATGCCTCGGGCAGGTCGGTTTTTAAGTAAATTCTCCCCTTTTTGAGATTAAAGGGAGCAAATTTGAGATTGGATTTTGTGGGAAAGAGACAGTCATTTGTGGAAGATGGGTGGATCCTAAAAGGAATTAGATACAGAAGTAGAAATAAGGAGTGAGGGAGAAGAAATTGATTTATTCCTGAAGAGCGAGAATATTCACATATGAAGGTCTTATCTTTTGTTGTTGCTATTGTTGTTGTTGATGATAAACAATACAGGGTTCATGTAGCTCGATCTGTTTTTTCTCATTTGAATCCAAGTAAAGTATGATATTAGATCAGTATAACTGTTTGAACAAGACATTATATGCTGCATGTAGATGAATGAAATGTTAAGTCAAAGGGTGATCCATTGTATTGTTTAATATCTATCGTATACCAGATTTACATTCTGTAAAATATGAATCATATCTATCATAAACCGGATGATTAGTTTCAAAGAAATACCATTATCACCATTCATATCATCTTGCTCCCTTCTCCTTGTGGACTTATCCTTCATCTTATATTTTCCAAAGTCAAATGCCAATGTTAAGATGCCTTGTACTTTAAGCTTCTACCAACCTTAAGATATGGTAGGCAAGTTTTCATCCACTCCTGTGGACTTTCTCACGCAAAGTGATTCTTTGCACGGTTTCTTTGCACGGTTTCTTGCTGTCTGCCACCTCCAGCTCTGTATTGCAATTTTAAGATGCTTTTTAACCGACTGTACTTTTCAGTCGCCTCCCACACCTTTTTCTGGTATTTGGGATTTTAGTCAGTGATGAGAGCCATAAGGGCCTTAACTCTGTGTTAAAGTATGTGGTTTAGCGCCCTTCTGCCTCTCAGCTGATGCATTATCCTCTTGACACCGGTATTGATTCTTGACAGAATCCAAGGCACCATCACCTCAGCATCCTCTATATTACCCCTTTTTCTGCATCAGTGGGGGTTAGCTGAGGCAGAAATATACCTTGGCGGCTCTCTTTTGCTCGGACATTACACCTCCATTCTCCTTCGATGTAGGCTTCCTCACACATATTTCAACATCAAAACATCCTCTTTTCATGATACCAGATGAAATTTTCTTGGTGTACAATGAAATTTCTTGACGCTCTTCATGTTTTCACAAGATCGTGCCCCAATGAATACTCTCTCTTTTCTATTTGTGGTGTGTCATTTAGTTTATTATCTGTAAAAGTGAATCATAATTAAATGATCTAAGCTTGGATGATATGGCTCTAGGTTCATTCTCTTGTGAAATACTTAAAAAGGTGGACTATTGGTACTGGTATTGGTAGAGGATATAATATGTGTGAAATATTTCATTGTTGGATACAAAGTTGCAGTTTATTAGCTAGATAAGGAGATGTTTTTGATGTAAACATTGGGTGATATTCTGTGGATATGAAAGAAAAAGATGTTGAAAGTATGGTGGTGGGGTGGGAGAGAGGAGAGGGAGGAGGGTAGAGCAGGAAACAGAAAGAGACAGGGTGCGAGAGAGGGAGATCATGGAAGGGAGCGGTTAGGGAGGGAAAGAGAGAGGGAAGGGGGATTGGAGAGAGAAATAGAGTAAGAGAGTAGAGTAGAGTAGAGGAGATAGGGGAATAGAGAGAGAGAGAGAGAGAGAGAGAGGAGAGGGGGAGAGAGGAGGATAGAGGAGAGAGAGAGAGAGAGAGAGAGAGAGAGAGACAGACAGACAAACAGAAGTTGTAGGACCATCAATATCCCAAATAAATAGCAGTCACAGAAACAATGTGATTGAAATGAAATATCTATATGTCAAATGAATTATTTCTGCAATCTGTGATTGAATTTTTGCATGCCATATGGGCACAGATAAAAGGGGCAAAATTATTGTATGATGTTAAAATTGCTTTCTGTTAAAAGTAACATGAGATGCTATTTTGGGGGAGATTCTCACGGCAACAATGCAAATGAAATGAAATATCCATGGATCAAATAAATCATTCCTCCACCATACAATTGTATTCTGCATACCATATGAAATTAGATGAACAAAACTTCTGTTCTGTTCACTTCAAAACTGTCTCTTTTTGATAAAGAAATCGGACCCGGTGGTGTCCTATTTTTTTGTTTTGGGGGGTTTTGCCTTTGCCCCTTTTTTATCATGAAAAGGGATACGACATGTATAATAAATGGCACTAATCCAGAGACCTCTGGCAATGTGATGAATCATAAATGCAATGTTTGATTGTGGCGGTGACAGTGACATGGATTAAAGTAGCTGGGACTAGGGTTTCCACGGCAGGCGTGTGGGAATTGGAATATCAGTCTCGTCTCATGGATGGCAATGCAAAGATTCTACCAGAGATGCCTAGTATGTGACTTTTGTTTCTGTTTGTGGGAAATATGATATCTGGTAGAAGACAGGCGGGTGCTTGTTCTATAGAGATGGAATGAGGTTTTGTCTGTTTCTATTCCGTTTGTTTTCACCCATTTACGGTATTACATTTCGAGTCACATCAAGTATTCATATGCAATCAGTGTTGTGTCGTTTCAGTGTGATGACAATGAGAATATATGTTGACTTATTTATTTTAACTTTTGAATTAATTTGATGGATTATACTTGTGTCTGTGTAATGTATTAATTTGCTGTAGGCCCCTATTTCAATGTAAATGTCTTTGTTCAAGCAGAGTAAAATCTTTTATAACTGCTTATGGCAATGCTTTGAATAAAAACATTTGTTGAATGTAATTGTTATTTGTGGTATTATCGGGTAAAAGTAATAAAAAACAGACTACATTTCAGGCATCTTGAAATCTTGGCGCTAGTGTACTTTTGTATCCATTTTTTGACCCGTACTCCGGCGTGGAGATACCCTACTAAAACATACCTCACAATCATCCAAATAATCATCCGGCGTGGAGAGTTATACGAATATGTGATCTAGTTATTTTTCTTACCCCTTTCGTGTCAATTTTCTTATCTTTTTTTGAGTATTTTTCCTAAAAACGAAGACTTATAATATAAACTTTCTCACGTACAGGATTCACGGCAAACTGCTGCACAATACAATTGCATACCCATACGTTGTATGCAATTTTGTTGTGCAGCAGTTTGCTGTGAATCCCGTGAGAAAGTGTATATTATAAGTCTTCGTTTAGAAAAATACTCAAAAATAGATAAGAAAATTGACACGAAACAGGTAAGAAACATAATGACTTTTAAATCCTGACCATCATTTGAACAATTGATGAAGATTTAGTTGGTTTTGGGTATGTTTTAGTAGGGTATTTCCACGCCGGAGTTACGGGTCAAAAAATGGATAAGAAATAGTACACTAGCGCCAAAATCTTGTCTGAATTTTAGGAACATCACTATTAAACATATGTAAATATGTGCTATAAATGAATATGTGACTATTAATATTTATTATAAACCTCACTTTAGAAATCTAGCCATCTGATTGGTCGAAATTGGAGTCGTGATTTCAAGCCATGCCCCACTCACAGGGCATAGCAATAGCCCACAGGGCCTAGTTAAAAGTTTCTGCCCTCCGCCTCATTATCCTGCGATTCCCATTGGTTTACTGCGATCCCCATTGGTTTGCGTGTTAAAATTGTCTACGTGCGAGCACGGACGCCATATACAGTGCTCTTTGTCTGCGATTCCCAAATGATTAAAACTTTCACTCGAAGATTAAGCGAAGATTAACAGACAGTGTTTCAGATTTTCTGTGATGTTTTAACAAATTTTTACTCACTAAAAGTCTAAGGTAAGAATTCTTGGTAGATTTTTGTTTTAATTGGCATATAAAGTCATATCGACAGGACTAGCTGTTTCTATACTGGCTCATGGGATAGTTGAATCCCTGCTATCACCCTGGCGCCGCCCACCCAGGCGCGCCTCGGGGTGATAGCAGGGGATTCAACTATCCCTTGAGCGTATAGAAACAGCTAGTCCTCTCGTAGCAGTCGATATAACTATAATATTACTAGTTTTCAAAAGTCAAGTGGAGGAGGGAGGGGGGAGAGCTAAATAGGGTAAATTTTCTGAGTGACAATTGATGCAAACAAAGTAGATATTTGTTTTCATAAACATCAAATCAAAGTCTCTCTCTGTCTCTGTCTCTCTTTCCATCTCTGTCCCTCTGTCTCTCTCTCTCTCTTTGTCTTCTTCTGTCTGTCTCTCTCTCTCTCTCTCTCTCTCTGTGTGTCTGTCTCTCTCTCTCTCTCTCTCTCTCTCTCTGTAGATACTCTCACAAACATGCAGTATCTTTCCACATAGAGTGATACAATACATACAACTTGTGCACTATATACACTGCCTTTGCACAACCCATTACAAGTATGTCCACTTTGACTACCCATTAGTGAGGCCTATGGCTAGCAGTTAGTATTTCCATTACAATTGTATCATGCATGCTTATCAGAGTGGCCCTAGAGGCCGAAAAGAAAGAAAAAATGCAATAATGGACTGCAAAGTATATTTATGATTAATCCTATACCGGTACCTGGTAAAAAAACACAAACACAAATTTTTGGTCAAATGTGACATTTTGTTTGTTTTGCAATGCAATTTGGACAATATGTTAATAGAAATGTTTAGTCAAAGAAAGGTTACAATTTTTAGAGGTGTATTTGTAGAAATACACATGGCAAAATACACACAATATATAACATTGATGGAGAGCATTTTTTTTTTAAATTCTGGCAAGTGAAAGTGCTGTTTGGGCTAAAACACTAATTGTGTTGCTTGGTATACCTTGGAGAAATCCTTTCTTAGTAAAATAGTAGCCACATAATTTATATTTCATAATCCTTTTTTTTTAATGGATACTTTTATATTATTTGTCCTGTCTGTTGGCATTGGTGATCAGTGCTTTCCAATTTTTCAATCTAGTGATGTTTCAACTTGCTGGTACAAGTGAATGCATGGATGCATGTACAGTTGATATGCTGTCTCGTGCTACTACACGTATTACATACTTGCTTCCTCTTATTGGCTTACGATATCTGATGACAAATATTATTTCAACAAACAGTGAAACCTGTATATAAAGACCACTCAAGGGTGACAAGAAAAGTGACTCTATAGACAGGTGGTCTTTATGTACAGGTTTCTTTCGTACAGGTTTCTATGAGAAAAGATTGTCAAAGGAAACAAAAAATGTGGTCTTTATATACAGATGGTCGCTGTTCAAAGCAGACTTCGCTGTATTTTAAAAACTGCTTTAAAGCCCCACTGCACTACTTATAGCTACTTGAGCCCTCTATATAGCAAACAATGCCTAAGCGGTCACCATTGGTCCCCCATGGTCCCCTCTTTCCTATCTTAATTGAGAGCTGATTTGATGAGATAACCTGCTGTCAGTGACTATGCAGGGAGGTCTAATCCCTCCTGGCCAAACTAGTGCAGATAGGCTTTAAATGATATTTTGAATGATGTTTGCTGCTCACACTGTGGGTTTAATTTTAGAGCATTGTTATACCAAAATGGGTTTAGTGTGGCAGATATGTTTAAGAACAAGTGTAATTAGTGAGAATGACCCTACTGCCTGGTGGGAAGTGATAGAACTTTCCCATGCAATTACCGGCATACCCCATCCTTTCATTTGTCTTTTAATTATGCAGGCACTAATTCATCACATACATACAAGTGTGCCTTTATCTTTATAGATTGGCGACAATTAGCAGTTCTATGCGAATGGCCTGAACAGGAAGGATGTGTGATCAAAATTAATGACATCATAATAGCCACTATTTTACGTAACCAGTCTAGACTTTATGAAATACTTGGGTTATTTCAGGGGGTATTAAAAAGGATGTGAGTGGCCCCATGTACAAGTGACAACTATTGACATTTTGATGTTTTGGGCCCCGTGATTCCCCTTTTTAGTCAGTTTCATTCTACAACTGGCTTTATACATGAACTAGATTAAAGGAGGGTGGATCAAAGAGAGAATGAGGATCATGGGAAGCTAGTAGGGAAGGAAGGAGAGAGAGAGGGGGGGTAGAGAGAGTGAGAGGGGGTAGAGAGAGAGAGAGAGAGGGGGCAGAGAGGGTGGGGGTTAGGGCAGGAGCAGACATCGTTTTGAGGAAAAGAGAGAGGGATAGAGAAAGACAGAGAGAGAGAGAGGGGGTGAGGGCAGGGAGCAAACAGGGTTATGAGGAATAGACAGAGGGAGAGAGAAAGAGAACGAGAGAGAATGAAGGAGAGAGCAGGGTTAATAAAAGAAGGGAAGAAGAAGGGAGGCTGGAGTAAACAAGGAAGTGGGGAGGGGTAGGGTCACCAGTCAAGATACCTTACAAATGATGTTGTTTTTCAGTATGTCATTAATTATGTCATTGGAAAGCCATAAACTGGTTTCCCACGCATCAGCTCGTCATTAGCATGGCCCTCTATATTCCTCCTAACAAGACAAGGAAATGCTCCCATTTTGTTTTAATTTCCTCCTAAATTGGGCTCTTGTGGACTTCCTGAGTAGGGGATGCAAAGGAAGGCATTCGGACAGAGAGGGTAACGAGATAAGTAATTGCCGACCACCAGTTTGACCCATCAAGTAGAGAATCTTTTCATGTGCTTTATTTGTTCCTGTGAAAACCGATGCACAGGTAGTTAGATGGATGACTTTATTATATTTCATTTGAATTGAGTCCTTCAGATTGTAATGACGATTTTGATGAAGGGACATTATTAGGTCATAAATCTTGCATTCTGGTTCCTGAATTTGCTCAATCTTATTGCTGGGTAGAATCTTTTTCTTAATGGGGGACATGTAATAATAATTTACCTGTAATAAGTATTGTGAGAACAGCTACAAAGAAAGAGTTTTGTAGGACTGTCCTGGAAATTCATCATATTTCATTGTATTAGAAAAACAGGAAAGTAACATGAAAGTTGTCCCCAATTACCTCATAGTCAAATCACCTATCGACACATTTTGGAATCACATAGCTTTTGTGACAATTTTAAATGTTTCATTACTCTCTCTCCATTTCCTTTTAAACTTTTACCAACTCATTTCTATGATTTCCCTTTTTTATACATTTCAACTTGATTACCCTTTAAAGGGATTGGGTAACTTTGTCTCAGATTCTGAAACAAAATCATGGATTTAGCTGCAATGCTGCAATGATAATTATAAACCTTTAGGTCAGTCAGGAACCCCATGACTTTTACAAGCTGAATGCCTGTCTGATTATCAAGATATTTATGATTGGAAATCAAAATTTAAAAATTTGTTTTCCTAACGGTTTTGATAACACTTCAGTCTATTGGGGAAAATAAGTATGGTAAAATTGGTCACTCAAGATTTTTACTTTCTTGAGGCACTTCATGATCATTTTGAAGCACTTTTTTAGGGCTTCATTTTTACACCCTATCACAGACACTGATAACACGTAGGGCCATGCATCACAGATTTGTAAAACTGAAAATATTGTTAAACAATGCCTTTAAAAAAAAATTAAAAAATAAAATAACATCTCCTTTGAAGCAGTGACTCCAGATGACCTGATGATTGATGGATAATAAGACTGGTACCACTTTGTTTAAGTTAAAAGGAAGGATTCTGTATATATAGCCATGCAATTTGATCCTATACCATGTTATCATGTGGCACCATTACATTAATACAAATACTTTCTAAGGGTATGGTTGTGGGAGGGGAAAGTTGCATAATCTTTGAACATGCTGGTAGTATCGTGATTTAAAGAGAAGTTTGAGTTCTGGGAAGAGGTGAAAAATAATGTTCCCTGAAAAGAATGCATCTTCAAATGCCTTAATATTCTAAAAATGGCATGTAACATAAAAATTGGGACAGATTTTTATGCCACATGTTTGTGTAGTCCCATATACATCTTTCTGTGTACAGTGCTTGTAACTTTACCAAGACTGGGCCAAATTTCTTATCATTTTGATGATTCCAGAACCTTGCAGTACACACCAATACATACATGCTAGATCAACCTTTTCTGATCGATTCCTCAATGTTTCTTTCACAATGCAACCGCATGACCAGAACTCAACTTTATCTTTAAGAGCTAATGCATGGTATGATTGATATCAAAATGTAATGCTTCACAGAAAGTTGGATGGGATAATTGGAGAAAATGTATTTACATTGATTAAATGCAAGGTGAATGTATGATTGAACATTTTTGTAAGGGAAAATATAGATTTTTAAAGACTTTTTAGTACAGGGCAAATGGGAGGGGCCCGTGAGATACGTCATAGAGATAAAAACTGGTCTTTTAATCCCAGCTGGAGAATAAAACAATTTTACTGGTATACAGTCACAACTTTCTGCATATTTGATACCCTTTGAAATGTACAAAAGAGATAAACTCTCTTATTGAAACTTTAAAAAAAAGGGAAGATGACTAAGGGAGATTTAATTTCTATTTTACCCTTTATAACACTGTTACTCAACTTTGCAGTAAGAAGGCTTGCATATAATTTGGTATTTAATAAAAATGTATTTATTTATACTGAACTTTTAAAGCTAAGCGGTTTGTCTTCTGTATCAATCTGTTATTTCATTTCTTTGCAAAAAGCCTTCTTTTCCCCGTTCAAAATATGAATTATTGCCATCATTTATCAAATTAAGAGAAAGGAGAGGGGAAAAATAAGAGAGATGTATTATGGACAAACACTTTAGTACCCAAGGGACATATTAAATTATAAGGCTTGCCTTGTCTCTTATATATGATTGTGTGTGAAATGAATAATAGCATCCTAAATCTAGAATTCAAGTACTTGCAATTGACTTACCAGCCAAAAGGTTTGTGCAAGTTTGTGGAAATTATACCATTTTAATGATTCAGTATACTTCATTTGACAGTGCTGTGGCTGGTGTAATTTGATTTCCATTTCTTTAAGGTTAGTTTAATGTAAAATCAATCTGATCTTTGAACAAAGTAGTGGGTTCATTGACCTGCTACCCATTTATTTGATGAACTGGATACTCTAAGAAGAGAATAAACTGCTTGCCAGAAAACCAGAGGTTTTTGATATTATGTGAAATTAGTCAATATCAAAATTGTGTTGATGCTATTGAGACTTTTTTTTTGGGGCGGGTATTTTCTATTTAGCTTTGCTAAGTAAGGAAATTCTTTTTTTGTCATTTTCAGTCTGTGTAATTCTAAATTCAAATTGTTATTGTCATGAGCAAAGTAGTTACACTGCAAACAGCAAAGTTAATGTTTAAATGATTATGTAGTTGTACTTTGAAATATTTGCCTGATGATCCTACCAATAAATTAGATAAATACAACTGAATTTTTCCTCTATTGCAGTATTACTGCTGTGGGGCATAGATTTATAGAAAACACCATAAGTGCGCAGCACTGGATTTAAGATTTTTCCTAAGATTTTGAGGAAGTTAAAAGAAGGAAATATTAATTTTCATAGATAAAATAAACAGTAGGACTTTGTTTTTTGTTTAAACTTATGCATTGTGATAAGGATTTTTATGAAAGAGGTCACAAGATCCGACAGGAAGTGATCATTTTGTTGTGAATGGGATAGATTCTAGTTTTCATTATTGTCAGGAAGAGATAACTGAACTGATTTCCTTTCTTTCTCACTCCTCTCTCTTTCCCCCACCTCTCTCTCTCTCTCTCTCTCTCTCTCTCTCTCTCTCTCCTCCCTCCCTCCCTCTCTCTCTCTCTCTCTCTCTCTCTCTCTCTTTCTTTTTCTCTCTCCCTCTCTTTCCCTTGCTCCCCTCTCTCTCTGTCTCTCTTCTCTCCCCCTCTCTCTGTCAACCTTATATACACCAATCGATCATCATATTCATAATGATCATATGTGATACTGGTACTATATTGTCTATTTAGTGTATCTCATTAACTCTGTGTTGAACATCTGAATATTCATACCTTGGAAATCGTACCTTGGAAGTGGGCTTAAAGTTATAAAAACTTCCTTTTCCCTCTGATGAATTATGTTTTGTTTGAAAGGCTCTTTGCAGTTGTTAAAGATCATTGACAATTGAACATTTATTTTAAATATGTATCTGCTTTCTCCTGCTTTCAAAACTTTCATAAAAGGAAATAAAAGGATTAATTAATTAATTAATGAGGACCATTAATGTAGTGAGAGAAGAGAGAAATTATCGCCCCCCTTTCTTTCTTTCTTCCGATGTATTATACCCATCCATTCATATGCATTTATGATTTATATTGTCTTTTTATTATGTTTAGTATATATATCTCTGTTACTTTATGATCTCTTTCTGTCTATTTTTTCTCCCATTTTTTGAACAAGGTGAAACTGAGATAAGGAAATAATTGACAAGCTGAGAGATTTTAGATTAATGAGAGAAGAAAGAAAATATTCTACCTCTCTCTCTCTCTCTCTCTTCCCCAAATATATACCCATATATTCAAGTTAGTCATAATCCTACATTGTCATTTTTGTTTATATCTCAGTTACTTTATAATGTGTTTCAATAATTTATATATTTATTTTATTCTGTTTTATTTATCTTATTTTTTTGAAGGAGGTGAAAGTGAGATAAGGAAATATGTGACAAGCTGATAGATTTTAGATTAATGAGAGAAGAGAGAACATATTCACCCCCCCCCCTCTTCTCTCTCTCTCTCTCTTCCCCAAATATATACCCATATATTCAAGTCCCTTTGTAATCCTACATTGTCACTAGATATCTCAGGTACTTAATACCATGTTTCAGTACTCCCTATCTTTATTTTATTCTGTTGTATTTATTTTAGTGTTTGAAGGAGGTGAAAGTGAGATAAGGTAATATGTGACAAGCTGAGGGATGTTAGATTAATGATAGATTGGAGGAAATCCTCGTTTAAACTCCAAAAAACAGTCACATGTGGGTTAAACATTAACTTCCTGTGGTCGATTGTTGGTCCATAGAACAGGTTCAAGTTGTCCCATCTTCATCGTTTGCATGCACAGTGCCTGCAAAACAAAGGCTTTTCCAAGCTTGGGCTTGGAGCATCCTGAAATTTGTAACTCATCTCCAGTCTCTGTCTCTCTGTCTCTCTGTCTGTCTCTCTCATCTGTCTGTCTCTCTGTCTCTCTTTCTTTTTCTATCTCTCTTTCTTTTTCTGTCTGCCTGTCTCTCTCTCTTTTTCTGTCTCTCTCTGTCTCTCTGTGTGTCTCTCTCTCTTTCTCACCATGGACCTACCTCTCTCTCACTCCCGCCCTATATATCTGTTTCTCTATCCTTTTTTCTCTCTGCCTATCTCTAACTATACCCTTTTTGTTTGTCCACCCCCCCTTCTCTCTCTCTCTCCCTCTCTCTCTCTCTCACACACACACACACACACACACACGCAAGCTTCCTCTCCCCATTCCTCCCTCTCTCTCTCTCTCTCCCCCTCTCCCCCTCTCTCCCCTCTCCCCCTCTCTTTCCCTCTCTCTTTCAAGCTGTGAATAAATGCTCTGATGACAGAATCAATTTGAATTTTCTTTGGGCTCATTGTCTAAATTTGGAAGGATGCTAAGTTCATTTGGCTGGGGGCTTTATCCACCAACAATTTTTAGCATGTTTTAGACAAACTTGTGAGGTTTCAAGTGCTAGAGCTCTATTGAAGGTGCAGCATGAGTATTTGTTTTATTCGTGGATGTGATAACTGTGTAACCGATATTAGTTTAACAAAATATTGTTTCATCAATCATCCTGTATCAAAATGAGCAAGTGGCATGCTACTTTGTAACCCCTCTCTGAATCCCACTTTCCTGTTGTTGTACCGAAGAGCAATTGTTTTCAATACTTCATTCTCCAAAGGATGTTTGGGGAAGATTATTTTGGATTTTTAGAAACAAATCATGGAAACAGAGTATAAAAAATGAAGACTGACGATACAAAACCAAGAAGGTTACTTAGAGTCATGTACAAACATAACAAATGCACAAGAAAATTTAAAGAAATGTAAAGAAAAGGAAAAGGGTTTGCAGAATTACATCAATGAGTTTCATTTGTGTATTATTGAGGAATCCCCTGTAATTATGATTCATCCGATAATGATGCTCGGGCAGGGGCATTCACCCATAGGGATCACCATATGTTTATATGCATTCTGAACACTGTCCAGTCTTGTCCTCCATCTGCATGTGGTCATCGAGGACATAGGGACCAATGGGACCTTCTAACCCCCGCGTTGACACTACCAGAATTCATTGTATAGCCGGCTATACGATAATCTTATTATGATACAATATACAGAAACACCATGTAATGAAATAGCAAACGTATGTTTGAGTATCGTTTAGAACAAAGCCTCAATTAATTATCTGGTTCTACTCTGAATGTCATATAGTATATAAGGAGGCGGGGCATATTGGGGGCACACACTTATGATTGGCCAGCTGTCCTGTCAACTGACCTCTTCAAAACCAAAGTCTTTATACAACGTTTCTGTATACAATGTTGTTATCTAGTCCGTATGCCCCCATTCACTATACAATGATTCCTTATACAACGTTTCTTTTTATACGAGTTTCGTACAAAATCCTTTAGTCTGAACAAGGTAATTGGACCTTCTAAGTAGATGCAGCCATGGACCCACTATGAATGCAGTAAGCAAGAGGGGAGGGGATATGGTAATCACATATCCAATTATCATCGTCAGCCCGAGCCTGGCCTGGTTGCCAGCACTTTCCCCTCACAAGCGAGTCACTGGTACATCCATAGGAAATGCTCGCTGCTGGTAGGTGCTATAAAAGCCGCTGGAAGTCGTGTGGATGCTGACAGTCCAGTGCGAGCGTTCGGAGAGAGAGGTGGCTTGCACGAGGGTAGGACAGAGAGGGGGTTTATGATAAGGAGAAGAAGGGTATAGGCTTAATTGGTGGAGTGTGCATGGAAAGGAGACCTCTTTCTCAATGCTGGTTGAAAGGGATGCATGCTCACATGCTTGTTTGATCGACTCTGGCATTGGACTTTAAAAGGAACCAAGTGTGCTTTTGGATCGTTGTCATATTTTCCAAGCGTAGGATACACGGTGCATATTTCATTAAGGAATTTTATTCTGATACTTACAGCTTTTAAGTGGTGCTCCGGGTTTGTTTATCATTTGATGGATCTTCAGCGACATACGTGTGCGAGTGATATATCTTGGATTTAATACCAGTGGAATGTATTCATTTGCAGCTGTACGCCTAGTCTTCTAATTTTAAGGTATGGCGAAATGAAATTGTGTCTGTTTTTTAAAAGTAAAATTCAAAGAATTAGATTTTAAGAAAAACGATTCCTCTTGTTTTTGTTGGCACTTTTTTTGCTTACAGCCAGAGGGTATTAACTATAGCTCTTTCCATGGAGTTAATGTTCGTGTGCCTTTCACATGAAAAAATGTCTATATTTCATGACACTAGAAAGTATAATCAATATAATTATTTCTTGAGTCTTTTTCTTCTGTAATTTGAGACAGAATCCAAAGTGCTCATCACAAAATTACAAAAGAATAAAAGTATATATATTGAATTTATCTAAATTGATTTATATATTTGACTTATATGTACAGCTGAAAGTAGGCCACATGTGTGACGTTACATTATATATCTAATATTTGATATTTTTTATTAAATTATCTTTTTTTAAATTTGAACACTTAATTGTTCTTATGAGAAAAACTGGTCTGTCTATTGAGTACAAGATTATGAATTTGACCGAAGCAGCAATGAAAATCTCCTAGTCCTAAGAGATGTAACCTATAGATTTGATTCAAATTTTACATTTTTATCAAGTCACCTTAAAGGTACTATGTCCCATTTGCAGGCCAAAAAAATGAAAAGGTTAAATTCCAACGGCATTTGAAAGACAATACTAATTTAGAACTTCCCTAAAAAAGGGGGGCTTGAAACTGTATTTAAGTGGGAAAATAACGACTATTAGTTGTTGAATCGACTTAGGAGCAATAGAGCCAGTAAGTAACAGTCTGATTTTTCAGAACATTGTACCGAATGGTTGTACGTTTTAAGATTCACTCAGTTTAATTTTGGCCATTACAGGCGTACAGCTGAAAGTAGGCCACATGTGTGACGTTACATTATATATCTAATATTTGATATTTTTTATTAAATTATCTTTTTTTTAATTTGAACACTTAATTGTTCTTACAGTATGAGAAAAACTGGTCTGTCTATTGAGTACAAGATTATGAATTTGACCGAAGCAGCAATGAAAATCTCCTAGTCCTAAGAGATGTAACCTATAGATTTGATTCAAATTTTAAATTTTTATCAAGTCACCTTAAAGGTACTATGTCCCATTTGCAGGCCAAAAAAATGAAAAGGTTAAATTCCAACGGCATTTGAAAGACAATACTAATTTAGAACTTCCCTAAAAAAAGGGGGCTTGAAACTGTCTTTAAGTGGGAAAATAACGACTATTAGTTGTCGAATCGACTTAGGAGCTATAGAGCCAGTAAGTAATAGTCTGATTTTTCAGAACATTGTACCGAATGGTTGTACGTTTTAAGATTCAATCAGTTTAATTTTGGCCATTACAAGAAGTGGGTTATTGATGTAGACAAATGCTCATGTACCCTTTACAGCTCATTTTATGTATGTTATTACCATACATTTAAAAAAGCCAGTCAGTCACTCAATAGTGTCTGACAGTGAAGTCTAGCAAGTAAACGGGTTTCCTTGCATAATTTGAATATTAGGACACTGCTAACATTTAAATTTCACAGATAGGACATATTCATAATTCCTGCAAAGTTCTACAGAATTTGATGTTGGCTGCAAAAGGGACATAGTATCTTTAAGACCCCATCAATATCAGTTATCAAGTTCAAATGATGTGGTTTGTTAATATTACAATTTAAGATTACAAAACAAGTTAACAGATTTCAAAGAACAAAACTAAATTATGAATAGTTCATTCAAGATTTACATAGAGGGCAGTGAAAAATCATCGGTGTGTGGAAACCGAATGCAAGTTTCAATAAGAAAAGATGGAAAAAAGAACAAAAAGGAAGATATTATATATAACATAATACATAAAGAGGGATAATAATATAGAAAGAAGTATAATGATATTTATAAAAAAAAGGAGGATAATAATATGAAAATTATGATAATTTGAAAAGAAGGATATGAAACTATATATTCTGTTTAAGTAAATAACCTTTGTATACAAACTGTATCTAATGTGTGCATTGTATAATTCAGTGCCAGTACTTTTTTGTGTAGTCTAGTGATACAGTATACATGCAGGATAGTTACAGGGTACAGTACATAGTTTTTTTGTACATGTATACCTTGATAGATGCTATAGAACTATATACATTTAGGTAATAGGCTATGCATTTTTTATCACTTGTTCCGGGGGTGGAAGGGGGATGACATTCTCTGAGACCCGAAAGGGCACAAACTATTTGTAAAATGATAATGATATCATTCCAGAATTATACAGTGTACTGGCGATGTCAGTTGCATATTATGATTAGGGTGGTAAGTAGTACTTTACTGTTGTTAATCATCAGTAAATAATAATGATCAAATCTGACAAATGTTAAAATGGATAACTAATTTCAATTAATTCCTATTTCAATGTCAATATCAATTTTTCAATCTCTTTATTCAGATATGTCTTGTAAAAATTACTAGGACATTGCATTGCAGTTGTTAATATTTGAATGCTAGTATAGATTGCGCTTATGATTTTTTGTTTAAATAATGATAAGATTACCGTGATATCAGAATACATTGATATTAAAATATTTCAATTAAAATCTTGGCAGAAGGGTTCATTTGATATGGACCTGCAAAGGTATAACATCATAATCATCATCTTCAAAATCTTTATCTATACATAAATGTGAAAGATTCATCAATATTTATAGACGGATAAGCAATGAGTACCAGTTTTCCAATTTTGTTCTTGATAGAATCCCAAGACTCTTCACTTCAAACATAATATGAGATCAGGATGATATCGTCTTTATCTCACCTCATATGAATTTAGATTTAGACTAGTACCTGAGCAAGTAGCAAATCCGTTTATTTTCCCCCTAATTCTATGTGCTATATATAGCCCTCCAACCGGCAGTCGTGATCTAGCACTTTTCCTGGATAATGTGTAAAGTTTGTGACACCTAGGAAAAGGCATTTCTGAATCCTAGGTTCTTGAGATTAAATCAAAGGGAAATGCAAGTTGAGTGAACCTGTCTGCTTTATGTTGAAGAGGTAGACCTTTACTGTTTTAAAGATTAAACAAAATATATCAATGTTTTTCCAGGGAAGATCAGGAGTTTATTTTCAGTTAGAGTAATTAGAATGACTAAGTTATAAATAATACTAAAATAGCACAGAAGTTGTTTGATGGTTTTAGGTTTGATAGTTTGATGGTTGGTTTGTGTCACCTGACTGCTAAGAATGGTTGATGCTTGTAAGGAAGCAACCAGGGGACTAACAGCTTAATTAAGTCCTCTCCGAGGGACTTGGTAAAAAAGGGCACTTGCACATCGACTTGGTTTTGAACCTGGGACCTTCCTGTTATGAGACTAATGCTCTACCACTAAGCCACTGTGCCTCCTCAAATTAGGTGACTTTATAGCGATACCTTGTATTGCTTGACAGTATTAAATTAGATCAAAATCAGGCATTCAAACGCTTAGGGTACAACCTCAATCACGAACGACTGAATCCAATATCAATAGAACTTCAGTTAAAAAGGCCAACATAAGTGTAAAAGCACATTGAGTTAGTCTAGTCTGCAAGCAAAGACCCTTGTCAGTAGTGCGTAACAGGGTGTCTGAAATAAGAGACTATGTAGACTTCACAGTCTAGTGCACCCCATAGGCTCTGCACTTTAGCTGTTCCTGACACAGTCAGAGACTGACAGAGCTAGACTTTGCTCATGAAGAACTTTATGGAATCATGTATAGCTGTTAACTTAGAGTCTGTATATCCAGACTAGTTTTGTTTCCATTGTAAACATTCACAAATTGTATTGGGGGAGAAATATTTTACCTGTAATGGTTGTCAGTTATCTTGCTGCCTATAACACGCTGGGCTGGTTTACTTGCCACAATCAATGTTGAATGTCAAATATAACTGTTAATGTAGCAAATTGCTCTGGAGATGTCATAAAACTATCTTGGTGGATTTCCTTGTAACACTTGTCATTTGTGTCAGTCACTCACCTCTATAGACACATTCAGCCTGAGTCATTTTCATGTCAGGGTTGTGCTCCATGGTAGATTTTGTCAGAATTGATGCCCTCTGGGCTTTGTCGAATGTGCCTTTGTCAAATGTACCTTTAGTTCTTGTCCATGGTTTATACCCCAGTCAAAGTGATGGAACAGAAACCAGTCAGACAACAGACTGAACAATTTACATTCATTGCTAAGACCCCTTTCTCACTCACTTTGCTGGACTTTGGACTTTGCCGATCTAAGGTAGACCGATTCCCTAGACCGCTCCAGGGGTACGGCTCGTTTGGTTTCACACTCATTGCAATTTTTACCCTGATGAGACACGTGATGACATAGCAACAGGAAGTGAACCGGTCCAGAACACCACATCACAAAGTGGTTTTCTAGTTCAGTCTAGAGGTATGCTTCCTGGCACAGTTGTGCTTTCACACTTACCTTCAGACCTCTCTAACGTAGACCGGTCTAGTGTAAACCAATCCAGGAAGTGAGTGAGAAAGGGGTCTAAGGGTAGTTCAGTTTGTAGGTGGTCTGGAGTCAGGTGGGTGGTGTGACTGAGGTATTGGGTAATTCCGGTTCTAGTTTTACTTCACACATCTGCAATTCTGCTCCTCGTTTAAAATATGGATGTAATTAAACGTGAAACTGGCGAAATTATTGTGGGCTCAAAGGGACAGATCTTTAGCCCTAGATATAGCTAAATACCTTGAGCTCACACGGTGTTACTCCAACATAGCAATGAATGAAACAGGAACCTACATACAAAAGAAAAAGTTAATCTGGAACCATACATTTCTTTAGGATCCTTGTTATGAAGAGTATTTGAGAACATAGATTACATGTGAATGAATTGAGCACTTTTTTTTTTCATTCTGGCAGCACATGTTTTAACCCTTTTCTTTTGCTATTTTGCTGTTTGATTTGATACAGGACTGCAAGTAAAAGGGACACTTCATGACACGGAAGTAAACCAAGCTAGCTTCTCAAGTCCTAGGGTTCCCTCTCCACACCTCACCCTGACCTGATGCCTCCGACCAGGATGAACACGGAGGTCAGTACCATCTACCAACCCCAGCTACAGGAAGAGCTTGCTTCGGCCACAGCCATCAACACCCCCATCCCTGTTAATCCCACTGCTGCCACCAGCCATGGATCGCACAGGAGACGATCACCGCCCAACCCACAGAGCAGGGGGTTCCAGATTCGCCATGGGGCCTTCAAACTCAACCAACTGCGGCTGCCGCCGTCGGCGTCGCGCTTCGTCATCATGCAGGTGATCTTGAGCTGTATATGTGCCGTGCTAGGGATCCTCGGGGTGGCCTTCCACTGCTGGATGGCCTACATGTGTATTCCTGTTATCGTAGGAGCATTGGTAAGTTGTCTGTCGCCTTGCCACACTTAGCACTGATCCTGCTTTGTAGCCCAAAAGAACTCATGTTAGCCCTTCCCCCAAACCTCCCTGCAATGTTTTGAAAGTTTGTTCTTTCACATATGAAGTCTTGTTTGGTTGTCAAGGCTGAGGGCTCTAAACTAGCCACTATGATAAACATGTACTGTCTGTTCTCTTAATTTTTCTATTACAACCCAGTAAAGTATGTAACCAGCATTTATAATGTCAAAATTCATGCAAAAGCGGTCGTTCGTAGCTTTGTGAAAGGGTTCCCAGGACCATGGGATTACAAGTTTAAGTACAGTGCCAATATCGCTCTTATCTTCTTTTACCAATTGCATCATCATCCTGGGATAGCTTGTAGGACCTGCTGCAAGGGAATACCATTTCAAGGTTCAAGACTTGTATGTACCCCATGTAGGTTTTTAAGCTTTTAGCCAAAGTGCCATATAGCTTTAGTAGTGGCTACAAAAAGGGACTTGGTACCAGGAGGTTTCCAAGTTCTCCAGGGCTGTATTGAGCTTGTATCTAAAACCTTTGGTAATCATTTAGCTGAACACTTGTTATATTGGTAAATTTGCTCAATTACATTCTTTTTTTTCTACAGGAACTCTTTGTTGGAATTATGGGATATACAGCAATAAAGAGACCACACAAAAGACTCTTGGTAAGAATATTGTAACATTATTTTGTAGGCTAGATCTGTTTGTTTTTCTTGATTTTGAAGTTTTTCACATTTTAGAAATGATACGTTCTCTCTACAGAAAATTTATGTTGAATATTGAAATAGAACTGTGTGCATGCTGTTAAATGATGGACTGAACATCCAAGAGCAGACTACTTTTGAGGGATTATCTCATGTATAATGATAATAAATGACAGGTTTCCTCTCTTTTTAAACTAATCTAAATTACGGTTCTGATAATAATAACATAAGAAACTTGAAGCCCTGAATTATAAAGATGTGTACTGCACTGCAATCATGGTGCTGTATTCTGGGAAATACTGAATGTAATAGAGAGCTTGTATATGATCATTATGCTAAATTTCCTCATAAGATTGGCAATAGTCAAGGATCCATTTGCCCGTTGTATATGAAGGCAGATCCTGAATGATCAGAAATGGGGCAGGAAGCAGGGGGCAGGACAGAAATATTTGAAAACCCTAAAAGTCCCTCATCCTCCCGGCTGAAATATCATCTAAATTATATCACTTATCAGAGCTTACTTCGTCTCTTATTCTTAAAACAAGATGTTCTTTGCTGTTTGTCTCTTTGGCCACGTACTGTCCTTGCATTTGGTTGGGCTATTCTCTTCAAACATATACCCTAATGATACCCTGATAGTATTACTAAAGATAATCTACTATGTTATATTGGCTTTTCTTCTTCTTTTCGTTTCTAGATCAAGACGTACTTTGCTGGTTGTCTCTTTGGTTCCCTAGCTGGTTTGGCCCTGGTAATCTTCAGTATCATCGGAGCCACTTCAGAACAGGAATACGAGTGCGTACTGCTGCCTAACGTTATCGCTCGCTGTAATGTTGTCAAGGTAAGATGGTCCTACATTTGCTGCAGTCTTATTTCTTGAAAGATGTAGGGCTAATCTTTGGTTGCTATAAGTTTGTAGATCAGGTTAAGTGTTAGGTTTTCAATTAGTTTTAGCGTTAGGTTTACACGTACTTGGTAGGGAAAAAAGATGAATTGATTTCATGTACTAAAACAGTAAGCATCTTGTCTGTAATACCTTGTGGCGACTAGTGAACAACGTTTAAAAATTGTTTAATTGTTACATTTTTTAATGGAAATCGGACAGAATTTAGGGTTGTTGCACAAGTTTGGGGCTGTTATCACGGCTTTACGCTGGCAATACCATTTGGAAAGGTGTCTGAGGGCTACGGAACTGGAGTGGTCTACGTACGGATACATGTGTTTTATGGGCTAAAAATGTTCCCTTTACAGTTGTACCGAAATTGGGCTTTCTAAACGGGCCTACTACATGTACATATAGGTTGCCCTTGAAATGCAATTTAGTGTAAAGCCAGAGACTCTCTTTCTTACCAGGTATCCATTCACTGCCCCTGTGTGAAGAGAGACAGTTATAATTAAATACACCGTTTTGAGGAATAAGCTTTTGGTCAGGCTTGAAAATCTCCTAATTGCTATCCTAATTGCTTTAACATTTAACTCTTTTAAACTTCTTATTTGCAGGGTGCCCGATTTACGATAGAACTGACGACTGTCGTCATCGGTACTGGGGTTATTGTGGTCACCCAAGTCATGTTTATGTTCATGTGCTATGGGTGCTGTGCTAGGACCCAGAATGAGGACCAAAGGGGCAGGTCTAGGGTAAGTCCAGGTCATTTTCTAGATGATATGTTATGGGTCCTGCACTCTGTCCTGTGCTAGGACCAGTATAAGGGTCTGAGATGCAGGTCCAGGGTGAGTCCAGGTCATTTTCTAGATGATATGTTATGGGTCCTGCACTCTGTCCTGTGCTAGGACCAGAATAAGGGACCGAGATGCAGGTCCAAGGTAAGGCTAGGTCATGTGCAGTGGGTGCTGTGCTACATTTAGGACCCCAAATTAGACGAAAAGGACAGGTATAGCCTAATAATAATAATAAACCATTCTTATATAGCGCATATCACAAATATTTAAGTTATGCGCTAGAAAAGAAGATAATAGCAGACAAGAATAACTGCTTTGGCATAACATTGTACTATTTTAACAAACAAAGAAAAGCCTAATTCCAAATCAAGTTCTAGATTAGGTGTTATGGTCGTGTGCTTGGTCCTGGATTAAATTTATGTTCTTGCAATTCCCCTGAATGGGGAGTTGAAGGAATTAAAGAACAGATATATCAACCCTTTACCGGCTTTGATCGACAAATTGACAAACAGTGAACAGCCACACTCAACTTTTGTCACAAGTACAGTGAACATGTGTGATACAATCCTGAGGCTGCCATCATGTTCAAGCTCTAGCTTAAGATGGCAATCTCCTGCATCTTTCAATTTTGAAATGATTTGTCAAATATGTGATTTTTGTTGTTGAAAGGTAAAGTTATTTCATTGATTTATATTATGATATGGTTATATTTTTATTTGACTTATGTTTATAATATATATGTACCTAGTTTGTATATTATTTTTTTTATTATGTAGATAAAATGCAGGAATAAAATCAAACAATCAAACAAACAAAATATGCAAACAATGTTGCTGTGAGAGTCAAGGGCTTTGATCCACGGCAAGTAAAGGGTTCATTAACATGCATTGAAAATCTATGAAGTAAGGAAAAATATCACTTTGGTACAAGGTTTTCATTAAGTTGACCTGGTAGATAATGGTATTTTCTTTGCATCGCTATTTCCCGAAGATCATTGCTATTGTATTGACTACCATAGAGAAGTTGTATACTGAATTTTATTGGACTTTATTTTGCTTCCTTTGAAGGCAACGAACACCAACCAATCAGAGGAAGTCCCTGCTAATCTGGAGCTACCGTCCTACGAGGAGCATCTCAATTACCCTGCCTCACCTTTTCATGAGGGTGCTTTCTTCATCAACTCGGTCTCAGGGGGATTTGAACCCCCGTCCTACACCAACATTGGTCTTGTCAGTGGTAGGTACATGTAGAATATTCAGACATTGATATTCAGTGTTAGGCAAAAAAACAAAAATGAAGTGTTTCTCGTCCCCGCCACCTCCTTTTTTTCTTCTTTTTTTACTATTCAAAAGAAGAAGAAAAAAAGCCTCCAAAAAGAAAAAAAAAGGCCTGTGATATACATTTTGTTTAATAGCTTCTAAAGTGATACAAATCTTTTGTTTTGTCATACATTGCATCAGTATACTCACATAGCACAATATCTGTGAATAAATAGGTTTGGCCAGCTATAATTAGCATGGCAGCCATCTTGGAAAAAAATTGCAAAAAATTGCAAATAGTAAATAGTAATGCCCTGCCTCCTCCTTTTAAAGAAAAGTCCGGACAAGAAACCGTTATTTTTGTTATTTGGCCTTATCACATTTAGTTTACATTATAGAATCGTCTAATATTACATTCTGCTGAAAGCCACGAAGGAAATTGTGAAAGTGAAGGAGTTTACCCCCTTTCTGGCTCTAAGCAGACGGTACGTAGATATATCGACTGCTACGAGATACTCGAACGCGCCTCGGGGTCATGGCAGGATGCAACGTCCCCACGAGCCAGTATAGAAACAGCCAATCCTCGAATATTAAAGCAGTAGATATTTCTTTTATATACCGAATTGACACAAAAAGCTACCAAGAATTCTTACCTTATCCTTTTCTTGAGTAAAGATTGGTTAAAACATCTCAGAAAATCTGAGGCACTGTCTGTTAATCTTTGCCTGAAAGATATCTGAATGTTACTATCATTTGGGAATCGCAGACAAAAAGCACTGTATGGTATCCGCGCTCGCACAAACAAAATTTTAACACGTAAACCAATGGGGATCGCAGCAAAATGTATTTATGCGGCCAGTTAACCGGGGCATGAGGGCATTTTTTAAAAGACTATTGACCTGTAGGCGGATATGAGGGCACTTTTTAATAGACTATTGACTGGTAGGCGGGTATGAGGGCACTTTTTAAAAGACTATTGACTGGTAGGCGGGCATGACTAAAATCATGACTCCAATCTCAACCAATCAGATGGCTAGATTTCTAAAGTGAGGTATATAATCAATATTACCACATTCATGTTTCTTAGATTAACAATTTGTTGAATTGTAATTATGTCCCTCATAATACTTTATCCTAATATGATTATTATATCCCTAACTGACCTTTTGTCTGCTGTATTCTGAATTTCAGTACACTCTTTTCAATTAACAGACTCCAAAGCGACTGCAAACCGACTCAATTTTTTTACCATTCGGGGTAATGAAATTTTTTGTCAGGTCTGTGGTCGGTCTGGTGTCAGTATTGTTGGTGTGTCTGAGGTATTGTAACACTCATTTCAATCATTACTGTTTATTAAAGCGATTACACCAAATATGTTTTCTTTACATTTCTCATCAGGGAGGGGGCATAAATAAGACTTTTGCATTGTGTTGGTAAAAATGGCAGTGGTCCTAAATAGATTTCTCCAGTACGTTTCTCACATTGTTATACCCTTGCATGCATGCCTGGTTGTTAAATCTTTATGTACACCAAAGATGCCTTGAAATATACTTGGATTATGTTTCTAAAACTTTCCCGTTCTTATTTTGTTTGCTTTCTAGATGAGATGCCTGGTGGTGGTATCACCCCTCTCGCTGCAGCTCTAGGACCTGGTGGTCTACCCTTAGAGCCTCCACCGCCTTACACCCTGTTTGCTCCCAGTCTTCAATCAACACCTGTGGTTGGGAGAAGTTTCACCGGAAGCTCAGCAAATACCACCCCATCAACAGGACCTGGGGCCGCATCTTCAGTGCAGAATACCGGAGTCGCCGGTAGCAGTGTCTCGGGAAATCGAAGTCCAGTGCCAAACCAGGAGTCTGAGCTTGGAGAGGGTGCAGTGACGAGGGACGATGGGAGCCGTGGAAGTAGACAAAGCGATCAGCGTAGTTTTGCTCCAGGGGTGTACCAATACCAGACAGGACTTAGGGACCGAACGATCCACCAGTCCCTGAGGCTTAGCTCGGACCAGAGCGCGGAGTGGAGCTCTCGTTCTGCGCATCAGCGACAAATCGTGGAGGAACGATCGAGGCAGTCAGAATCAACGACGAACACCGAGGATGATCCAAACAGTTTGCCTCCGGAGCTGTACCGCGATCAGATTAGGAGAAGTGGACATAGGTATAGCCTTTCTGATCCTACTCTCTTGAGCAGGAATGCTCGGAATCGCCAGAGGCCAAGACCTCCTCCAGATACAGCAACTCAGTACCAAATGCAGGACAGGTCTACAGACTTTGCAATAAATGTAGATGATGGTTATAGAGACGAGACAGAACAAGTTGTTTCATATCAGAGAGAGACTGAGGTTTATAGGAATCCTTCCCCAACCGATCATACGCAAGATTCCCCTGGCAGGAGACGGACGCTTCCACCGCCGTATGAAGGCAGGCATAATGTTGTTAGAACTCATTCGAGCACAGCAACTAGAACAAGTGATGTTGTATACCCTGCTAGAAATGTTGAGAGTTCTCGCGATGCAACCTCGAGAGTGGAGGAGACTCCCACAAGGAGTGAACCAATTCATTTACAAAGTAGGGTTGATGTTCAGGCAGATATTCACGAAGCAAGAACTTTGCCTAGTAACTGGAGACCTGAGTTGGCTGAAGATTCAATTTATGAATCCATCCCTTCTCTCCAATCTTCACCATCGCGAGAAGAGCAGAACAGTTCGCCTGAGAGACGGAGACAGTTTGAAAGCGATGCATCAAGGTACAGTACTAACGCAGCTGATGGCAGGAATCATGTGAATGATTATAGTGATACAGTGTATAGCTTGGATTTGAATGAACAAGAATGGAGAGGACATTCTAGAGAGGTGCAGGAGAGGGCTGGTAGGGGTAGGGCTGGAAGCAGAAGTTGGGATGAGAGTGCGAGCCAAGAACAAGGGCTCCCAGATGTTGTAGGGTATGGGGATACTTCCAGAGAACAGTCGACGCAGGATAGTGGTGAAGGTATTGAACTAGAGAGGGCAGATAGAAGTCATGCCGGTAGACAGCCCCCACCATATGGGGGCAGGAGGGTACCTGCGTACGCCCCTCCTCCATATAAGACAAGGAATAGATCTCTTCCAAACTATGCAAGGAGACAGAACCTGACATCGCCTCCTCCGCCTTACCAGGGTAACCAACGGTCACCTCGGAGGAATATCAATAGAGAGGAGCCTGACAGGACTGGGTCCGGCCAGGTTGGCGAACCTTTGGATAGACCAATCCCAGGTTGCGCTGTAAGGGAGACAACAGAGCTTTCAGATAGATTAAGACATGAGGAAGCTTCCTCAGAATATGAAATTCGTGAGCAGAATAATCAAAGGGATGATAGAGGTTCAGGGGGAAATGAGAGGTACGACAGGAGAGTAAACACATTCCGTGATCATCCTCAGCCAATAGTATCTCATTCCTTACCTAGACTATCATTATCGTCATCGCTTGCTATTTCTCCTCCATCTTCAACTTCATCAAGGAGACACCCCCCCGGTGTCTCCAAGCTATCCATCATCTTCACTATCATCTCCCAGACAACACCCAACATCACCGTCATCATCATCAGCATCATCTGTGACGTTGACATCTTCAAGGCAACCCTCGGTTCTATCATCCATCTCCTCTCCTTCGAGTTCTTCCAATGCTGTCTCTCCTAGGAGAGCTAGGGCGAACCTTCTAGCTCGCATCGCTGGACCAGCTTCACGCCCGCCCCTCCCAACACGTCCTTATCATCTTCAGCACCATCACCTTACTCCAGGAGCTTTCAGGCAGATCGAGAAGCAAACCGAGACGCCCTGCAAAGAACCAATACCCCAAACGTCCTCGACCCGTTGCGCCCATCCGGTCCTCTCAATCATCCCTCGTCTCATCACAACCTCAGCATCCCGCAAACACATCTCAGATCTCTCGACCCCCTTCCCACAACCAAGTCTCTCCATCTCCTATCCTTTCTACTGTCCCTCTTCATCCTCTATCGTTACCCGGAGCCACAACAACTCAGCCACGTACCTTCCAGCAATCCTCCAGCAATTCTTCCAAGCCAGAGATGGTGTCGAGGAGTAGAACCGATGGGAAACCTGCTGCAGAGATTCATCCCTTCAGGACTGTTCGAAGCACTCCTGTGAAGGCTCAGAGGGCCTATGTGGCCACAAAGGCACTTGCCAATGCCCTCCAGAAAGGCCAATTAAACGATCTCTTAGAGGAATACGAAGAGACCATTATATGACTGAAATATACCCCATCTTATAGAAATATTTGAGGGTGTGGTCAGCCCATTTTTGTTTTTAAACTCAGAAGACTTTGTACTTGAATGGGTGAAAAAGAGACTGATTAATTTTATACCTGTACCTTCTTGTTTTTTTATAAAAGCCTTGTAATTTTGGAATCTATTGATGATGTCTTTTGTAACAATTGTTGAGGATCATGTTATATTTAAAGTTTAACATGCAATGTTGGTCGGACATTGTTAAAGGTTTAAATTTGATTATTTATTCCCATCAATTTGAATGGGGTACTATTGGTATTTCGTTGCTACATTACTGTTTAAAACAAGTTGTCTTGTGTCAAATAAGAAAATTTACAGGCAAAAAGTCTGTCAGAGTGAGATTTTGAACCTTCCATTGTGTTGCCAATGTGAAGATTTAATCTTAAGTGGCATATACATGTCCATGTAGCAGTGAAACTAAAATGGGCATGGGTCATGCAGATTATTTTTGATAGTTTTCTTTTCATCAATTTTATGATACAAGATCAAGAAGTTCATGAGGAAAGAACTAAATGTGTTTTTTTCTGTCCTTGATGAACATGAGCAAATAGGGGGCTCTAACATTTTTTTTTGATATTTAAAAAATGAAAGGAAAATGGTGCTTATTAAGGATATTATGGAATGTTAGAAATTTATGTTTGTGTTTTTTCTTTTGTTCAAGTCAAGATCTGCTGACTTTAAAACATTTTGTTTCTTCAGAAAGATAACTAAGTAATCATTGTAATCATAATTATGATGTTTTTTTAAGAATTACATATTAATCATATGATAACAAATAATCAGTATTATATAGCAACTGTTTATGAATGACCAAATGATATTTTAGTTCAGCAACTCATTATGTTGTGTTCTGATTGTGCAGTTCTATATGATATTAAAATATATTCCAAATTTAAGTCATGATTATATTATTTTGAAAGAAAGCGTTCAGATCGTGTTGGGAGCCCCAAATTCGCCAAAAATTTGATGGCAAATTTCACTTAAATTGTACCATAATGTGAAAGAGGATGACTTTTAAGACAATTTCTGCAAAGATCCCCCAAAAAAAAAAAAAAATGTGTTTGAAGACAAATATTGATAAAAGAGACATAATTTGGGTTTTCTGTTGTATGCAGAAACCTAAATTGTGTATTCTTTCATCAATATTCGACTTCAAACACATTTGTTTTGAAAGTCCTTGCCGAAATGTGTCTTAGATGACATCCTCTTTCACATTATGATACAATTTAAATGAAATATTGCCATCAAATTTTTGGGGCTCCCAACACTTTAGTGGGGCTTTAAACTGCTATGGATATGATGGGTTGAAAATTGTGTAATATTATTGTTCAACAACTCATACATGTAATATTCCAAGTGTTGTGTTCCAAAAGATATCATATAATCTTCCAAATCGTGAATCATGATTATGATGATTTTTCAAACAGAATAGAAATCATATGTTTTACAGAATTAGTATTAAAAATATTGAAAGTTATCTCAAATGCAAGTTGAGTGTCTAATGTTCTGTTTTAGTTTAAAAATGGATAGTGTTCTAAATTTATTGATGGCAACTGAAGAAAATAAATTGTTTAAGTTTATAGAGTTTATTTGCCTTTTACTTGCCTATAATTTTATTAAAGCCATCTCATTTGAGAGATGTTTGTTCACATTATAAGTGCATTTTAAAATTCAATATCTTTTCATTATTTACTCAAAAGCAAGAATAGTTCATTATAATTATTTAATTACAGTTTTGGTAAGCTTTATTTTATATTTCGACCGATACATTTTTAGAGACTATCTCATACACTATGCAGTAACTTCTTATGATTTTTTAAATGTTATTTATTTTGCTGTAAGCATTTGTGATATTAATCACAAATGAAAAGCCAATCTTACTAATTAATAAACTTTTAGTAAATTGATTTTCATCACAAGTTTTCACTTGAAGACAAAGTGATGGAAGTATTCTGCCAAGGTGGAGAAAAGAGGAGATAGCAAGTGGAAATTGAACTGTCTTTCTTATTACTTTAAATCCATTCTTATGCGAATTTGGTGTTGGTATTGGTAATCTTCATGTTTAAAACTTGAGCTGCATCAGGTCATGCACTATTTAGCAATTCTTGGTGATTTTATGCTTATGTATGAATATTCTTTAAGCATTTACTGTTATTGTAGATCTATTGACAAAGGTATTCTGCATTGTTTGTAAAGATTTTATCTTTCATTATGTCGTTGAAATTAGCACAGCACTCGACAAACAAATCAATAATTAAAGATAAAGGTAAATTAATAGGTAAATAAATGAGTAAAGAGGAATTAATTAATTAAATGATAATAAATAAATGAATATATAAACAAATATATAAATTAATAAATAAAAAATGATGTAAAAGTAATGTAAATAAATAAATGAATAAGTAAATAAATGATGTGAAATTAATATAAATAAATAAATAAATTAATTAATAATAGAAAAATTCTGAAAATTTCAATTTTGCCGAAAAGGGTCAAGACTGGGCCTCTGATTTTAAAATTTTGAATACATTTGTGTGAAAGCTTCTGATTTGCTGGAGTCCTTTCGTTTCTCACGATAATGTGACTTTCATTTTCTTCATCTCTTTGTATAATTGCATTGGCAAAAAAGCTCAACTCATTTGAAATATCTCCCTTACGTGCACATATATTATGCCAAAATTAACATTATTATAATGGAAATCAGTACAACATTATAATACCTATGTATTGCTTTCTGTATGATACTAACGTCATTGTTATTTACATATATGTTCTGTTCTTGTTATGGTGTTGATGCAAAAAGGCTGTTTATATTCCATTTTTCGCTTGTCTGTTATCATATTTCACCAAACATACACTGTTTTTGTATTGATGAACAAAATTATTGATGATGAGGACAAAACATTTTTATATATAGATCAAAGACAAATTTCATTAATGATTTGTATAAATGCAAAATATTTTTCACGTCGTTATCATTCCATGTTAATTTTGTCTACCTTATTTTCAGCACAAAGTGGATTGGATTTTGAGGTGTGATGACATTGAACGTGAATGGAAGGATGCAGGAAGGAGGAGTAGCAGGTGGAACATGAGGAAGAGTGACAGAAGAAAGAAAATAGAATGTGAGGGGAAGGTTTAAGATTGGATCGGTTCTCTGCTGAGAGAGAGGGGGGAGTAGAATGAGAACAGGCGAGAGTGTAGACAAGAGAAATGGCAAGAGAGTGAAAGAAAAAGAAGGAGGAGGAGACGAAGGAGAAGAAGAAGAAAGGAGAGAGAGGGTGTGTGAGTAGGGGTGTTCATAAAGTGTTTAAAGACCGAATCAAATTCATTCCAAAATGTATGGTTTAGACAGAACTATTAAACCACAGCCCCATAATCATTTCGATGTGACGATGAGTTCGTCCAGAATCTGACGGGTTCTTATATAACTCTATAATATTCCCTACGCTTGCTGCAAGCCGCCGAAGATGGCGTTATCAACGAACTCGTACCGCAGGTAAGCCCATGCAGCCTTTAAAAAAAAATCGCCGGGCGTAGACATTCGGGGATTACTTGATCTTCGGCTTTCAGCAAGTAGGGGGGAAAAGATAACAAAAGAAAAATAAACGAAACAGTGGACACTTTTTCTCAAACCTTAAAGGTCGCTGCTGGCGTTTCCGTAAGCCAAACTACGAGAGTTGAGGTCAAGAAAATAGACAAACCATGCATGGTTTAATTCGATATGTAGATCCAAACTACGACTAATGAGGAAACAACGTAAAGATCTTTTGTTTAAACACCATCAAATAACGTATTACGGCTAAAAGTTTTAAGTGAATAAAATTCCTTCGGAAAATAACATGTAAAAATCACAGAGCTTAAAAAACCCATATATTTGATTACTCTCGCTAGATAACAGAGACTTTTTTTGGAGACTTGTGGACAGAATGAAAGTAAAAGACACAGATAATGCGTCCATAAATATAACAGCGAAATAATGGTACGATCACTTCAAAAAGCTAATGAACAAAGATTACAAACTTAAATTTGTTACTGGAAAAGAATCTAAACACACAATTTGAAACTTGATTCTACTATCACAGTCAAAGAAGTCTTAGTTGCGATTAAAACTCTCAAAAGAAGGAAATCAGGCGGTATTGATAATTTATTGAATAAGATGATTATATCCTCAGGGAATATCCACGTTTAAACATAATTATTTAGATATGTTTAATGCTATCTTAAAAACGGGAATATACCCAGACATTTGGAGGGATAATCTTATAAAACCAATATTCAAAGGAGGAAACAGTGGTGACCCCTCCACCTTTACAAGCTCCCATGCAAAACTATTTTCAACAATATTCTACAATAGACTTCAAACATACATGGAAGAAAACAACATAACAACCGCTAATCAGATAGGTATTTAGAAAAGGTTGCAGAACTAGTGACCATATATTCACTCTCAAAACACTGGTAGATAAAATGTTTAAAAATAAGAAATGTTTATACGTGTACTTTGTGGATTTTCAGCAAAGCGTTTGATTTTGTGAACAGAAACGCTCAGTCTACTCTTCAAATAAAAAAATACAATATAACCGATCCATTCTACGATATCATCGAAAATATGTATGAAGATGTACGATTTTCTGTTAAACTGCAAAACAAAATAACCACACATTTCCTCACTTCGGTAGGCGTATAACAAGGTTTTGTACTAAGCCCAACACTTTTTCTTTATATTTAAATGATATTATAAATTAATTTGGAGATAATTGTCCAGTGAAATGACATTGAGGAAAACAATAATCATGTCTTTTGTTTGCAGATGACCTGGTTATAGTATCCGAAAAGGCTTTTAACAGCATTAAACCATTTGAATGAATATTGTATGAAGTGGAATTTAGAAATTAATACGGGAAAGACAAAGATAATGATTTTTGATAAGGCAGGAAAAATGTCGAGTAGAAATAGAAAAGTATTTTTATGTGATAACACCCAAATACAAACAACTAAAGACCGAATATCCTTAAAACTTTTGAAAAAGCTTTTGATTCCGTATCGCATAATTATTTTCTGTTCAATGTCCTGGATTTCTATTGCTTCAGTCCATCTGTAAAGAAATGGATCAACCTGTTTTATGCAAATGCATCCTCTTGTGTATTAGTTAACGGACACTAGCTGTACAGATAGATCTGAAATAGGAAGAGGGTGTCGTCAGGGAGATCCTTTGATTCCTACCTCTTTTTGTTAGTCAGTGAGATACTTGGTATCCTAGTACGACACTCAGATTCTTTAGTTGGATTGCATATGAATGGAAAAACGCTTAAACTGTTGCAATATGCAGATGATACCCTTTTGACACTCGACGGTTCAACGCAGGATTTAGAATGTGCCCTTACAATACTTAATGAATTTGCAAATATGTCCAATCTCAAAATCAACAAACTAAAACTCAAGTGATATGGATTGGGAAGAATAGAACTTTCAAAAAAGAAATTTTACACGAATACAAACTTAACTGGATATCTGAAGGATATTTTAGGTACTTGGGCATAGACATTTTTCAGGTAAATTATCAGAAATGGTTAATCACAAGAATTATCAAGAAAAGGTTAAAGGGATAAAACGTCAGATGACGATATGGTTGAAAAGAACATTGACTCCCTTCGAGAGAGTAATCGTAGTCAAATCCTTAATTGTACCCAAATTGAATTACCTATTTTTATCTCTTCCAGAACCAAAATTAGAGATTATGAAGGATATCAATCGATGTTTTTTCGAATTTATATGGCATGGCAAACGTGATAAAATAAGTAGGAAACAAATGGGCCGATTGTACAATCATGGTGGGGCTAAAATGACTGACATTTCTTTGCATTCTAAATCACTTAAAATATCATGGATAAGAAGATTTATTTGTTCTGAAAATTTCATTCTTCATATGTTCCAATCATTCTTGCCTCCATCGTATACATCTCTTCAGTTATTCATGGGGGCTGAATATTACAAAGAATTAGCCACTACAATGCGCAACCCATTTTGGGAAGAGGTATTATTAGCCTTTTCAGATCTTACTCAATTTTTCACTGTAGATGATATTGCATGTCAACCCCTCTGGAATAATCCTAGAATACAAGTTAATAATAACGTAATTTATTTTAAGTCCTTGGGGGTGTTTCACAAAGACTAAGATCGACTTTAAGTTGGACTTAAGTATAACAGGCCATTCATGCCATTGGTTGCTATCCCAATCGGTCTCTAAATTATAATATTTAGATAATATTTTTTCCTTCAATAATGAATTATCAAAAATGTAAGTTTTGTAGATTTTTTACCATGATTTGTACATCCCTTGAGAGACCAATGCCAGTAAATAATGATAGCAAACAATGGCACGAACGGCCTGTTATACTTAAGTCCAACTTAAAGTCGATCTTAGTCTTTGTGAAACACCCCCCTGGTGTGCTAAGGGGGTACGTTTCGTTAACGATGTTTTAGAAACAGATGGATCATTTCTCTCATATTTTGATTTCCAACGTAAATACAATGTACACGTAAACTTTCTTCAATATTATGGCTTTTGTCATGCTATTCGATTTGGTTTTAATAAAAATGTCACACCAAAGGTCATTGAACCTACATGTATCATCCCGGAAGCATTGTTATTAATAATAAAAGTGAAAAGGGGTTGTGCACATATCTACCGTTCTTTATTGAAGCATAAGATAAAGGAATGTAAACGTCTTACAACGTGGAAACAGGAGTTTGACCTTGACAATACCGTATGGAGTTCTTATTATCTACTTCCCTTTTATTCAACTGTCGATGTAAACATGAGGTGGTTTCAGTTCAAGATACTGAATATAATTCTTTATATGAAAGATGCTTTGTTAAGATTTAAATTAGTTACAGATAACCTATGTACATTCTGTAATAACAGGGAAGAAACAATTTTACATATATTTCGTTACTGTATTTATTCAAACGAAATATGGTCAAAGCTTGAGCATTGGCTGTCCAGTAATAATGTACATATTATTAAGTTTAAAAATAAAAGTAAATTGGTTGGGTCTCATGGAAATAACAACAGTGCCCTCAACTGTATTATGATTATAGTAAGGAAAGAAATTCTTGCAGCCAAATGCAAACAGTGTTTGCCAGTTTTAGAACACATAATATCAGCGATAAAGTGTTATTATGATATGGAAAAGTATATAATTATGTATAAAAAATCTGAAAGAAAATAAATTTATGAAGAAGTGGTTACCTTTTATAAAGTGTTCCTGATTTTTTGTATTTTTCTTCTAAATTATGTTGCCATGTAAATCTGTGATATTTTAAAAATGAACTGCAATTTTTAACTGATATCTATAAATGTATGTTTTTATCATATTTTGAATGGCCAAGGATATCATTTTGAAATTCTGCATGTATATATCTCTTCTTGTATACATATGTTAATGATATTATTTAATAAAGGAACCCTGTGGAGGGAAAAAGAAAAAGAAAACTTTTCGATACCTGTATAAAACCAATCCCTTTTTATAATTCTGAAATATGGGGGCTTGAATACTTGATGAATGATGCGAAAGAATTAGACAAATGCTACAAAACATTCCTAACTCGAGTCCGTTATACAATTGAAATTTGTAAAAGCTCTCATTGGTACTAACACATCAGCGATGAACAGCGCCATCTTGGCGGAAACCGGACGATTCCCCCTTCGCAATAACAGCATTAAAAATGCTGTTGGCTGTGATGGTGGCAAGAAACAGACATGATCAGTTTATATTCCCGCAAAATGTCTCATTTTCGTCTCTTTATTCGATACATAAAATTACATGATTTTGGAATCTTCTGCTGGAAATAAAAATAAAGGGGACATTTTAGCGTAGGTGTAATGTCCTTTGGCAAAACATTAAAGGGAAATCCAACCCAAATATACAACTACTCTAAAAGAAAGCAGAAAAATCAGAAAAAGCAAACTGATGAAAATTTCAATTAAATCTGACTAAAGCCCCCAACACACCGAACTAGTTCTCACTACGTTCTGGAAAATGTTGCCAAACGGGCTCAATCTGTGCGCGAACGGAGTTGAACGTAGCAACTGTTTACGATCTGTTTAAGAACTTCATGGACGGACTCGGACTGGCTAGTACGGGAGAGTGCTCTAGAACTTTGAGCTTGTTCAAAATTGTCCCCGTCCTGCAATTAGACGGAGTGACAACGTACTTAAAACGAGGAGGACGTACTACGAACGGACTGATGGCCGTACTATGAATGAAATTGCCGTACTTCGATCCTACTATAGGAACGTGTTACAACGTGCCGTGGTCGAGCATCAATTAGCAGCAGTATAAGCCCCCATCACACCAAACTAGTTCTCACTACGTACTAAGAACGAGATGAGGACGAGTTGAACTGTCTCTGAACGGGTGGTTGGGTTACAAACTAGTTAGAACAAGCTGCGAACTAGCTAAAATGGGTTTGGACGTATTGGGAACTAGGAAGCTTGAAGCTAGGATTGGCTTGGACTGCCTGGAAATGGCAAATTTACCCGATCTGAACTTGATAATTATGAACTGACTGTGGACGGGGTATAGACGAGATCGACGTATTGAGGACTGTTTATTAACGAACTAGGATCGTATTATATACATTATTTACACATTCTACCTCGACCACACCCTGTTTTACGATTTCTAGGACGGTTCCAGAACGTAGTGAGAACTAGTTTGGTGTGATGGGGGCTTAAGTTTAAGAAAGTTATGAATTTTTGAAAGTTGCAATCACTATACGTATGGCACTTCAAATTGGCTGAAGCGGTAATGTCAATGTGATGTAGTGCCGGACTACATGACTAAAATTTAAATAGTCAAAATATCATGGCTCAGGGGGGGTCTTTTCATGTTAGAGGACCTATAATAATATGCTATCTATAATATATTTTTAGTGCCCCAAGGGAGAAGGAACTTAAGAGAAAAAACAGAAATTAATGATATTTTTGTACACGGCAAATGGGAGAGTTATCCACGTCCTATACGTCACAATCTACTGACCAAACTACCAATATGATTGAGATTCACATAGACTTAGTGGTCTCATATTTCAAACATTCATAACTTCCTTACTATTGGTCCGATTCATTTCAAACTTTTGCCATTCTGTTTCTGTTATTTTTCTGCTTTCATACAAATCAACTTATTACAAGGGATGGATTGCCCTTTAATCTCCATGTGCCACATTCCATCCAGGTGAGGTAAATTGATACCTGGTAGGAATTAATTCCACCCTTTTGCTCGAACGCTGTAGGCCTAATGGAGCGACATGCGAAGTGGCAATGTGCGAGCAATGAGCGATGGACTAGACTCCACTACGGTACCAACAATGCTTTCAGGGGAAAAAGGAGATAACCTTGCTTCAATGCTTCTCAAAAGAGCTATTGAAATAACAATTATCTTTATTTGAACGTGCCTGACGCGCTTTGTCCCATATTTGTGGATATTATAGTCACAGGCATTAAAGGCCCTATTTCACTGCGCGGCGAATGCTTGCGAACGTAGCGAATTTGGTGTTTCGGCAGGATTCGTAAAAGGTTGTAAAGGTTGCAAGAAAGTTCACACACAGGGTTCATTGTCGTAAACAGTTTTTCTTGTCGCAAAGAAATTTTGAACATGTTCAAAATTTCTTGGCGAATTTATTTTTGCGCAAACAGTTGTAAGCGTTTGCAAGACAGTCGTAAGCTTTTGCAAACGGTTGTAACTATGGCGGAGTCGCTGAAGTTTTTTTTTATTCGCCAATGCAAGCGACCACGTTACCATATGGTTCCTATATAAAATCGACCCATTGAGTACCAGGAGTTAGCAAATGGTCCCAAACATTCACATATAGTGGCAAAGGATTGGCAAATAGTTGCTAATCTTCGCAAAAACTGTCGCTAACATTTGCTTACAGTCGCTAGTAGTCGCCAACTGCCTTTCGCAAACAATTTCGCAAACATTCGCGCAAATGTTGCTAATTGTCGCTTAACATCGCTAAAAGTTGCTATTTTTCGCAAACATTCGTCAGAAAAGTTGGCGAATCCAAATTCGCAACGTTCTTAAAGAGAAAGACCAGTTCTGGTCATGCGATAGCATTGTGAAAGAAACGTTGTGGAATCGATCAGAAAAGGTTGATCATCTAGCATATAAGTATTGGTATGTACTGCAAGGTTCTGGAATCATCAAAATGATAAGAAATTTGGCCCAGTCTTGGTAAATTTACAAGCACTGTACACAGAAAGATGTATATGGGACTACGCGACCACGTGCGCGATATCTATTTGGTCCCAATATATATAATAATTTACCAAATATATCAATTAGTAGGCGGTTTCCCGACTTTCCCGGCAAAATTTGTATCATCACGTATTAGTCAAAACATATTCTTTCACATGATTGGTAATGAGAGCTTCCATTTTATTTTTTTGAGAGAGGGGCGTTTCCAAAACTGGTCTTTACCTTTAAGCATTCGCCGCTCAGTGAGATAGGGCCTTTATCGATCACAAGGTATACGCCTATATGGGGTCCGAATCCTAGACATGCATGAACGCCAACGTACACTGGCAATACATTAATGCACATTTGCCGGCCAAGACGTGACCTTCTATTTTGGGGGCAATGCATGGCATGCATGCTAAAACTCTTGCAAAATACTATTAAGAAGAACATAGGGTATTATAGGATGCCCCGCGGATTTTCGCTTTTACTAGAAAAATCATTTATTACTCAAATTTGAAAGAGTTTAAAACATTTAAATTTATTTGACCGAATATGATTCATCTTACAATTGATATAGTTTTCAATAAAACGTAACACGCTATTATATCTGTAAGTAAATCTTTAGCAGTTGAAAACATGCATTCAATTTGTTTCATTGCGCTATTTGCAAGGGCGCCATCTCATGACAATGAGTGTGTAGGTTGTTCTAAGCGGTCTCTGGTTTGGGTAGGATGCCAATGCACTACTAACTAAATGACGACAAAACACAAATTCTCCCCCCTCAAAATTCAAATTCAATTTTCCGAATTATAAGACAAGGAAGTCATTCTTTTCCAATAATAATATCATATAATTAAAAAAAGTATGGTAAGTACATACTGTACATATATAAATTAAAGGGGTTGGGTAACTTTGTCACAGATTCCAGACAAACTCCTGGATTTAGCTCATGCTGCAATCATAAGTATAAACCTTTAGGTCAGTCAGGAATCCCATGACGTTTAAAAGCCGATCGCCCATCTGATTATCAAGATATTTATGAGTGGAACTCGCAATTTCAAAAACCGTTTTCCCAACGGTTTTGATAACACTACAGTCTAATGGGGAAAATGAGTACGGTAAAACCGGTCACTCAAAGATGTTTACATTTTTGGGGCACTTCATGATCATTTTGAAGCGCAATTGTTTTAGGGTTTCAATATTACACCATATCACAGACGCTGATAACACGTAGGGCCATGCATCTCAGCTTTTGCATTGTTAAACGATGCCTTCAATAGATAGATAGATAGATAGTGACCAACAGAAAACGGGGATTATTTTAGGAAAAAAAAAAAAAAAAATGATTTGCATAATTTGAAGCACATTGTACTTCTCACAATAAACACAATCGCAGCTACCGTTTCGAAAATCAACGTATGGCAATTACAATGGCCTTTTATACGTCACTGTTTGAAATGTACGACATTTACAATGATTACGTAATCCGAACATGATTTTTATAGGTATTGAGTTGATTTTTCGAAAGTAGTTGCAATCCTGAAATTAGTACTTATCTATTTTTGGAATGATATTGCGTATTGTCATTTTAATCCATGTACACTGATTTTTGATATACACAGAATACATGATATTGATATCATCCTTAAAATTTGATAGAAATTAATCAACAGGATATGAAATTCGTGGAAAAAAAACCAATTCGTATCGAGAGTGAAAGGAAGTGTTTTCAGAAATATTTCTTCATTCGACCTCGATGATTGATGGCTCTTTTGACACATTTCAAAATCTAGCATTTAACAAGAATACTACTGCAATCACACGTTCATGCTCTTTTGTTGTGCAAAAAAATACCTTTATACCCATTTCCGGAAATAGCAATCATATTGCACATTTATATGTGGGAAAAGAAAACAGCTTCATTGAATTCGTACATGTGGTCTGGAAGAGAAAGAGAGAGAGAGAGAGAGAGAGAGAGAGAGAGAGAGAAGAAGAAGAAGAAGAAGAAGAAGCAGTAGTAGTTGTGGTGGTAGTAGTAGTAGTAGTAGTAGTACTAGTAGTAGTAGTAGTAATAGAAGTAGTAACAGTAGTAGTAGTAGTAGTAGTAGTAGTAGTAGTACAGTAGTAGTAGTAGTAGTAGTAGTAGTAGTAGTAGTAGTAGTAGTAGTAGTAGTACTACTACTACTACTAGTAGTAGTATATAGAAGTAGTAGCAGTAGTAGTAGTAGTAGTAGTAGTAGTAGTAGTAGTAGTCGTCGTCGTCGTCTTCGTCGTCGTCGTCGTCGTTGTCGTAGTATTAGGGACTTTTATATTTACACGACGAGAACGTTGACTGCCACGTGTGACATTCTTTTAAGGCACTGGCAGTGCCCGGCAGTGCCTTAAAAGGACGTCACATTTCTATCTTAAAAGGATGTCACACGTGGCAGTCCACGTTCTCGTCGGGTAAATCTAAAAGTCCCTAGTAGTAGTAGCAGTAGGCCTAGTGGTGATGGAGGGAGGAAGTGGTGCTACACACCACGAGACCGACATGTTGGTGTTGCGGGCCTTCTATCACAGGGTTTCAGATACCGACAGGCCAGAAGACCGACATTTTGTGTACTATTCAATTCAAGAGGGAAATATTGACTAGTACTTTAAGTGTAACCGACTAGCAACCTATTTATAAAGACATGTTTCATTTTATTATTAAAAGTAATTAGCTTTGGAGAAGATTTGATTACCACTAGACTTGATTTGAGGCTGCACTTATCATCTCATATTATGCACACCAATGGGGAAAATGAGACGATATATTCATTTGACCCCGGTAGACTATTGGCTGTTGATTTACCTTTATATCATACACACAATTGCGGTATGGCTAGACAAATACGTTTACATTTGAATTAAACAAACTAGGTCACGGGGAAAGCATTTAGTTTGAGGGATTGAACGTTTTAGAGTCTCCTAGTCCTTTTGTTTAGTACCAGACTGGTTTGATGAAGGGTCAGACGTGGTCATCCTTGACCGCAAAAGACTAGCCTTTGTCCTGGTCCATCCAGATAGGCTATATTGTCAGGGAATGTTCTATGGTCTGGGTTATTGATGACCAGAGCATGTATTATATTGGTTATACACCGGTCGCAACGATAAGACCGACTGGGCACCGTTTCATGAGACCGTCATAAGTACAAGTTTACCGATATCCCATTGAAGCGCGTGTTAATTACAATACATATATATATATATATATATATACGTTTCAATTGGTTGTCGGCGAATTTGCACTTTTGACGGTTTCGTGTTGCGCTCACCGACAGCAGAACGAAGAAAAATAACATAACCCTGAATAACAGAAAAATCGGTAGACCGAGCGAAAGTTTAGAATGTGTGTTTAGTTATCAAATCGAATGGATTGTGATATTCTCCTACTTAAATAAATACTGTTAAGCTCGAAATTATTAAATCATTTTTTTTTATAGAAAGAGGAAATATGATGAAGGACATGGCGTAGTATGAAAAAGAGGCTGGAATTGTTTAGAGAAAACATTTATTTACATAAACAGAATCAAGCTCTCTTGTAAATCAACTCTAATGATGAAACAAACGAGTATGATCATGATAACGATAATCAGTGGCGTAATGAGCAAAAGCTTTTTAGGGGGCAGAAAGAAGAAAAAAAGTATAATTTACAAAAAAGTGAGAAAAACCCACTGGAAAATTATGTCATTTCGGTAAAATTTGTAAATCACTGGTATCGAATTAGAAATTAACCACGTTTGATTTTTTTTTTTTTGGGGGCCCCCCCACCCCCATCAGTACACAAGTGACGATAATAGTAGGCCTACTCTGTTCTATAGTGAACGGAGCAAAAGTGAAACAGGGGAAATGTCATTTTACGCACATTGGGACCTTAAAGATACTATGTCCCTTTTGCAGCCAACATCAAATTCTGTAGAACTTTGCAGGTATTATGAATACGTCATGTATGTCCTATCTGTGAAATTTAAACGTTAGCAGTGTCCTAATATTCAAATTATGCAAGGAAACCCGTTTACTTGCTAGACTTCGCTGTCAGACACTATTGAGTGACTGACTGGCTTTTTCCATCTTTGGTAATAACATACATATAATGAGCTGTAAAGGGTACATGAGCATTTGTCTACATCAATAACCCACTTCTTGTAATGGCCAAAATTAAACTGATTGAATCTTTGCGCAGCATAAAACCAACGACCATTCTGTACAATGGTCTGAAAAATCAGACTATTACTTACTGGCTCTATAGCTCTTAAGTCGATTCGACAACCAATAGTCATTATTTTCCCACTTAAAGACATTTTCAAGCCCCCCATTTTTTAGGGAAGTTCTAAATTAGCATTGTCTTTTAAATGCCGTTGGAATTTAACCTTTTCATTTTTTTGGCCTGCAAATGGGACATAGTACCTTTAAAGGTACGATGTCCCATTTGCAGGCCCCAAAAAAGAAAAGGTTAAATTCCAACGGCATTTGAAAGATAATACTGATTTAGAACTTCTGTCAAAACGAAAGGGCTTGAAAATGTCTTTTTTGTGGGAAAATAACGACGATTAGTTGTCAAATTGACACAAGAGATTGCAATCACTTAAGTAAACAGTCTGATTTTCAGACCCTTGTACCGAATGGTCATATGTTTTGTACTGCGCAAAGATTCAATCAGTTTAATTTTGGCCACTACAAGAAGTGGGTTATTGATGTAGACAAATGCTGCATGTACCCTTTACAGCTTATTTATGTATGTTCTTACCAAAGAAAAAAAAAAAGAAGTCAGTCAGTCACTCAATAGTGTCTGACAGTGAAGTCTATAAAGTAAACGGTTTCCTTGCATAATTAGAATACTAGGACATTGCTAACATTTACATTTCACAGATAGGACATACATGACATATTCATGATTACTGCAGACCCTGCAGTGTTCTACAGAATTTGATGTTGGCTGCAAAAGGGACACGACTTGACCTCCTAAATTTAAGTAGATCGGGTAGCGAATTAGTCTTACCAGGAACCAACTTACCTGGGTCAAGGGAGGCAGCTCATGCAGTACCAACAAATGCACTGTATGATAACCTTCCCACAATGAAACTTTGACAAAATAAAACCCGTATTTTCGGATTTTCAAACTTGGTATTCTATCATCATAATTATGTAATACCTCTGTCACACCGCCAAACCGACTCAAGACCGACTCAGAACCGACTGTTTTTTGCCGTTGGGGGGGTGGGGATAATGTAATTGTCTGTTGTCGGTCTCGTTGGTGTGACTGGGGTATCAAACACCAGGGTGTGTTTCACAAAGATCCTAAGTTGAACTTATCTCTAAGTTGGACTTAACTATTATGGAAAGCCGTTAGCATCTTTGAAAATATTTGTAAAACTTATTTTCAAAGGCATAAAATTTGGATTCAAATCATTCATATTTTCTATTATTAAGGAGATTTCATGTTCTTGATGTGGAATTTATGAAAAATCTAAAATACTTGAATTTTTGCTTTTGAATATATTTTATTTTAAGGCTACTAATGGCTCTCCATAATTTTAAAGTCTAACTTAGAGTTAAGTTCGACTTAGGATCTTTGTGAAACACCCCTGTTTGTTTAAGTTTCAGTGAATAAACTATCAGAAAAAAAGTCAGGCTAGGCAGAAGATTGTCCACATCAAATTTTGGTCAGATTTTATCAGTGTCCTCATTGTTAAGAGTTCTTTTTCTTCCTAGTATCTCAGAGTCCACCGGGCAAACATGGCAAAGATTCGAACTCTAGACCTTCTGATTTACAGAGGAAGACACAAAGACATGTTTCACAGTGATTACATATGGCTGAAAGAGCGCCCATCAAAGGCATCGTTTAACAATGTTAAATCTGAGATGCATGGCCCTACGTGTTATCAGTGTCTGTGATATGGTGTAATATTGAAGCCCTAAAAAAAAAATCGCGCTTCAAAATGATCAAGAAGTGCTTCAAAAAAGGATATATCTTTGAGTGACCGGTTTCACCATACTCGTTTTCCCCAATAGACTGTATTGTTATGAAAACCGTTAGGAAAACGATTTTTTTTTCCTTCCGATTTCCAATCATAAATATCTTGATAATCAGACAGGCGATGCAGCATGAGCTAAATCAAGGATTTTGTTTCAGAATCTGAGGCAAAGTTACCGGATCCCTTTAAGACTCGGAGATGTCCTATTCCTCTCTATGAATGACTCATAGGAGCAGTTTGAATTAATCGAAATAAAACTCACGATAATCCCCGTTTCTCTTTAAACAAAGAATTCAACAGGTTTCAAGAAAGGCGATGACAAATTCTTAGGACCCGTATAAATCTAATCTTTTCCTTGTACTCCTGATTCATTTTACATGCTTAACATCGTCTCTCACAAGAGACAAGATCGACACTTTTTGAAGATCCTCTATTGTTTTGGAAAGGGGAAATCCTAGTTTATAACGTTCGAAGACAACATAACAAGTCGTTATTCTGTTCAAATACTTGTCGAGCTTTCTTCTCGATGGTTTTTCATTGTAGTGCGAAAGTCATAAACTGGGGCGGCTGAAAGAGAGTATGGTGAAGAGTTAAGGGGCGTTTTATCGGGGGTTATTAAAAGGGGCTTAGTTTCGGCTCACTTTATGGGGTTGAAGTGGGGAAAATAGCTGTCTTATTGAGGTTTTGTGATTAAAATGATCGCCCAATTTTTAAGAGTGAAGATGACTCTTGACCAGGAGTAGTCTTTCTCTCTTTTCAAACACATCTTTACCGTACACAAGATGATGAAACGAATTACATTAAATATGACGTTTAAAATAGGGAGAAATAATAGAAGAAAAAGAAGAAGAAGAAGAAGAAGAAGAAGAAGAAGGAGAAGAAGAAGAAGAAGAAGACGAAGAAAAAGAAGAAGAAGAAGAAGAAGAAGAAGAAGAAGAAGAAGAAGAAGAAAAAGAAAAAGGAAGAAGAAGTAGAAGAATAGGAAAGTGAAGAAAAGTAAGCAGGAGAGGAAGAAGGAGGAGGAGAAGGAGGAGGGGAAGGAGGAGGGGATGGAGGAGGGGGAGAAGAAGAAGAAGAAAAAGAAGAAGATATAGAAGAATAGAATAAAAAAGAAGGCGACAACCGCGATGACGAAGATGATAAAGAAAAAGGAAAAATAAAGAAAATGAAGAAAAGTACGCAGAATAAGAAAAAGGAGGAGGTGGAGAAGAATAAGGATAAGAATAAGAAGAAGAAGGAGAAGAAAAAAAGAAGAGGAAAAAGAAAAAGAAAGAAGAAGAAAATTACGAAGGAGGCGATGAACACGATGACGAAGATAAAAAAAGAAGAAAAACGAAAAGGAAAATGAAGAAAAGTAAGCAGAATAAGAAGGAGGAAGAGGAGAATAATAATAATAATAATAATAATAATAATAATAATAATAATAATAATAGCTAGACATGTAATACTTGTTAATAACAAGTATAGGTGGGCTGTTCCAAGTGCATGCCACACATGTTTAGTGACATACTAAGTAGTTAAGATAACATTGGCATGATTTGACCTTATTTTTTGAAATAATCTTTAATGGATTTTGTTAGGCATATTTTTGCCCATATATGCTATGTATTACAAGAGCTCGCGCGCACGGACATTTATCTTGAATGAACGCTCATTCCGTTATTAATGGTCATAAAGAGATAAACATGGTATCAAATTGTTTGGCAAAAAATGGGAAATATCATGAAAGAAAAAAACAAAATGGCGATTCTATGTTGTGTGATCGCGTTACGCGCAAAAACGCGCGCGCGCAAAATTTTGAAATGCTCAAAATGGCCTTAAACTCACTCTTATTTGATTAAAAAGTGATTTTGAGCATTTTTTCATGTTGGCGCGCGTACGTTTGGTAGTGGTGCGCTTTTGGATTTTAATGGCATGTTTTATTAAACCTTAACCTTAAGTTGATATGTTTCAAATATGGTTCAATTTTAATGCCTCGTCTTGGCATGGTCGCAATTACAACTTTCAATTGAAAATTTTGACATGGTCCCAACATCTGTTAAAAAAACAAAAGTCACAGTTTCTATAGCCCATTGTCTCAGCTATAACATACTAAAATTTGGGAGAACATAGAGCACAAATAAGCTAGATAGTGCTCAAATATTAATGTCATGTAGATTCATGATTTGAACGAAATTCACCTTCCTTAGACATAACACGCAAATTAAGAAAATTCTGACATGTGGCCTTTAATTGAATTTTTGACTATGATGACGTCATTAAAATGAAAATTAATGTGTATTAATCTTGTAGACAATTGCCTGACCTACAACATATCCCAATTTGGGAGAACAAAGATCAACATTTACAGAGATACACTCAATTTTCCAAAAATATGCTGACGTCATAATATGCAAATTCGTATTTTGAGTTTCAAGGCCATTATGATGACGTCCTGATGTATTTGATGGCCAAATGAGACATGAAACCATATTTCCGACCCATGCTCTATCCAAATATGGAAAAAGTTTGAGGGTTCCGGTGCATCCAAAAGAGCTATCATGGATTTTGTATAGGCATGTTTTTGCCCATATATGCTATGTATTACAAGAGCTCGCGCGCACAGACATTTAACTTGAATGGACGCTCATTCCCTTATTAATGGTCAGAAAGAGATAAGCATGGTATTAAATTATTCGAAAAAGAATAAGGAATATCTTGTCAAAAAAAATCTAGAGGAATTATTTTGCGTTCGGCCGTGACGAACGAAAACGCGCGCGCATGCGCGTGTGCGCGGCTTTTTATGAAATGCTAATGCTAATAATGGCGTACGCGCGCGTTTTTTGACCTGAAATTGACCGGACGGATATTGACCTTGATCATGATAAATATGAATGGGAAATGACTTTCCGTTATGAAGATATGATCATGAGTTGATTTTCACAAAATGGCGCCTAGATGACGTCATCAGTCATGGTCAAGGTTGAAAACCTTATTTTGCTTTGTCCTTATGCCTATACATATGTGTGCCAAATTTCAAGACATTTGATTAAGCCGTTTTTAAATTAGCGTGCTAACAAAAAAGCGCTTGGAAATAAGAAAAATATTCTAACGAAAACATAAGGTGGTCTGTATTATATACAGCCCACCTGATAAAGAATAAATAATAAAGGCAATTCTAACGAAAACATAAGGTGGTCTGTATTTATACAGCCCAGCTGATAAAGAATAAATAAACTAGACATGTAATACTTGTTTATAACAAGTATAGGTGGGCTGTTCCAAGTGCATGCCACACATGTTTAGTGACATACTAAGTAGTTAAGATAACATTGGCATGATTTGACCATATTTTTAAAAAATCTTCTAATTCATGCCAATTAGTATGCCAAATTTCAAGTCTATACAATGCATGGTTTTAGAGAAACCATATGTACAGTTTATTTGACCTTTGACCTTAAAATCTAAATAACAATGAAATATGCATATTGTAGATTTTGTGTTTTTATGTGAAATATATTTTCTTACCTATCAACAGGCAACATTTCAAGTCGTTTGCGACCAATATACCAAAATACTTCACATAGACATTACACGTAAATGGAAAATAAGATTCTCAAATCACATTTTGTAGTCAAAATATCACCATGATCTCATTATCTGATTACAAAAAAATGTCACCTCTTGTGTAAAGAATTGTCTCAGCTACAACATATCCGAAGCTGGCAGAAAATCGAGCAAAACTAACCGAGATATTGCTTAAACAAGACTGGAATGTAGAATGAAGGTTTCAGAAAAAGTCACCTCCCATAGAGAATACACGTAAAACTAGACATGTAATACTTGTTTGGAACAAGTATAGGTGGGCTGTTTCAACTAAAATTTGTGACAAAATAAAGCAAAAATAAGCGAGATACTGCTATAAAAACAAAAGACATGTAGATTCATGATGATGTGATCGAAATTTACCTTTCATAGGCATAAAACGCAATTTAAGAAATTTTTGACATGTGGCCTTTAATCGAAATTTGTATTATGATGACGTCATCAAAATGAAAAACGGTGATAACTGAGCTTGTAGAGAGTTGTCTTAGCTACAACATATCGAAATTTGGAAGAAAACCGATCAATATTTACAGAGATACAATCAATTTTCCATAAATATGCTGACTTCATAATATTCAAATTCGTATTTTGAGTTCCAATGCAATTATGATGACGTCAGAATATTTGTAATGGCCAAATGAGACATGAAATCATATCTCCGACTCATGCTCTATCAAAATATGAAAAAAATTGGGAGTCCAGGGCCCGTATTCGATTCAACACTTAAGTACAAAATTTAAGCTGTTTACTTAGTTTTTGTCGTTGATAAAATACTTAGCCAATTTTGGTATTCAATTCAAACTTTTGGTTAAGTATTTTACCCTAAATTTTAGACGGCTCCCCACAGACTTTAGCCAATCATTTGGAGGCCTTGATTGGCGCTTGTCAAGCATATGGTTTTATAACGCAGTATCAATGACAATGACAATGACAATTTATTCTCATATCACCCACACTGGGGTATTGGAGAAGTTTACAATCAGTTTGAATTTGTCAATTTAACACTGTAAAATATACAATACAAATCGAATTAATATTAATCAATACAAAATAACACTATCGACAATAGTGAGAAAAATTATGATGATAATGATAATAATAATAATAACAAAACGATAATAATAATTACAACGACAATTAATGGAAGCAATTGAAAAAGAAAGTTACTGGCACCAGTAAATTGATATTTGAATTAATGAATTACTGAAAATATTCTTGATATCAATTTAAAAATTTGATATTAATAAGACAAAAAAGAGAAACATAAAGTTAATATTGAATTCATAACATGTTTTTTGCACATACTTAAATTAATGAAAACGAAGCATTATTTTTCGACAGAATTTTACTAAGTTTTAACGTGTTTGTACATTATTAGAGTTTAAAAGCTGATCCATTTTCAGTGTATTTGGTCTTTCAATAAAATATTTATCGATGAACAATTTTCTGTCTGAACAAAAGGCAGGGCATACAAACAAGTAATGAAATTCATCCCCAAGCGATTGCAAATTGCACAGCGTACATAGCCTCATTTCCCTGGGAGTATTTGAATATCTACCAGCTACAATCGGCAGGAAATGACTGCCACAGCGAAAACGACTTAATATTGTCCGATCTCTTTTAATGAGATAGATTAAGTATCTTTCTAAACATAAAGAATGTTTGAAGATTCGATAGTTAACACAATGCGAATTATCATACATATACGAGCAGACGAATACTGAGCATGAGAATCTTTCAATCGACGTTCCACAGTTTAATTGAGCCACTCACAGCTAGTATTTTCACAAATTTCCCATAAATTAGACAACCCCATATTGTCCAGAGTCAGCTTGATTTTTTTTAACCAAGGTGCCAGATAGATATTCTTCTCAAAGAGTAATTTTAAGATAATATACACCTTACCAGAAAATGTATCTTGTCCACTATGTACAATCCTACGCCATAACCTGAGCACAATTATCTTAGCGCGCATTTATTGCGACGCGATAATTGCGCATTACTTTTGATTGACGGTGTGATGTCACAATGCTAATCAGTAAGTATTTTACATAGATTTTGTTTCAGGTAAGTAATAGTCTAAAATGCGATTTGAATACGAGATAAGTAAACTTCTTAGCTTAGCCATTTACCTAGTAAATTTCTTACTTATTCTAAGTATTGAATTGAATACCGGCCCAGGTGCATCCCAAAGAGCTATAATGGATTTTGTATAGGCATGTTTTTGCCCAGATATGCTAAGTATTACTAGAGCTCGCTCGCACGGACATTCATCTTGAACGGACGTTCATTCCGTTATTAATAATCATAAAGAGATAACCATGGTATCAAATTGTTCGGAAAAATGGGTTATATCATGAAAGAAAAAAGAATGGCGATTATATGTTGTGTAATGGCGTTACGCAAGAAACCGCGCGCTCAAAATGGCCTAATACCAACTCTTATTTAATTAAAAAGTGAGTTTGAGCATTTTTTTATTTTGACGCGCACGTACGTGCGAGACATGGTGCGCCTTCGAATTTTGATGACATGTTATACTGATCCTTGACCTTAAATACAAGTGTTTCAAATAACGTTCAATTTTGATGACTCGTTTTGGCATAGTCGCAATTACAACATTCAATTGAAAATTTCGACATGATCTCAACATCTGATCAAGAAACCAAAAGCACAATTTCTATAGCACATAGTCTCAGCTATAACATACCAAAATTTGGGAGAACATAGAGCACAAATAAGCTAGATAGAGCTCAAAGGATAATGTCACGTAGATACATCATGTGAACGAAATTCACCTTCCATAGACATAACACGCAAATGAAGAAATTGTGACATGTGGCCTTTAATTGAATTTTTGACTATGATGACGTCATTAAAATGAAAATTAGTGTGTAACAATCTTGTAGACAATTGCCTCAACTACAACATATCCAAATTTGGGAGAAAAATGATCAATATTTACAGAGATACACTCAATTTTCCAAAAATATGCTGACGTCATAATATGCAAATTCGTATTTTGAGTTTCAAGGCCATTATGATGACGTCCCGATGTACTTGATGGCCAAATGAGACATGAAATCATATCTCCGACCCATACTCTATCCAAATATGGAAAAAGTTTGAGGGTTCCGGTGCATCCAAAAGAGCTATAATGGATTTTGTATAGGCATGTTTTTGCCCATATATGCTATGTATTACAAGAGCTCGAAAAAGGATGAGGAATATCGTGTCAAAAAAAATCTAGGAGGAATTATTTTGCGTTCGGCCGTGACGAACGAAAACGCGCGCGCATGCGCGTGAGCCCGACTTTTTATGAAATGCTAATGGTAATAATGGCGTACGCGCGCGTTTTTTGACCTGAAATTGACCGGACGGATATTGACCTTGATCATGATAAATATGAATGGGAAATGACTTTCCGTTATGAAGATATGATCATGAGTTGATTTTCACAAAATGGCGCCTAGATGACGTCATCAGTCATGGTCAAGGTTGAAAACCTTATTTTGCTTTGTCCTTATGCCTATACATATGTGTGCCAAATTTCAAGGCATTTGATTGAGCCATTTTTAAGTTATCGTGCTAACAAAAAAGTGGGTGGAAATAAGAAAAATATTCTAACGAAAACATAAGGTGGTCTGTATTATATACAGCCCACCTGATAAATAAATAAATAACTAGACATGTAATACTTGTTAATAACAAGTATAGGTGGGCTGTTCCAAGTGCATGCCACACATGTTTAGTGACATACTAAGTAGTTAAGATAACATTGGCATAATTTGACCTTATTTTTTGAAATAATCCATATTCAGGTCTATTAGTGTGCCAAATTTCAAGTCTATACATTACATGGTTTTAGAGAAACCATGTACAGTATATTTGACCTTTGACCCTCAAATCTAAATATCAAAATGAAATATGCATTTTCTAGATTTTGTTTTTTATAAGAAATCATATCTCCGACTCATACTCTATCCAAATATGAATAAAAATTAATACACGACAAGGACTCAGATTTCCCATAAGGTTGTACTCAAACGATTGACATATTTCTCCCATAGATATAACACGCAAAATTGGGCATTTTATTACATTGTTTGTGATAGTATATGATAATATGTTATAATAGTCGAAGATCATAAAATCAAATTCAAAACTATGGCAAAAAAAAATAAAAAATTGACCCACCAGGAATCGAACTTGGGTCGCCGGAATGGGAGGCAAGTGCTATGACCACTATACCAAAATAATCCACATAGACATTACACGTGAACGGAAAATGGAATTCTCAAATCCCACTTTGCAAGTGAAATATGAGCATGATCCCGGCATCTGATCGAAAAATAAAGGGCACACTTGTGATAGCTTATTGTCTCAGCTACAACATACTCGAAGCTGGCAGAAAACGAGCTAAAACGACGAGATATTGCTCAAAAAGACTGGAATGTAGAATCCAGATTTGAGAAAAAGTCATGTCCCATAGAGAATACACGCAAAATGTGAAAAATTGACATGCCTCCTTTAATCGCAAAAATACGCCATGATGCCTTTGTCAAAATGAAAATCGTGGTGACTGCATTTGTAGAAATTGTCTCAGCTAGAACATATCAAAATTTGGAAGAAAATCGATCAATATTTACAGAGATACAATCAATTTTCCAAAATATGCTGACGTCATAATATGCAAATTGAAATTTTGAGTTCGGAGGCCATTATGATGACGTCATGAGTTAATTGAGGGTCAAATGAGACATGAAATCATATCTCCGACTCATAATCTATCCAAATATGAAAAAAATTGGGAGTTCCCATCCATTCTGAAGAGTTACAATGAATTTTGTATAGGCATGTTTTTGCCCATATATGCTATGTATTACAAGAGCTCGCGCGCACGGACATGTTTCTTGAACGGACGCTCATTGCGTTATTAATGGTCAAAAAAGGTGAACAAGGTATCAAAATGCTTAGAAAAATGTGCCAAATATGATGACAAAGAAAATTTGGCGATTCTATGTTGCAAAATGTACGCGCAAAACGCACGCGCATGCGCGTGTGCGCGTTTTTGCGAAATGCTTAAAATGGCCTGAAACGTATCCAAAATGAATTTGAGACGATTTAGAGCATTTTTAATTTTGCGCGCGCTATCGCGCGGACGTACGCATGCGCGCGTTTTTTGACCTGAAATTGACCGGACGGATATTGACCTTGATCATGATAAATATGAATGAGAAACGACTTTTCGTTATGAAGATATGATCATGAGTAGATTTTCAGAAAATTTTACAAAATGGCGCCTAGATGACGTCATCAGTCAAGGTCAAGGTTGAAAACCTTATTTTGATTTTTCCATATGCCTATACATATGTATGCCAAATTTCAAGGCATTTGATTTAGCCATTTTCAAATTATCTTGCTAACAAAAAAGTGATTGGAAATAAGAAAAATAAACTAGACATATAATACTTGTTATAACAAGTATAGGTGGGCTGTTCCAAGTACATGCCACACATGTTTAGTGACATACTAAGTAGTTAAGAAAACATTGGCATGATTTGACCTTATTTTTTGAAATAATCCTCTTATTCAGGTCTATTAGTGTGCCAAATTTCTAGTCTATACGATGCATGGTTTTAGAGAAACCATGTACAGTATATTTGACCTTTGACCCTCAAATCTAAATATCAAAATGAAATATGCATTTTCTAGATTTTGTTTTTTATAAGAAATCATATCTCCGACTCATACTCTATCCAACTATGAATAAAAAATTAATACACGACAAGGAATCAGATTTCCCATAAGGTTGTACTCAAACGATTGACATATTTCTCCCATAGATATAACACGCAAAATTAGGCATTTTATTACATTGTTTGTGATAGTATATGATAATATGTTATAATAGTCGAAGAAGATCATAAAATCAAATTCAAAACGACGGCAAAAAAAATTAAAAAAGTTGACCCACCAGGAATCGAACTTGGGTCGCCGGAATGGGAGGCAAGTGCTATGACCACTATACCAAAATAATCCCCATAGACATTACACGTGAACGGAAAATGGAATTCTCAAATCCCACTTTGCAAGTGAAATATGAGCATGATCCCGGCATCTGATCGAAAAATAAAGGGCACACTTGTGATAGCTTATTGTCTCAGCTACAACATACTCGAAGCTCAGCAAAACAAAAGTAAAACGACGGAGATATTGCTCAAACAAGACTGGAATGTAGAATGAAGATTTCAGAAAAAGTCATGTCCCATAGAGAATACACGCAAAATTGGAAAATTGACATGCCTCCTTTAATCGCAAAAATACGCCATGATGCCTTTGTCAAAATGAAAATCGTGGAACTGCATTTGTAGAAATTGTCTCAGCTAGAACATATCAAAATTTGGAAGAAAATCGATCAATATTTACAGAGATACAATCAATTTTCCAAAAATATGCTGACGTCATAATATGCAAATTGAAATTTTGAGTTCGGAGGCCATTATGATGACGTCATGAGTTAATTGAGGGTCAAATGAGACATTAAATCATATCTCCGACTCATAATCTATCCAAACATCAAAAAAATTTGGAGTTCCCATCCATTCTGAAGAGTTACAATGAATTTTGTATAGGCATGTTTTTGCCCATATATGCTATGTATTACAAGAGCTCGCGCGCACGTACATTTATCTTGAATGGACGCTCATCTTGTTATTAATGGTCATAAAGAGATAAACATGGTATCAAATTGTTCGAAAAATATGGGAAATATCATGAAGGAAAAAAATGGCGATTCTATGTTGTGTAATGGTGTAACGCGCGAAAACGCGCGCGCATGTGCGTGTGCGCGATTTTTATAAAATGCTTAAAATGGCCTAAAACGTATGCAAAATGAATTTGAGACGATTTGGAACATTTTGAAATTTTGCGCGCGCGTTAACGCACGGACGTACGCATGCGCGCGCGTTTTTTACCTGAAATTGACCGGACGGATATTGACCTTGATCATGATAAATATGAATGAAAACGACTTTTCGTTATGAAGATATGATCATGAGTAGATTTTCAGAAAATTTTACAAAATGGCGCCTAGATGACGTCATCAGTCAAGGTCAAGGTTGAAAACGTTATTTTGATTTTTCCATATGCCTATACATATGTATGCCAAATTTCAAGGCATTTGATTAGCCATTTTCAAGTTATCTTGCTAACAATAAAGTGGGTGGAAATAAGAAAATAAATAAAGAATAATAAATAAACTAGACATGTAATACTTGTTTCGAACAAGTATAGGTGGGCTGTTCCAATTAGTCCATACCACACATGGTTATTGAGAAAGTGATCAGTGATATGTTTGACCTTTGACCCTAATTTACATACTAAGTAGTTAAGATACCATTGGCATGATTCGACCAAAATTTTTGAAATAATCCTCTTATTCAGGTTTATTACTGTGCCAAATTTCATGTCTATACAAAGCATTGTTTTAGAGAAACCATGTACAGTATATTTGACCTTTAACCTTAAAATCTAAATAACATAATGAAATATGCATATTCTCGATTTTGTGTTTTTATATGAAATATTTTGTCTTACCTATCAACATGCAACGTTTCAAGTCAATTGCGACCAATATACCAAAATAATCCACATAGACATTACACGTGAACGGAAAATGGAATTCTCAAATCCCACTTTGCAAGTGAAATATGAGCATGATCCCGGCATCTGATCGAAAAATAAAGGGCACACTTGTGATAGCTTATTGTCTCAGCTACAACATACTCGAAGCTCAGCGAAAACAAAACTAAAACGACGGAGATATTGCTCGCGAAAGACGGGAATGTAGAATCCAGTTTTGAAAAAGTCATGTCCCATAGAGAATACACGCAAAATGTGAAAAATTGACATGCCTCCTTTAATCGCAAAAATACGCCATGATGCCTTTGTCAAAATGAAAATCGTGTGAACTGCATTTGTAGAAAATTGTCTCAGCTAGAACATATCAAAATTTGGAAGAAAATCGATCAATATTTACAGAGATACAATCAATTTTCCAAAAATATGCTGACGTCATAATATGCAAATTGAAATTTTGAGTTTGGAGGCCATTATGATGACGTCATGAGTTAATTGAGGGTCAAATGAGACATGAAATCATATCTCCGACTCATAATCTATCCAAATATGAAAAAAATTGGGAGTTTCCATCCATTCTGAAGAGTTACAATGAATTTTGTATAGGCATGTTTTTGCCCATATATGCTATGTATTACAAGAGCTCGCGCGCACGGACATTTGTCTTGAATGGACGCTCATCTTGTTAATAATGGTCATAAAGAGATAAACATGGTATCAAATTGTTCGAAAAAATATGGGAAATATCATGAAAGAAAAAAAAATGGCGATTCTATGTTGTATAATCGTGTTACGCGCGAAAACGCGCGCGCATGTGCGTGTGCGCGATTTTTTATAAAATGCTTAAAATGGCCTGAAACGTATCCAAAATGAATTTGAGACGATTTGGAACATTTTGAAATTTTGCGCGCGCTCACGCACTGACGTACGCATGCGCGCGTTTTTGACCTGAAATTGACCGGACGGATATTGACCTTGATCATGATAAATATGAATGAGAAATGACTTTCCGTTATGAAGATATGATCATGAGTAGATTTTCAGAAAATTTCACAAAATGGCGCCTAGATGACGTCATCAGTCAAGGTCAAGGTTGAAAACCTTATTTTGCTTTGTCCATATGCCTATACATATGTGTGCCAAATTTCAAGGCATTTGATTGAGCCATTTTCAAATTATCTTGCTAACAAAAAAGTGGGTGGAAATAAGAAAAATAAATAAAGAACTAGACATATAATACTTGTTAATAACAAGTATAGGTGGGCTGTTCCAAGTACATGCCACACATGTTTAGTGACATACTAAGTAGTTAAGATAACATTGGCATGATTTGACCTTATTTTTTGAAATAATCCTCTTATTCAGGTCTATTAGTGTGCCAAATTTCTAGTCTATACGATGCATGGTTTTAGAGAAACCATGTACAGTATATTTGACCTTTGACCCTCAAATCTAAATATCAAAATGAAATATGCATTTTCTAGATTTTGTTTTTTATAAGAAATCATATCTCCGACTCATACTCTATCCAACTATGAATAAAAAATAATACACGACAAGGACTCAGATTTCCCATAAGGTTGTACTCAAACGATTGACATATTTCTCCCATAGATATAACACGCAAAATTAGGCATTTTATTACATTGTTTGTGATAGTATATGATAATATGTTATAATAGTCGAAGAAGATCATAAAATCAAATTCAAAACGACGGCAAAAAAAAAAAAAAAAAAATTGACCCACCAGGAATCGAACTTGGGTCGCCGGAATGGGAGGCAAGTGCTATGACCACTATACCAAAATAATCCCCATAGACATTACACGTGAACGGAAAATGGAATTCTCAAATCCCACTTTGCAAGTGAAATATGAGCATGATCCCGGCATCTGATCGAAAAATAAAGGGCACACTTGTGATAGCTTATTGTCTCAGCTACAACATACTCGAAGCTCAGCAGAAAACGAGCTAAAACGACGGAGATATTGCTCAAAAAGACTGGAATGTAGAATCCAGATTTGAGAAAAAGTCATGTCCCATAGAGAATACACGCAAAATGTGAAAAATTGACATGCCTCCTTTAATCGCAAAAATACGCCATGATGCCTTTGTCAAAATGAAAAATCGTGGTAACTGCATTTGTAGAAAATTGTCTCAGCTAGAACATATCAAAATTTGGAAGAAAATCGATCAATATTTACAGAGATACAATCAATTTTCCAAAAATATGCTGACGTCATAATATGCAAATTGAAATTTTGAGTTCGGAGGCCATTATGATGACGTCATGAGTTAATTGAGGGTCAAATGAGACATGAAATCATATCTCCGACTCATAATCTATCCAAATATGAAAAAAATTGGGAGTTCCCATCCATTCTGAAGAGTTACAATGAATTTTGTATAGGCATGTTTTTGCCCATATATGCTATGTATTACAAGAGCTCGCGCGCACGGACATTTATCTTGAATGGACGCTCATCTTGTTATTAATGGTCATAAAGAGATAAACATGGTATCAAATTGTTCGAAAAAATATGGGAAATATCATGAAAGAAAAAAATGGCGATTCTATGTTGTGTAATGGTGTTACGCGCGAAAACGCGCGCATGTGCGTGTGCGCGATTTTTTATAAAATGCTTAAAATGGCCTGAAACGTATCCAAAATGAATTTGAGACGATTTGGAGCATTTTGAAATTTTGCGCGCGCTACGCGCGGACGTACGCATGCGCGCGCGTTTTTGACCTGAAATTGACCGGACGGATATTGACCTTGATCATGATAAATATGAATGAGAAACGACTTTTCGTTATGAAGATATGATCATGAGTAGATTTTCAGAAAATTTTACAAAATGGCGCCTAGATGACGTCATCAGTCAAGGTCAAGGTTGAAAACGTTATTTTGCTTTGTCCATATGCCTATACATATGTGTGCCAAATTTCAAGGCATTTGATTGAGCCATTTTCAAATTATCTTGCTAACAAAAAGTGGGTGGAAATAAGAATAAATAAATAAATAAACTAGACATGTAATACTTGTTAATAACAAGTATAGGTGGGCTGTTCCAAGTACATGCCACACATGTTTAGTGACATACTAAGTAGTTAAGATAACATTGGCATGATTTGACCTTATTTTTTGAAATAATCCTCTTATTCAGGTCTATTAGTGTGCCAAATTTCTAGTCTATACGATGCATGGTTTTAGAGAAACCATGTACAGTATATTTGACCTTTGACCCTCAAATCTAAATATCAAAATGAAATATGCATTTTCTAGATTTTGTTTTTTATAAGAAATCATATCTCCGACTCATACTCTATCCAACTATGAATAAAAATTAATACACGACAAGGACTCAGATTTCCCATAAGGTTGTACTCAAACGATTGACATATTTCTCCCATAGATATAACACGCAAAATTAGGCATTTTATTACATTGTTTGTGATAGTATATGATAATATGTTATAATAGTCGAAGAAGATCATAAAATCAAATTCAAAACGACGGCAAAAAAAAAAAAAAATTGACCCACCAGGAATCGAACTTGGGTCGCCGGAATGGGAGGCAAGTGCTATGACCACTATACCAAAATAATCCCCATAGACATTACACGTGAACGGAAAATGGAATTCTCAAATCCCACTTTGCAAGTGAAATATGAGCATGATCCCGGCATCTGATCGAAAAATAAAGGGCACACTTGTGATAGCTTATTGTCTCAGCTACAACATACTCGAAGCTCAGCAAAACAAAACTAAAACGACGGAGATATTGCTCGCGAAAGACGGAATGTAGAATCCAGTTTTGAGAAAAAGTCATGTCCCATAGAGAATACACGCAAAATGTGAAAAATTGACATGCCTCCTTTAATCGCAAAAATACGCCATGATGCCTTTGTCAAAATGAAAAATCGTGATGACTGCATTTGTAGAAAATTGTCTCAGCTAGAACATATCAAAATTTGGAAGAAAATCGATCAATATTTACAGAGATACAATCAATTTTCCAAAAATATGCTGACGTCATAATATGCAAATTGAAATTTTGAGTTCGGAGGCCATTATGATGACGTCATGAGTTAATTGAGGGTCAAATGACACATGAAATCATATCTCCGACTCATAATCTATCCAAATATGAAAAAAATTGGGAGTTCCCATCCATTCTGAAGAGTTACAATGAATTTTGTATAGGCATGTTTTTGCCCATATATGCTATGTATTACAAGAGCTCGCGCGCACGGACATTTATCTTGAATGGACGCTCATCTTGTTATTAATGGTCATAAAGAGATAAACATGGTATCAAATTGTTTCGAAAAATATGGGAAATATCATGAAGAAAAAAATGGCGATTCTATGTTGTGTAATGGTGTTACGCGCGAAAACGCGCGCGCATGTGCGTGTGCGCGATTTTTATAAAATGCTTAAAATGGCCTGAAACGTATGCAAAATGAATTTGAGACGATTTGGAGCATTTTGAAATTTTGCGCGCGCTAACGCGCGGACGTACGCATGCGCGCGTTTTTTGACCTGAAATTGACCGGACGGATATTGACCTTGATCATGATAAATATGAATGAGAAATGACTTTTCGTTATGAAGATATGATCATGAGTAGATTTTCAGAAAATTTTACAAAATGGCGCCTAGATGACGTCATCAGTCAAGGTCAAGGTTGAAAACCTTATTTTGCTTTGTCCATATGCCTATACATATGTGTGCCAAATTTCAAGGCATTTGATTGAGCCATTTTCAAGTTATCTTGCTAACAAAAAGTGGGTGGAAATAAGAAAAATAAAGAATAAATAAATAAATAAACTAGACATGTAATACTTATTAATAACAAGTATAGGTGGGTTGTTCCAAGTACATGCCACACATGTTTAGTGACATACTAAGTAGTTAAGATAACATTGGCATGATTTGACCTTATTTTTGAAATAATCCTCTTATTCAGGTCTATTAGTGTGCCAAATTTCTAGTCTATACGATGCATGGTTTTAGAGAAACCATGTACAGTATATTTGACCTTTGACCCTCAAATCTAAATATCAAAATGAAATATGCATTTTCTAGATTTTGTTTTTATAAGAAATCATATCTCCGACTCATACTCTATCCAACTATGAATAAAAAATTAATACACGACAAGGACTCAGATTTCCCATAAGGTTGTACTCAAACGATTGACATATTTCTCCCATAGATATAACACGCAAAATTAGGCATTTTATTACATTGTTTGTGATAGTATATGATAATATGTTATAATAGTCGAAGAAGATCATAAAATCAAATTCAAAACGACGGCAAAAAAAAAAAAAAAAAATTGACCCACCAGGAATCGAACTTGGGTCGCCGGAATGGGAGGCAAGTGCTATGACCACTATACCAAAATAATCCCCATAGACATTACACGTGAACGGAAAATGGAATTCTCAAATCCCACTTTGCAAGTGAAATATGAGCATGATCCCGGCATCTGATCGAAAAATAAAGGGCACACTTGTGATAGCTTATTGTCTCAGCTACAACATACTCGAAGCTCAGCAAAACAAAACTAAAACGACGGAGATATTGCTCAAAAAGACTGGAATGTAGAATCCAGTTTTGAAAAAGTCATGTCCCATAGAGAATACACGCAAAATGTGAAAATTGACATGCCTCCTTTAATCGCAAAATACGCCATGATGCCTTTGTCAAAATGAAAAATCGTGAAACTGCATTTGTAGAAAATTGTCTCAGCTAGAACATATCAAAATTTGGAAGAAAATCGATCAATATTTACAGAGATACAATCAATTTTCCAAAAATATGCTGACGTCATAATATGCAAATTGAAATTTTGAGTTCGGAGGCCATTATGATGACGTCATGAGTTAATTGAGGGTCAAATGAGACATGAAATCATATCTCCGACTCATAATCTATCCAAATATGAAAAAAATTGGAGTTCCCATCCATTCTGAAGAGTTACAATGAATTTTGTATAGGCATGTTTTTGCCCATATATGCTATGTATTACAAGAGCTCGCGCGCACGGACATTTATCTTGAATGGACGCTCATCTTGTTATTAATGGTCATAAAGAGATAAACATGGTATCAAATTGTTCGAAAAAATATGGGAAATATCATGAAAAAAAAATGGCGATTCTATGTTGTGTAATGGTGTAACGCGCGAAAACGCGCGCATGTGCGTGTGCGCGATTTTTATAAAATGCTTAAAATGGCCTAAAACGTATGCAAAATGAATTTGAGACGATTTAGAACATTTTGAAATTTTGCGCGCGTTAACGCACGGACGTACGCATGCGCGCGCGTTTTTGACCTGAAATTGACCGGACGGATATTGACCTTGATCATGATAAATATGAATGAAAAACGACTTTTCGTTATGAAGATATGATCATGAGTAGATTTTCAGAAAATTTTACAAAATGGCGCCTAGATGACGTCATCAGTCAAGGTCAAGGTTGAAAACGTTATTTTGATTTTTTCATATGCCTATACATATGTATGCCAAATTTCAAGGCATTTGATTAGCCATTTTCAAGTTATCTTGCTAACAAAAAGTGATTGGAAATAAGAAAAATAAACTAGACATGTAATACTTGTTTGAACAAGTATAGGTGGGCTGTTCCAATTAGTGCATACCACACATGGGTAGTTACATGTAGATAGTGATCAGTGAATTGTTTGACCTTTGACCCTAATTTACATACTAGTAGTTAAGATAACTTTGGCATGATTTGACCATTTTTGAAATATCCTCTTATTCAGGTTTATTACTGTGCCAAATTTCATGTCTATACAAAGCATTGTTTTAGAGAAACCATGTACAGTATATTTGACCTTTAACCTTAAAATCTAAATAACATAATGAAATATGCATATTCTCGATTTTGTGTTTTGATATGAAATATTTTTTCTTACCTATCAACATGCAACGTCAAGTCAATTGCGACCAATATACCAAAATAATCCACATAGACATTACACGTGAACGGAAAATGGAATTCTCAAATCCCACTTTGCAAGTGAAATATGAGCATGATCCCGGCATCTGATCGAAAAATAAAGGGCACATTTGTGATAGCTTATTGTCTCAGCTACAACATACTCGAAGCTCAGCGAAAACAAAACTAAAACGACGGAGATATTGCTCGCGAAAGACGGGAATGTAGAATCCAGTTTTGAAAAAGTCATGTCCCATAGAGAATACACGCAAAATGTGAAAAATTGACATGCCTCCTTTAATCGCAAAAATACGCCATGATGCCTTTGTCAAAATGAAAATTCGTGGTACTGCATTTGTAGAAAATTGTCTCAGCTAGAACATATCAAAATTTGGAAGAAAATCGATCAATATTTACAGAGATACAATCAATTTTCCAAAATATGCTGACGTCATAATATGCAAATTGAAATTTTGAGTTCGGAGGCCATTATGATGACGTCATGAGTTAATTGAGGGTCAAATGAGACATGAAATCATATCTCCGACTCATAATCTATCCAAATATGAAAAAAATTGGGAGTTCCCATCCATTCTGAAGAGTTACAATGAATTTTGTATAGGCATGTTTTTGCCCATATATGCTATGTATTACAAGAGCTCGCGCGCACGGACATTTATCTTGAATGGACGCTCATCTTGTTATTAATGGTCATTAAGAGATAAACATGGTATCAAATTGTTCGAAAAAATATGGAAAATATCATGAAAGAAAAAAAAATGGCGATTCTATGTTGTATAATCGTGTTACGCGCGAAAACGCGCGCGCATGTGCGTGTGCGCGATTTTTTGCGAAATGCTTAAAATGGCCTGAAACGTATCCAAAATGAATTTGAGACGATTTAGAACATTTTAAAATTTTGCGCGCGCGCTGACGCGGACGTACGCATGCGCGCGCGTTTTTTGACCTGAAATTGACCGGACGGATATTGACCTTGATCATGATAAATATGAATGAGAAATGACTTTTCGTTATGAAGATATGATCATGAGTAGATTTTCAGAAAATTTTACAAAATGGCGCCTAGATGACGTCATCAGTCAAGGTCAAGGTTGAAAACCTTATTTTGATTTTTCCATATGCCTATACATATGTGTGCCAAATTTCAAGGCATTTGATTTAGCCATTTTCAAGTTATCTTGCTAACAAAAAGTGATTGGAAATAAGAAAAATAAATAAATAACTAGACATGTAATACTTGTTTGGAACAAGTATAGGTGGGCTGTTCCAACCAAAATTTGAGACAAAATAGAGCAAAAATAAGCAAGATACTGCTAAAAAAACAATGTCATGTAGATTCATGATGTGAACGAAATTTACCTTCCTGAGGCATAACATGCAAATTAAGAATTTTCTGACATGTGGCTTTTAATCGAAAATTATGACGTCAGCATATTGAAGGAAAATTGAGTGTATCTCTATAAATACTGATCAATTTTCTTCCAAATTTCGATATGTTGGCAATTGAGCTTGTAGAGAATTGCCTTAGCTACAACATATCGAAATTTGGAAGAAAATTGATCAGTATTTACAGAGATACACTCAATTTTCCTTCAATATGCTGACGTCATAATATGCAAATTCGTATTTTGAGTACCAAGGCCATTATGATGAAGTCAGAATATTTGTAATAGCCAAATGAGACATGAAATCATATCTCCGACACATACTCTATCAAAATATGAAAAAGTTGGGGGTCCAGGTGCATCCCAAAGAACTATAAAGGATTTTGTATAAGCATGGTTTTGACAAGTGCGTTACGGATATACCAAAACATTTCCCTTAGACATTACACGTGAACGGAAAATGGAATTCTCAAATCCCACTTTGCAAGTGAAATATGAGCATGATCCCGGCATCTGATCGAAAAATAAAGGGCACACTTGTGATAGCTTATTGTCTCAGCTACAACATACTCAAAGCTCAGCGAAAACCAAACTAAAACGACGGAGATATTGCTCGCGAAAGACGGGAATGTAGAATCCAGTTTTGAAAAAGTCATGTCCCATAGAGAATACACGCAAAATGTGAAAAATTGACATGCCTCCTTTAATCGCAAAAATACGCCATGATGCCTTTGTCAAAATGAAAAATTGTGAATACTGCATTTGTAGAGAATTGTCTCAGCTAGAACATATCAAAATTTGGAAGAAAATCGATCAATATTTACAGAGATACAATCAATTTTCCAAAAATATGCTGACGTCATAATATGCAAATTGAAATTTTGAGTTTAGAGGCCATTATGATGACGTCATGAGTTAATTGAGGGTCAAATGAGACATGAAATCATATCTCCGACTCATAATCTATCCAAATATGAAAAAAAATTGGGAGTTCCTATCCATTCTGAAGAGTTACAATGAATTTTGTATAGGCATGTTTTTGCCCATATATGCTATGTATTACAAGAGCTCGCGCGCACGGACATTTATCTTGAATGGACGCTCATCTTGTTATTAATGGTCATAAAGAGATAAACATGGTATCAAATTGTTCGAAAAAATATTGGAATTATCATGAAAGAAAAAAAAATGGCGATTCTATGTTGTGTAATGGTGTTACGCGCAAAAGCGCGCGCGCATGTGCGTGTGCGCGATTTTTTGTAAAATGCTTAAAATGGCCTGAAACGTATGCAAAATGTATTTGAGATGATTTGGAGCATTTTGAAATTTTGCGCGCGCATTGACGCGCGGACGTACGCGTACGCGCGCGTTTTTTGACCTGAAATTGACCGGACGGATATTGACCTTGATCATGATAAATATGAATGAGAAATGATTTTCCGTTATGAAGATATGATCATGAGTTGATTTTCAGAAAATTTCACAAAATGGCGCCTAGATGACGTCATCAGTCAAGGTCAAGGTTGAAAACCTTATTGTGTTTTCTCCATATGCCTATACATATGTGTGCCAAATTTCAAGACATATGATTGAGCCATTTTCAAATTATCTTGCTAACAAAAAAGTGCTTGGAAATAAGAAAAATAAAGAATAATAATAACTAGACATATAATACTTGTTAACAAGTATAGGTGGGCTGTTCCAAGTACATACCACACATGTTTAGTGACATACTAAGTAGTTAAGATAACATTGGCATGATTTGACCTTATTTTTTCGAAATAATCCTCTTATTCAGGTCTATTAGTGTGCCAAATTTCTAGTCTATACGATGCATGGTTTTAGAGAAACCATGTACAGTATATTTGACCTTTGACCCTCAAATCTAAATATCAAAATGAAATATGCATTTTCTAGATTTTGTTTTTTATAAGAAATCATATCTCCGACTCATACTCTATCCAACTATGAATAAAAAAATAATACACGACAAGGACTCAGATTTCCCATAAGGTTGTACTCAAACGATTGACATATTTCTCCCATAGATATAACACGCAAAATTAGGCATTTTATTACATTGTTTGTGATAGTATATGATATGTTATAATAGTCGAAGAAGATCATAAAATCAAATTCAAAACGACGGCAAAAAAAAAAAAAAAATTGACCCACCAGGAATCGAACTTGGGTCGCCGGAATGGGAGGCAAGTGCTATGACCACTATACCAAAATAATCCCCATAGACATTACACGTGAACGGAAAATGGAATTCTCAAATCCCACTTTGCAAGTGAAATATGAGCATGATCCCGGCATCTGATCGAAAAATAAAGGGCACACTTGTGATAGCTTATTGTCTCAGCTACAACATATTGAAGCTGGCAGAAAACGAGCTAAAATAACGAGATATTGCTCAAAAAGACTGGAATGTAGAATCCAGATTTTGAAAAAGTCATGTCCCATAGAGAATACACGCAAAATGTGAAAAATTGACATGCCTCCTTTAATCGCAAAAATACGCCATGATGCCTTTGTCAAAATGAAAAATCGTGGTTACTGCATTTGTAGAGAATTGTCTCAGCTAGAACATATCAAAATTTGGAAGAAAATCAATCAATATTTACAGAGATACAATCAATTTTCCAAAAATATGCTGACGTCATAATATGCAAATTGAAATTTTGAGTTCGGAGGCCATTATGATGACGTCATGAGTTAATTGAGGGTCAAATGAGACATGAAATCATATCTCCGACTCATAATCTATCCAAATATGAAAAAAATTGGGAGTTCTCATCCATTCTGAAGAGTTACAATGAATTTTGTATAGGCATGTTTTTGCCCATATATGCTATGTATTACAAGAGCTCGCGCGCACGGACATTTATCTTGAATGGACGCTCATCTTGTTATTAATGGTCATAAAAGATAAACATGGTATCAAATTGTTCAAAAAATATGGGAAATATCATGAAAGAAAAAAATGGCGATTCTTTGTTGTGTAATGGTGTTACGCGCGAAAACGCGCGCGCATGTGCGTGTGCGCGATTTTTTATAAAATGCTTAAAATGGCCTGAAACGTATCCAAAATGAATTTGAGACGATTTGGAGCATTTTTAAATTTTGCGCGCGCTTACGCGCGGACGTACGCATGCACGCGCGTATTTTGACCTGAAATCGACCGGACGGATATTGATCTTGATCATGATAAATATGAATGAGAAACGCCTTTTCGTTATGAAGATATGATCATGAGTAGATTTTCAGAAAATTTTACAAAATGGCGCCTAGATGACGTCATCAGTCAAGGTCAAGGTTGAAAACCTTATTTTGCTTTGTCCATATGCCTATACATATGTGTGAAAAATTTCAAGGCATTTGATTGAGCCATTTTCAAGTTATCTTGCTAACAATAAAGTGGGTGGAAATAAGAAAAATAAATAAAGAATAATAAATAAATAATAAAGGCAATTCTAACGAAAACATGAGGTGGTCTGTATTATATACAGCCCACCTAATAAAGGCAATTTTAACGAAAACATAAGGTGGTCTGTATTATATACAGCCCACCTAATAAATAATAATAAATAAAGGCAATTCTAACGAAAACATAAGGTGGTCTGTATTATATACAGCCCACCTGACTAGACATGTAATACTTGTTAATAACAAGTATAGGTGGGCTGTTCCAAGTGCATGCCACACATGTTTAGTGACATACTAAGTAGTTTAGATAACATTGGCATGATTTGACCTTATTTTTGAAATAATCCTCTTATTCAGGTCTATTAGTGTGCCAAATTTCTAGTCTATACAATGCATGGTTTTAGAGAAACCATGTACAGTATATTTGACCTTGGACCCTCAAATCTAAATATCAAAATGAAATATGCATTTTCTAGATTTTTGTTTTTATAAGAAATTATATCTCCCACTCATACTCTATCCAACTATGAACTAGACTTGAATTCGTCACCTTGACGAATTAGGTGATACGTATGCTAATGATTTACATAATGAAGAATGCATTTTCACGATTTCATATTGTTATATAAAATGCTTCTACCATTATGATCTATCGATATGTCAAGTTTCTACTGTTTAGCCTTGATCATTATGGATGTATGGAAGATAGATTGAGACAATTTGACCATTGACCCTGGACAACAACCAGTTATACCTTTGACTCTAATTGACATGAGGTATACAGGTATTGCATATTCCGTGGTAACAATGAAGCAGTGGCGGATCCAGGGGCGGGGGCCCCCTCCCCTAGAAAATAAAACATGTAAAAACACCCTTTTTTGAAGAAAAAAAGAAGTTGGGCCCTCCTGGCGCCCAAGGGGTGGTAGAAAAATAATTTCCTTCCCGGAGAAAATTTTCGGGTGCCAAATTTTTTTTTTTGCTCACTACCCCTGAGCGAAAAATCGACCGGCACGATTTTCAAATTTTCGCACGAAGTGGGCCTTTTAGGCCCCTCCTTGCCGCCGGCTGGATCCGCCCCAATGAAGTAAGCGAGGAAAATGAAGGCAATGACAAACGAGAGAGAGACAGACAGAATATGGCCGGGTTCAAATTAAGTTTTCTTTAAATAATTAGACCCAGTACTGAGGATCTTTTTATCTGCCATGTTTTTGTTATTTGACGGCTTTTGACGCTACATAGAAATGCCGTCTTTTGTCACCAAATATTGTTCAAATAGCATTGTAGAGACGATGAACACTAATGCAAAGTCGTAAGCCATGACAATGTCAATTTCTATCTCGCAATGCTAAATAATTAGAACAATAGAACCAACCAAGTTGAATCAACCGTTAAACGAATTTATCATGAGTCCTGAAATTTCAATTTGTAATTACTGCACGTCACAGTAGTAATAAAGAGCACAATGGCGAACGATTGTCGCTAAAATTCAGAAATTGTTGCTTAAATTGCTTAAATTACCATGAGACATCACGCTACATAGAACTATGATCGACAAACATGATATTGTTTTGAAAACAGTCAGAAAACATTGGAGGTAGAATGAATAAGAGATAATGTGGTCATGTAAACAAGTGCATTATGTCCATGTTAATCCCCTAGTACCAAAATCATGATTGTATTCTCTACTTATTTCTCCAATATAATTTATTTCAATTTGAAATAGAAATTCTAATGTTTCTTCTTTTGGCTTGCTAATATTTCAGCAACGAATTGACAGTTTTGGTAGACATCTTGGATGTATCATAGCAATAAATTCTTGGCACATGACGTACTGTGTATACGATAATTATGTTAAGAAGAAGAAGCATACAAATAACTATAAGAATAATAACAATATCAAATAATCACTATAATAATGATTATAATTACGATATTTACTATAATAATAAATATAACAATTATAATCATAATGATTATTATGATACTGCTGCTATTACTACTACTACTACTTCTACTACTACTTCCACTACTACTATGAAGAAGTAAATGAAGAAGAAGGGGTAGGAAAAGAATCATTTCAGCGATATTAGTGATTATATTGTCAATGATTGAGGCATACACATACACATTACATATTCCGTGGTAAGAAAGAAGTAAGCGAGGGAAAATGAAGGCAATGACAAACGAGAGAGAGAGAGAGACAGAATATGGCCGGGTTCAAATTAAGTTTTCTTTAAATAATTAGACCCAGTACTGAGGATCTTTTTATCTGCCATGTTTTTGTTATTTGACGGCTTTTGACGCTACATAGAAATGCCGTCTTTTGTCACCAAATATTGTTCAAATAGCATTGTAGAGACGATGAACACTAATGCAAAGTCGTAAGCCATGACAATGTCAATTTCTATCTCGCTCTGCTAAAAATCCGAACAATAGAACCAACCAAGTTATATCAACTGTTAAACGAATTTATCATGAGTCCTGAAATTTCAATTTGTTACTGCACGTCATAGTAGTATTAAGGAGCAGCAATAGCGAACAATTGTCGCTAAAATTCAGAAATTGTTGCTTAGATTGCTTTTCCACTAAAAATTAACATGAGACATCAAGCTACATAGAACTATGATCGACAAACATGATATTGTTTTGAAAACAGTCAGAAAACATTGCAGGTGGAATAAATAAGAGATAATGTGTTCATGTAAACAAGTGCATTATGTCCATGTTAATCCCTAGTACCAAAATCATGATTGTATTCTCTACTTATTTCTCCTATATAATTTATTTCAATTTAAAATAGAAATTCTAATGTTTCTTCTTTTGGCTTGCTAATATTTCAGCAACGAATTGACAGTTTTGGTAGACATCTTGGATGTATCATAGCAATAAATTCTTGGCACATGACGTACTGTGTATACGATAATTATGTTAAGAAGAAGAAGCATACAAATAACTATAAGAATAATAACAATATCAAATAATCACTATAATAATGATTATAATTACGATATTTACTATAATAATAAATATAAAAATTATAATCATGATGATTACTATGATACTGCTGATATTACTACTACTACTACTTCTACTACTACTTCCACTACTACTATGAAGAAGTAAATGAAGAAGAAGGGGTAGGAAAAGAATCATTTCAGCGATATTAGTGATTATATTGTCAATGATTGAGGCATACACATACACATTACATATTCCTATAAATTATTGATGAAAAAAATTGACCCACCAGGGTCATTGACCCACCAGGAATCGAACGTGGGTCGCCGAAATGGGAGGCAAGTGCTATGACCACTATACCAAAATAATCCACATAGACATTACACGTGAACGGAAAATGGAATTCTCAAATCCCACTTTGCAAGTGAAATATGAGCATGATCCCGGCATCTGATCGAAAAATAAAGGGCACATTTGTGATAGCTTATTGTCTCAGCTACAACATACTCGAAGCTCAGTGAAAACGAAACTAAAACGACGGAGATATTGCTCGCGAAAGACGGGAATGTAGAATCCAGTTTTGAAAAAAGTCATGTCCCGTAGAGAATACACGCAAAATGTGAAAAATTGACATGCCTCCTTTAATCGCAAAAATACGCCATGATGCCTTTGTCAAAATACTGTATTTGTAGAAAATTGTCTCAGCTAGAACATATCAAAATTTGGAAGAAAATCGATCAATATTTACAGAGATACAATCAATTTTCCAAAAATATGCTGACGTCATAATATGCAAATTGAAATTTTGAGTTCGGAGGCCATTATGATGACGTCATGAGTTAATTGAGGGTCAAATGAGACATGAAATCATATCTCCGACTCATAATCTATCCAAATATGAAAAAAATTGGGAGTTTCCATCCATTCTGAAGAGTTACAATGAATTTTGTATAGGCATGTTTTTGCCCATATATGCTATGTATTACAAGAGCTCGCGCGCACGTACATTTATCTTGAATGGACGCTCATCTTGTTATTAATGGTCATAAAGAGATAAACATGGTATCAAATTGTTCGAAAAATATGGGAAATATCATGAAAGAAAAAAAATGGCGATTCTATGTTGTGTAATGGTGTTACGCGCGAAAACGCGCGCGCATGTGCGTGTGCGCGATTTTTTATAAAATGCTTAAAATGGCCTGAAACGTATCCAAAATGAATTTGAGACGATTTAGAGCATTTTTTATTTTGCGCGCGCTCACGCGCGGACGTATGCATGCGCGCGCGTTTTTGACCTGAAATTGACCGGACGGATATTGACCTTAATCATGATAAATATGAATGAGAAACGAATTTCCGTTATGAAGATATGATCATGAGTAGATTTTCAGAAAATTTTACAAAATGGCGCCTAGATGACGTCATCAGTCAAGGTCAAGGTTGAAAACCTTATTTTGCTTTGTCCATATGCCTATACATATGTGTGCCAAATTTCAAGGCATTTGATTGAGCCATTTTCAAATTATCTTGCTAACAATAAAGTGGGTGGAAATAAGAAAAATAAACTAGATTTGTAATACTTGTTTAGAACAAGTATAGGTGGGCTGGTCCAACTAAAATTTAAGACAAAATCAAGGGCACATTTGAGATAGCTTATTGTCTCAGCTACAACATACTCGAAGTTCAGCGTAAACAAAGCTAAAACGACGGAGATATTGCTCGCGAAAGACGGGAATGTAGAATCCAGTTTTGAAAAAAGTCATGTCCGATAGAGAATACACGCAAAATGTGAAAAATTGACATGCCTCCTTTAATCACAAAATACGCCATGATGCCTTTGTCAAAATGAAAAATTGTGGAACTGCATTTGTAGAAAATTGTCTCAGCTAGAACATATCAAAATTTGGAAGAAAATCGATCAATATTTACAGAGATACAATCAATTTTCCAAAAATATGCTGACGTCATAATATGCAAATTGAAATTTTGAGTTCGGAGGCCATTATGATGACGTCATGAGTTAATTGAGGGTCAAATGAGACATGAAATCATATCTCCGACTCATAATCTATCCAAATATGAAAAAAATTGGGAGTTCCATCCATTCTGAAGAGTTACAATGAATTTTGTATAGGCATGTTTTTGCCCATATATGCTATGTATTACAAGAGCTCGCGCGCACGGACATGTTTCTTGAACGGACGCTCATTGCGTTATTACTGGTCAGAAGAAGGTGAACAAGGTATCAAAATGCTTGGAAAAATGTGCCAAATATGATGACAGAAAAAATTCGGCGATTCTATGTTGCAAGATGCCAGTACGCGCGAAAACGCGCGCGCATGCGCGTGTGCGCGTTTTTTGCAAAATGCTTAAAATGGCTTGAAACGTATCCAAAATGAATTTGAGACGATTTAGAGCATTTTGAAATTTTGCGCGCGCTACGCGCGGACGTACGCATGCGCGCGCGTTTTTCGAGCTGAAATTGACCGGACGGATATTGACCTTGATCATGATAAATATGAATGAGAAATGACTTTTCGTTATGAAGATATGATCATGAGTAGATTTTCAGAAAATTTTACAAAATGGCGCCTAGATGACGTCATCAGTCAAGGTCAAGGTTGAAAACGTTATTTTGATTTTTCCATATGCCTATACATATGTGTGCCAAATTTCAAGGCATTTGATTGAGCCATTTTCAAATTATCTTGCTAACAAAAAAGTGGGTGGAAATAAGAAAAATAAATAAAGAATAAATAAATAAATAATAATAAAGGCAATTCTAACGAAAACATAAGGTGGTCTGTATTTTATACAGCCCACCTAATAAAGAATAAATAAATAAATAAATAATAAAGGCAATTCTAACGAAAACATAAGGTGGTCTGTATCATATACAGCCCACCTAACTAGACATGTAATACTTGTTAATAACAAGTATAGGTGGGCTGTTCCAAGTGCATGCCACACATGTTTAGTGACATACTAAGTAGTTAAGATAACATTGGCATGATTTGACCTTATTTTTAGAAATAATCCTCTTATACAGGTCTATTAGTGTGCCAAATTTCAAGTCTATACAATGCATGGTTTTAGAGAAACCATGTACAGTATATTTGACCTTTGACCCTCAAATCTAAATATCAAAATGAAATATGCATTTTCTAGATTTTGTTTTTTATAAGAAATCATATCTCCGACTCATACTGTATCCAACTATGAATACAAAATTAATACGCGACAAGGACTCAGATTTCCCATAAGGTTGTACTCAAACGATTGACATATTTCTCCCATAGATATAACACGCAAAATTAGGCATTTTATTACATTGTTTGTGATAGTATATGATAATATGTTATAATAGTCGAAGAAGATCATAAAATCAAATTCAAAACGACGGCAAAAAAAAAAAAATTAACCCACCAGGAATCGAACTTGGGTCGCCGGAATGGGAGGCAAGTGCTATGACCACTATACCAAAATAATCCCCATAGACATTACACGTGAACGGAAAATGGAATTCTCAAATCCCACTTTGCAAGTGAAATATGAGCATGATCCCGGCATCTGATCGAAAAATAAAGGGCACATTGTGATAGCTTATTGTCTCAGCTACAACATACTCGAAGCTCAGCGAAAACAAAACTAAAACGACGGAGATATTGCTCGCGAAAGACGGGAATGTAGAATCCAGTTTTGAAAAAAGTCATGTCCCATAGAGAATACACGCAAAATGTGAAAAATTGACATGCCTCCTTTAATCGCAAAAATACGCCATGATGCCTTTGTCAAAATGAAAATCGTGGCAACTGCATTTGTAGAAAATTGTCTCAGCTAGAACATATCAAAATTTGGAAGAAAATCGATCAATATTTACAGAGATACAATCAATTTTCCAAAAATATGCTGACGTCATAATATGCAAATTGAAATTTTGAGTTCGGAGGCCATTATGATGACGTCATGAGTTAATTGAGGGTCAAATGAGACATGAAATCATATCTCCGACTCATAATCTATCCAAATATGAAAAAAATTGGGAGTTCTCATCCATTCTGAAGAGTTACAATGAATTTTGTATAGGCATGTTTTTGCCCATATATGCTCTGTATTACAAGAGCTCGCGCGCACGGACATGTCTCTTGAACGGACTCTCATTGCGTTATTACTGGTCAGAAAAAGGTGAACAAGGTATCAAAATGCTTGGAAAAATGTGCCAAAATTTGGCGATTCTATGTTGCAAAATCCAAGTACGCGCGGAAACGCGCGCTCATGCGCGTGTGGGCTTTTTTTGCGAAATGCTTAAAATGGCCTGAAACGTATTCAAAATGAATTTGAGACGATTTGGAGCAATTTGAAATTTTGCGCGCGCCCTGACGCGCGGACGTACGCATGCGCGCACGTTTTTTGACCTGAAATTGACCGGACGGATATTGACCTTGATCATGATAAATATGAATGAGAAACGACTTTCCGTTATGAAGATATGATCATGAGTAGATTTTCAGAAAATTTCACAAAATGGCGCCTAGATGACGTCATCAGTCAAGGTCAAGGTTGAAAACATTATTTTGCTTTGTCCATATGCCTATACATATGTGTACCAAATTTCAAGGCATTTGATTTAGCCATTTTCAAGTTATCTTGCTAACAAAAAAGTGATTGGAAATAAGAAAAATTAAGAAAGGCAATTCTAACGAAAACATAAGGTGGTCTGTATTATATACAGCCCACCTAATGATCTTGCCATTGTCTAATTCCAGCGAAATGTCTTAAAACAGTCTATTTTCGATCGCGGACAAACGGTCTAATTTTGATCTTGTGGCATTTAAAAAAATTAGAGCATTAAAAGACTAATTTCAGGTTGTTGGTATACTACATGGGCCTATGACGAAGGTCGTGAGTCTTATTTTAGTCTCACAGTTTTATTACGGTCATTTTTCAAAGCAAGACGACTAAAAACAATCTTAAATTGAACTCATTTTGACTCTCGGTGGAAGGTCAAACAACTATGCCTCAAAACCGCAAATTCCCCCTAATGGACAGACAAGCTAGTCACGCGCTGGCTGAGAGGTAAATATTACCAAATTATGATTTTTATGATATCTGTAAAGAATTTTGCTAAACTTGCTTAATATATGAATAAAATGGAGAATTTAAGGTGAAAACAAACTTCGAACGAAAGGAATTGACCAACGCTATTACAGTCGGTTTTCTGCATGACGAAGATAGTCTCTTGTCAAGACGTCGATTACTATGACTTGAAAAAATTGAGTACAACCTTTCCAAACATTGTCGTTCACTTGCGTTGTACAGAATAAAACGAGCGAACAACCTAACAGTAATACGAATGAATTTATTAAACAAAATTATAGCGTATTTTCATACACTGATACCATAAAGTTGGAATAATTTTGTTACACTGACCAATGTTCAGAAAATTGAAGAAAAATAAACCCTCATCATATTGATTTAGTACACTAATTTGTACTGATGCCTAAATACACAGTTAGTAAAGATTAACTGTGGTTTGATTTTCATTATGAGGAATTGATGATTAAAGTTTTGAGAAAATATGCACTTTGTCTAGATTAAGTGTCAAAGACTTTATGAACTACTTATCTACTTATTTCTTCTTAATATTTTATCTTAATTTAAAATATGTATTCTAATGTTTCTTATTTTCTCTTGATAATATTTCAGCAACGAATTGAAAGATTTGGTAGACATCTTGGATGCATTATAGCAATAAATCCTGGGCACATGACGTATTGCAAAAGATAATTATGAAAAGGAGAAGAAGCACAAAATAATTATAAGAATAATAACAACAACAATAATAATGATAATAATTACAATATTAACTATTATAGCAACAACACCAATGATAATAAATATAATAATGATAATAATAATGATTATTATGATACTGCTGATATTACTACTACAACTACTACTGCAAGGAAATGGGAGATGATGAAGAAGGGGAAGGAGAAGAATAATAATTTCAGCGATTAGTGATTATATTCTTTATGATTGAGGCATACACATACACATTACATACTCCGTGGTAAGAAGGAAGTAAACGAGGGATAGGGAAGGCAATGACAAATAAGAGAGAGAGAGATAGAGAGAGCATAGCCCGGGTTCAAATTAAACCCGGTGCTCATGATCATTCATATTCAAATATTGTTCAAATAGCATTGTAGATACGATGAACAAATAAGAATAATAATGCAAGGTCGTTAGTCATGAGTCATGAGAATGTCAACTTCTATCTCTCTCAGCTTAATAGTCCGAACAATAGAATGAACGGAGAGGAATCAACCTACATTTCTTAACAACAATGTCAACTTCCCCAATGGAGCCTAACATTAGATTTTTTCCCATTCAAATAGCGTTGTAAAGGCGGTGAAAAAAATATTCCGCCGTTAATGGTGAGAATGTTCACGTCTATCTCTCTCAGCTAATTCCTGCAAACAGTGGGCTCAACCAAGCGCAATCAACTGTTAAACGAATTTTTCATGAGTCCTGACATTTCAATGTGTTACTGCACGTCATAGCAGCATTAAAGAGTAGCAATGGCGAACGACTGTCGCTAAAATTCAACAATAGTTACTTAGTTTGCTTTTCCCTATTAAGAAATAACATGAGACATCAAGCTACATAGAACTATGATCGACAAACATGATATTGCCTTGAAAACAGTCAGGAAACATTGGAACTAGAATGAATAAGAGATAATGCGATCATGTAAACATTTTGTCCATGTTAATCCTCCAGTACCAAATAACCAAGCAAAACTCGAGCCAGATGCAAATAAGGGTAAACTTAATGACATTAATTTATTACCGCTGTCTATTGTCATGATTGTATTCTCCACCTAGTTCTTTTCCTATTATTTTTTTTAAATATAATTATATTCTAATGTTTCCTTGTATTGATTAGGTTCATTTATTTTCATTTTTGGGAGGGACGTGGTTAAAAAATAACATCTTTGACATTCCGTTTTCATGACAACGGTCTTATTTGTTACTTGAAATGACTCAAATTTTAATCATAATCAAACAGGCATCTGAAGTTTTTGAATGCTTACTATTTGCTTCATGTTGTTGAAAATCATAATATTCCCTAGAAAAGTCTGATATTTCTTGATTCGTATTCATTACAACAGCCCAGCGCTCACGTCCATCACCCAACTTATGGCAACCAGACAAACTATTATACCAGAGGGCCACAGAAAACATAAAGTAGTCATTTGAAATTATACAACTTTTTTTTAATTCATCAAATTGTAAACAATCTCATTTTATCCATGTTAATCATCCAGTTCCAAATAACCAAGTAAAACTCGAGCCAGATGCAAATAAGGGTAAGCTTAAAGACAATAATTTATGACATATTGTCTATAATTGTCATGACTGCATGTATCTACTTATTTCTTCTTAATATTTTATCTTTATTTAAAATATGTATTCTAATGTTTCTTATTTTCTCTTGAAAATAACGACTATTAGTTGTCGGATCGACTTAAGTGCTACCAAGTCAATAAGAAATAGTCTGATTTTCAGACCATTGTACCGAATGGTCGTATGTTTTGTACAACGCTAAGATTCAATCAGTTTAATTTGGCCATTAGAAAAAGTGGGTTATTGATGTAGACAAATGCTCATGTACCCTTTACAGCTCATTTTATGTATGTTATTACCAAAGAAGAAAAAAATCAGTCAGTCATTCAATAGTGTCTGACAGTGAAGTCTAGCAAGTAAACGGGTTTTCTTGCATAATTTGAATATTAGGACACTGCTAACGTTTAAATTTCACAGATAGGACATAGTACATGACATATTCATAATTCCTGCAAAGTTCTACAGAATTTGATGTTGGCTGCAAAAGGACATAGTATCCTTAACCAATACACAAAAATATTTCTCATAGACTTTACATGCAAAAACGACCTTGGCATGGTCGCAACTACAACTTTCAATTGAAAAATTCGAAATTATCTCGACATCTGATCAAAAACCAAAAGCACAGTTTCTATAGCCCATGGTCTCAGCTATAATATATTAAGATTTGGGAGAACATAGAGCACAAATAAGCTAGATAGTGCTCAATTAATGTCAGGTAGATTCAACATTTGAACGAAATTCACCTCTCCCATAGGCATAACACGCAAATTAAGAAAATTCTGTCATGTTACCTTTAATCAAGATTTTCACTATGATGACGTCATCAAAATGAAAAATAATGTGTACTGATCTTGGAGAAGATTGTCTTAGCTACAACATATCAACATTAAGAAGAAAAACGATGAATATTTACAGAGATACAATCAATTTACAATGAATATGCTGACGTCATAATATGCAAATTCGTATTTTGCGTTCCAAGGTCAATATGCATTTTCTAGATTTTTTTATTTTTATAAGAAATCATATCTCCGACTCATACTCTATCCAACTATGAATAAAAACTTAATACACGACAAGGACTCAGATTTCCCATAGTAAACATTGCATATACCTGGGCTGAATAACTGGAAAGTATAAACGTCTGGGAAGGAGACTAACATCATAAAAATGGGATGATTTGATATATTCCAACAGACTTAGAGATTAACCCTATTGGTTTAATACACGGCAAGGAATCAGATTTCCCATAGGGTTGTACTCAAACGATTGACATTCTTCTCCCATAGATCTAACACGCAAAATGAGGCATTATATTTGTAGAGAATTGTATCAGCTAGAACATATCAAAATTTGGAAGGAAATCGATCAATGTTTACAGAGATACAATCAATTTTCCAAAAATATGCTGACGTCATAATATGCAAATTGAAATTTTGAGTTTGGAGGCCATTATGATGACGTCATGAGTTAATTGAGCGTCAAATGAGACATGAAATGATATCTCCGACTCATAATCTATCCAAATATGAAAAAATTGGGAGTTCCCATCCATTCTGAAGAGTTACAATGAATTTTCTATAGGCATGTTTTTGCCCATATATGCTATGTATTACAAGAGCTCGCGCGCACGGACATTTATCTTGAATGGACGCTCATCTTGTTATTAATGGTCATTAAAGAGATAAACATGGTATCAAATTGTTTGAAAAAAAAAGGGAAATATCATGAAAGAAAAAAAAATGGCGATTCTATGTTGTCTAAGGGTGTTACGCGCGAAAACGCACGCGCATGTGCGTGTGCCCGATTTTTTATAAAATGTTTAAAATGGCCTAAAACGTATCCAAAATGAATTTGAGACGATTTGGAACATTTTGAAATTTTGCGCGCGCGCCAAATTTCAAGTCTATACAAAGCATGGTTTTAGAGAAACCATGTACAGTATATTTGACCTTTAACCTTAAAATCTAAATAACAATGAAATATGCATATTCTCGATTTTGTGTTTTTATATGAAATATTTTTTCTTACCTATCAACATGCAACGTTTTAAGTCAATTGCGACCAATATACCAAAATAATCCACATAGACATTACACGTGAACGGAAAATGGAATTCTCAAATCCCACTTTGCAAGTGAAATATGAGCATGATCCCGGCATCTGATCGAAAAATAAAGGGCACACTTGTGATAGCTTATTGTCTCAGCTACAACATACTAGAAGCTCAGCGAAAACAAAACTAAAACGACGGAGATATTGCTCGCGAAAGACGGGAATGTAGAATCCAGTTTTGAAAAAAGTCATGTCCCATAGAGAATACACGCAAAATGTGAAAAATTGACATGCCTCCTTTAATCGCAAAAATACGCCATGATGCCTTTGTCAAAATGAAAAATCGTGATAACTGCATTTGTAGAAAATTGTCTCAGCTAGAACATATCAAAATTTGGAAGAAAATCGATCAATATTTACAGAGATACAATCAATTTTCCAAAAATATGCTGACGTCATAATATGCAAATTGAAATTTTGAGTTTGGAGGCCATTATGATGACGTCATGAGTTAATTGAGGGTCAAATGAGACATGAAATCATATCTCCGACTCATAATCTATCCAAATATATAACAACATTTGGGAGTTCCCATCCATTCTGAAGAGTTACAATGAATTTTGTATAGGCATGTTTTTGCCCATATATGCTATGTATTACAAGAGCTCGCGCGCACGGACATTTATCTTGAATGGACGCTCATCTTGTTATTAATGGTCATAAAGAGATAAACATGGTATCAAATTGTTCGAAAAATATGGGAAATATCATGAAAGAAAAAAAATGGCGATTGTATGTTGTGTAATGGTGTTACGCGCGAAAACGCGCGCGCATGTGCGTGTGCGCGATTTTTTATAAAATGCTTAAAATGGCCTGAAACGTATGCAAAATGAATTTGAGACGGTTTGAGCATTTTAAAATTTTGCGCGGACGTACGGATGCGCGCGCGTTTTTGACCTGAAATTGACCGGACGGATATTGACCTTGATCATGATAAATATGAATGAGAAACGAATTTTCGTTATGAAGATATGATCATGAGTAGATTTTCAGAAAATTTTACAAAATGGCGCCTAGATGACGTCATCAGTCAAGGTCAAGGTTGAAAACCTTATTTTGCTTTGTCTATATGCCTATACATATGTATGCCAAATTTCAAGGCATTTGATTTAGCCATTTTCAACTTATCTCGCTAACAAAAAGTGATTGGAAATAAGAAAAATAAACTAGACATGTAATACTTGTTTGGAACAAGTATAGGTGGGCTGTTCCAACTAAAATTTGAGACAAAATAGAGCAAAAATAAGCGAGATACTGCTAAAAAAACAATGTCATGTAGATTCATGATGTGAACGAAATTTACCTTCCTGAGGCATAACATGCAAATTAAGAAATTTCTGACATGTGGCTTTTAATCGAAAATTATGACGTCAGCATATTGAAGGAAAATTGAGTGTATCTCTGTAAAATAATACTGATCAATTTTCTTCCAAATTTCGATATGTAGTAGCTAAGGCAATTCTCTACAAGCTCAATTGCCAACATTTTTCATTTTGATGAAGTCAGAATATTTGTAATAGCCAAATGAGACATGAAATCATATCTCCGACACATACTCTATGAAAAAATGGGGTCCAGGTGCATGCCAAAGAACTATAAAGGATTTTGTATAAGCATGGTTTTGACAAGTGCGTTACGGATATACCAAAATAATCCACTTGGACATTACACGTGAACGGAAAATGGAATTCTCAAATCCCACTTTGCAAGTGAAATATGAGCATGATCCCGGCATCTGATCGAAAAAAAAAAATGGCACACTTGTGATAGCTTATTGTCTCAGCTACAACATACTCAAAGCTAAGCGAAAACCAAACTAAAACGACGGAGATATTGCTCGCGAAAGACGGGAATGTAGAATCCAGTTTTGAAAAAAGTCATGTCCCATAGAGAATACACGCAAAATGTGAAAATTGACATGCCTCCTTTAATCGCAAAAATACGCCATGATGCCTTTGTCAAAATGAAAAATTGTGAATACTGCATTTGTAGTGAATTGTCTCAGCTAGAACATATCAAAATTTGGAAGAAAATCGATCAATATTTACAGAGATACAATCAATTTTCCAAAAATATGCTGACGTCATAATATGCAAATTGGAATTTTGAGTTTAGAGGCCATTATGATGACGTCATGAGTTAATTGAGGGTCAAATGAGACATGAAATCATATCTCCGACTCATAATCTATCCAAATATGACAAAAATTGGGAGTTTCCATCCATTCTGAAGAGTTACAATGAATTTTGTATAGGCATGTTTTTGCCCATATATGCTATGTATTACAAGAGCTCGCGCGCACGGACATTTATCTTGAATGGACGCTCATCTTGTTATTAATGGTCATAAAGAGATAAACATGGTATCAAATTGTTCGAAAAATATGGGAAATATCATGAAAGAAAAAAATGGCGATTCTATGTTGTGTAATGGTGTTACGCGCAAAAGCGCGCGCATGTGCGTGTGCGCGATTTTTATAAAATGCTTAAAATGGCCTGAAACGTATGCAAAATGAATTTGAGACGATTTGGAGCATTTTGAAATTTTGCGCGCGCATTGACGCGCGGACGTACGCGTACGCGCGTGTTTTTGACCTGAAATTGACCGGACGGATATTGACCTTGATCATGATAAATATGAATGAGAAATGATTTTCCGATATGAAGATATGATCATGAGTTGATTTTCAGAAAATTTCACAAAATGGCGCCTAGATGACGTCATCAGTCAAGGTCAAGGTTGAAAACCTTATTGTGTTTTCTCCATATGCCTATACATATGTGTGCCAAATTTCAAGACATATGATTGAGCCATTTTCAAATTATCTTGCTAACAAAAAAGTGCTTGGAAATAAGAAAAATAAAGAATAATAATAATAATAAAGGCAATTTTAACGAAAACATAAGGTGGTCTGTATTATATACAGCCCACCTAATAAATAACTAGATATGTAATACTTGTTAATAACAAGTATAGGTGGGCTGTTCCAAGTGCATGCCACACATGTTTAGTGACATACTAAGTAGTTAATATAACATTGGCATGATTTGACCTTATTTTTGAGATAATCCTCTTATTCAGGTCTCTTAGTGTGCCAAATTTCTAGTCTATACGATGCATGGTTTGAGAGAAACCATGTACAGTATATTTGACCTTTGACCCTCAAATCTAAATATCAAAATTAAATATGCATTTTGTAGATTTTGTTTTTATAAGAAATCATATCTCCGACTCATACTCTATCCAACTATGAATAAAAATTAATACACGACAAGGACTCAGATTTCCCATAAGGTTGTACTCAAACGATTGACATATTTCTCCCATAGATATAACACGCAAAATTAGGCATTTTATTACATTGTTTGTGATAGTATATGATAATATGTTATAATAGTCGAAGAAGATCATAAAATCAAATTCAAAACGACGGCAAAAAAAAATTAAAAAATTGACCCACCAGGAATCGAACTTGGGTCGCCGGAATGGGAGGCAAGTGCTATGACCACTATACCAAAATAATCCCCATAGACATTACACGTGAACGGAAAATGGAATTCTCAAATCCCACTTTGCAAGTGAAATATGAGCATGATCCCGGCATCTGATCGAAAAATAAAGGGCACACTTGTGATAGCTTATTGTCTCAGCTACAACATACTCGAAGCTCAGCAAAACAAAAGTAAAACGACGGAGATATTGCTCGCGAAAGACGGGAATGTAGAATCCAGATTTCAGAAAAAGTCATGTCCCATAGAGAATACACGCAAAATTGGAAAATTGACATGCCTCCTTTAATCGCAAAATACGCCATGATGCCTTTGTCAAAATGAAAAATCGTGAAAACTGCATTTGTAGAAAATTGTCTCAGCTAGAACATATCAAAATTTGGAAGAAAATCGATCAATATTTACAGAGATACAATCAATTTTCCAAAAATATGCTGACGTCATAATATGCAAATTGAAATTTTGAGTTCGGAGGCCATTATGATGACGTCATGAGTTAATTGAGGGTCAAATGAGACATGAAATCATATCTCCGACTCATAATCTATCCAAATATGAAAAAAATTTGGAGTTCCATCCATTCTGAAGAGTTACAATGAATTTTGTATAGGCATGTTTTTGCCCATATATGCTATGTATTACAAGAGCTCGCGCGCACGGACATTTATCTTGAATGGACGCTCATCTTGTTATTAATGGTCATAAAGAGATAAACATGGTATCAAATTGTTCGAAAAAATATGGGAAATATCATGAAGGAAAAAAATGGCGATTCTATGTTGTGTAATGGTGTAACGCGCGAAAACGCGCGCGCATGTGCGTGTGCGCGATTTTTATAAAATGCTTAAAATGGCCTAAAACGTATGCAAAATGAATTTGAGACGATTTGGAACATTTTAAAATTTTGCGCGCGCGTTAACGCACGGACGTACGCATGTGCGCGCGTTTTTTGACCTGAAATTGACCGGACGGATATTGACCTTGATCATGATAAATATGAATGAAAAACGACTTTTCGTTATGAAGATATGATCATGAGTAGATTTTCAGAAAATTTTACAAAATGGCGCCTAGATGACGTCATCAGTCAAGGTCAAGGTTGAAAACGTTATTTTGATTTTTTCATATGCCTATACATATGTATGCCAAATTTCAAGGCATTTGATCTAGCCATTTTCAAGTTATCTTGCTAACAAAAAAGTGATTGGAAATAAGAAAAATAAACTAGATTTGTAATACTTGTTTAGAACAAGTATAGGTGGGCTGGTCCAACTAAAATTTAAGACAAAATCAAGGGCACATTTGAGATAGCTTATTGTCTCAGCTACAACATACTCAAAAATCAACAGAAACCAAGCAGGAATAACGGCGATATTGCTTGCAAAAGACAGGAATGTAGAATCCAGATTTGAGAAAAGTCATCTCCCATAGGGATTACACGCAAAAAGTAATGGATCAAGTGATAAAAGGGTAATAATAAAGTAAATATGGTTGTTTAATACATTATTTGCGATTCTACGTGTTATAATATTCAAAGGAGATGGTACAGTGAAAGGTCAAAATGAAAAAAAGTGAAGAAAAAGTTGTTGGAGACGCCCGGACTCGAACCAGGGATCTCGAGGTCGGAAGTCAAGTGCGTTACGATATACCAAACATTTCCCATAGCATTACACGTGAACGGAAAATGGAATTCTCAAATCCCACTTTGCAAGTGAAATATGAGCATGATCCCGGCATCTGATAAAAATAAGGGCACACTTGTGATAGCTTATTGTCTCAGCTATAACATACTCGAAGCTCAGCAAAAACGAAGCTAAAACGACGGAGATATTGCTCGCGAAAGACAGGAATGTAGAATCCAGTTTTGAGAAAAAGTCATGTCCCGTAGAGAATACACGCAAAATGTGAAAAATTGACATGCCTCCTTTAATCGCCAAAATACGCCATGATGCCTTTGTCAAAATGAAAAATCGTGGAAACTGCATTTGTAGAAAATTGTCTCAGCTAGAACATATCAAAATTTGGAAGAAAATCGATCAATATTTACAGAGATACAATCAATTTTCCAAAAATATGCTGACGTCATAATATGCAAATTGAAATTTTGAGTTCGGAGGCCATTATGATGACGTCATGAGTTAATTGAGGGTCAAATGAGACATGAAATCATATCTCCGACTCATAATCTATCCAAATATGAAAAAAATTGGGAGTTCCCATCCATTCTGAAGAGTTACAATGAATTTTGTATAGGCATGTTTTTGCCCATATATGCTATGTATTACAAGAGCTCGCGCGCACGGACATGTTTCTTGAACGGACGCTCATTGCGTTATTACTGGTCAGAAAAAGGTGAACAAGGTATCAAAATGCTTGAAAAAATGTGTCTGATATGATGACAGAGAAAATTGGCGATTCTATGTTGCAAAATGCCAGTACGCGCGAAAACGCGCGCATGCGCGTGTGCGCGTTTTTTGCGAAATGCTTAAAATGGCCTAAAACGTATCCAAAATGAATTTGAGACGATTTGGAACATTTTAATATTTGCGCGCGCGCTGACGCGCGGACGAACGCATGCGCGCGCGTTTTTGACCTGAAATTGACTGGACGGATATTGACCTTGATCATGATAAATATGAATGAAAAATGACTTTCCGTTATGAAGATATGATCATGAGTAGATATTCAAAAAAAATTACAAAATGGCGCCTAGATGACGTCATCAGTCAAGGTCAAGGTTGAAAACCTTATTTTGCTTTGTCCATATGCCTATACATATGTGTGCCAAATTTCAAGGCATTTGATTGAGCCATTTTCAAATTATCTTGCTAACAATAAAGTGGGTGGAAATAAGAAAAACTAGACATGTAATACTTGTTAATAACAAGTATAGGTGGGCTGTTCCAAGTGCATGCCACACATGTTTAGTGACATACTAAGTAGTGAAGATAACATTGGCATGATTTGACCTTATTTTTTGAAATAATCCTCTTATTCAGGTCTATTAGTGTGCCAAATTTCAAGTCTATACAATGCATGGTTTTAGAGAAACCATGTACAGTATATTTGACCTTTGACCCTCAAATCTAAATATCAAAATGAAATATGCATTTTCTAGATTTTGTTTTTTTAAGAAATCATATCTCCCACTCATACTCTATCCGACTATGAATAAAAAATTAATACACGACAAGGACTCAGATTTCCCATAGGGTTGTACTCAAACGATTGACATTCTTCTCCCATAGATATAACACGCAAAATTAGGCATTTTATTACATTTGTTTGTGACTGTATATGATAATATGTTATAATAGTCGAAGAAGATCATAAAATCAAATTTAAAACGACGGCAAAAAAATTAAAAAAATTGACCCACCAGGAATCGAACGTGGGTCGCCGGAATGGGAGGCAAGTGCTATGACCACTATACCAAAATAATCCACATAGACATTACACGTGAACGGAAAATGGAATTCTCAAATCCCACTTTGCAAGTGAAATATGAGCATGATCCCGGCATCTGATCGAAAAATAAAGGGCACACTTGTGATAGCTTATTGTCTCAGCTATAACATACTCGAAGCTCAGCAAAAACGAAGCTAAAACGACGGAGATAGTGCTCGCGAAAGACAGGAATGTAGAATCCAGTTTTGAAAAAAGTCATGTCCCGTAGAGAATACACGCAAAATGTGAAAAATTGACATGCCTCCTTTAATCGCCAAAATACGCCATGATGCCTTTGTCAAAATGAAAAATTGTGATAACTGCATTTGTAGAAAATTGTCTCAGCTAGAACATATCAAAATTTGGAAGAAAATTGATCAATATTTACAGAGATACAATCAATTTTCCAAAAATATGCTGACGTCATAATATGCAAATTGAAATTTTGAGTTCGGAGGCCATTATGATGACGTCATGAGTTAATTGAGGGTCAAATGAGACATGAAATCATATCTCCGACTCATAATCTATCCAAATATGAAAAAAAAATTGGGAGTTCCTATCCATTCTGAAGAGTTACAATGAATTTTGTATAGGCATGTTTTTGCCCATATATGCTATGTATTACAAGAGCTCGCGCGCACGGACATGTTTCTTGAACGGACGCTCATTGCGTTATTACTGGTCAGAAAAAGGTGAACAAGGTATCAAAATGCTTGAAAAAATCTGATATGATGACAGAGAAAATTCGGCGATTCTATGTTGCAAAATGCCAGTACGCGCGAAAACGCGCGCATGTGCGTGTGCGCGTTTTTTGCGAAATGCTTAAAATGGCCTGAAACGTATCCAAAATGAATTTGAGACGATTTGGAGCATTTTAAATTTGCGCGCGCTGACGCGCGGACGAACGCATGCGCGCGCGTTTTTGACCTGAAATTGACCGGACGGATATTGACCTTGATCATGATAAATATGAATGAAAAATGACTTTCCGTTATGAAGATATGATCATGAGTAGATATTCAAAAAATTTTACAAAATGGCGCCTAGATGACGTCATCAGTCAAGGTCAAGGTTGAAAACGTTATTTTGCTTTGTCCATATGCCTATACATATGTGTGCCAAATTTCAAGGCATTTGATTGAGCCATTTTCAAATTATCTTGCTAACAATAAAGTGGGTGGAAATTAGAAAAATAAATAAAGAATAATAAACTAGACATATAATACTTGTTAATAACAAGTATAGGTGGGCTGTTCCAAGTGCATGCCACACATGTTTAGTGACATACTAAGTAGTTAAGATAACATTGGCATGATTTGACCTTATTTTTTGAAATAATCCATATTCAGGTCTATTAGTGTGCCAAATTTCAAGTCTATACAATGCATGGTTTTAGAGAAACCATGTACAGTATATTTGACCTTTGACCCTCAAATCTAAATATCAAAATGAAATATGCATTTTCTAGATTTTGTTTTTATAAGAAATCATATCTCCGACTCATACTCTATCCAACTATGAATAAAAATTAATACACGACAAGGACTCAGATTTCCCATAAGGTTGTACTCAAACGATTGACATATTTCTCCCATAGATATAACACGCAAAATTAGGCATTTTATTACATTGTTTGTGATAGTATATGATAATATGTTATAATAGTCGAAGAAGATCATAAAATCAAATTCAAAACGACGGCAAAAAAAAAAAAAAAATTGACCCACCAGGAATCGAACTTGGGTCGCCGGAATGGGAGGCAAGTGCTATGACCACTATACCAAAATAATCCACATAGACATTACACGTGAACGGAAAATGGAATTCTCAAATCCCACTTTGCAAGTGAAATATGAGCATGATCCCGGCATCTGATCGAAAAATAAAGGGCACACTTGTGATAGCTTATTGTCTCAGCTACAACATACTCGAAGCTGGCAGAAAACGAGCTAAAACGACGAGATATTGCTCAAAAAGACTGGAATGTAGAATGAAGATTTCAAAAAGCCATGTCCCGTAGAGAATACACGCAAAATGTGAAAAATTGACATGCCTCCTTTAATCGCAAAAATACGGCATGATGCCTTTGTCAAAATGATAAATCGTGTAAACTGCATTTGTAGAAAATTGTCTCAGCTAGAACATATCAAAATTTGGAAGAAAATCGATCAATATTTACAGAGATAAAATTAATTTTCCAAAAATATGCTGACGTCATAATATGCAAATTGAAATTTTGAGTTCGGAGGCCATTATGATGACGTCATGAGTTAATTGAGGGTCAAATGAGACATGAAATCATATCTCCGACTCATACTCTATCCAAATATGAAAAAAATTGGGAGTTCCCATCCATTCTGAAGAGTTACAATGAATTTTGTATAGGCATGTTTTTGCCCATATATGCTATGTATTACAAGAGCTCGCGCGCACGGACATTTTCTTGAACGGACGCTCATTGCGTTATTAATGGTCAAAAAAGGTGAACAAGGTATCAAAATGCTTAGAAAAATGTGCCAAATATGATGACAAAGAAAATTTGGCGATTCTATGTTGCAAAATGCCAGTACGCGCGAAAACGCGCGCGCATGCGCGTGTGCGCGATTTTTATAAAATGCTTAAAATGGCCTGAAACGTATGCAAAATGAATTTGAGACGATTTTGAGCATTTTTAAATTTGCGCGCGCGCTAACGCGCGGACGTACGCATGTGCGCGCGTTTTTGACCTGAAATTGACCGGACGGATATTGACCTTGATCATGATAAATATGAATGAGAAACGAATTTCCGTTATGAAGATATGATCATGAGTAGATTTTCAGAAAATTTTACAAAATGGCGCCTAGATGACGTCATCAGTCAAGGTCAAGGTTGAAAACGTTATTTTGCTTTGTCCATATGCCTATACATATGTGTGCCAAATTTCAAGGCATTTGATTTAGCCATTTTCAAATTATCTTGCTAACAATAAAGTGGGTGGAAATAAGAAAAATAAATAAAGAATAATAAATAAATAATAAAGGCAATTCTAACGAAAACATAAGGTGGTCTGTATTATATACAGCCCACCTAATAAATAATAATAACTAGACATGTAATACTTGTTTCGGAACAAGTATAGGTGGGCTGTTCCAATTAGTGCGTCCCACACATGGTTAGTGAGATAGTGATCGGTGAAATGTTTGACCTTTGATCCTAATTTACATACTAAGTAGTTAAGATACCATTGGCATGATTTGACCTAAATTTTTGAAATAATCCTCTTATTCAGGTCTATTAGTGTGCCAAATTTCATGTGTATACAAAGCATTGTTTTAGAGAAACCATGTACAGTATATTTGGCCTTTAACCTTAAAATATAAATAACATAATGAAATATGCATATTCTCGATTTTGTGTTTTTATATGAAATATTTTGTCTTACCTATCAACATGCAACGTTTCAAGTCAATTTCGACCAATATACCAATATAATCAACATAGACATCACATTAGTGATAGCTTATTGTCTCAGCTACAACATACTCGAAGCTCAGCAAAAACAAAAGTAAAACGACGGAGATATTGCTCGCGAAAGACGGGAATGTAGAATCCAGTTTTGAAAAAAGTCATGTCCCGTAGAGAATACACGCAAAATGTGAAAAATTGACAAGCCTCCTTTAATCGCCAAAAAACGCCATGATGCCTTTGTCAAAAAGAAAAATTGTGGAAATTGCATTTGTAAAGAATTGTCTCAGCTAGAACATATCAAAATTTGGAAGAAAATCGATCAATATTTACAGAGATACAATCAATTTTTCAAAAATATGCTGACGTCATAATATGCAAATTAAAATTTTGATTTCGGAGGCCATTATGATGACGTCATGAGTTAATTGAGGGTCAAATGAGACATGAAATCATATCTCCGACTCATAATCTATCCAAATATGAAAAAAATTGGGAGTTCCCATCCATTCTGAAGAGTTACAATGAATTTTGTATAGGCATGTTTTTGCCCATATATGCTATGTATTACAAGAGCTCGCGCGCACGTACATTTATCTTGAATGGACGCTCATCTTGTTATTAATGGTCATAAAGAGATAAACATGGTATCAAATTGTTCGAAAAAATATGGAAAATATCGTGAAAGAAAAAAAAATGGCGATTCTATGTTCTGTAATGGTGTTACGCGCGAAACGCGCGCGCATGTGCGTGTGCGCGATTTTTTTATAAAATGCTTAAAATGGCCTGAAACGTATGCAAAACGATTTTGAGCATTTTAAAATTTTGCGCGCGCGCTCACGCGCGGACGTACGCATGCGCGTGCGTTTTCGGACCTGAAATTAACTGGACAGATATTGACCTTGATCATGATAAATATGAATGAGAAACGAATTTTCGTTATGAAGATATGATCATGAGTAGATTTTCAGAAAATTTTACAAAACGGCGCCTAGATGACGTCATAAGTCAAGGTCAAGGTTAAAAACCTTATTTTGCTTTGTCTATATGCCTATACATATGTATGCCAAATTTCAAGGCATTTGATTTAGCCATTTTCAAATTATCTTGCTAACAAAAAAGTGATTGGAAATAAGAAAAATAAAGAATAACTAGACATATAATACTTGTTAATAACAAGTATAGGTGGGCTGTTCCAAGTGCATGCCACACATGTTTAGTGACATACTAAGTAGTTAAGATAACATTGGCATGATTTGACCTTATTTTTTTGAAATAATCCTCTTATTCAGGTCTATTAGTGTGCCAAATTTCTAGTCTATACGATGCATGGTTTTAGAGAAACCATGTACAGTATATTTGACCTTTGACCCTCAAATCTAAATATCAAAATGAAATATGCATTTTCTAAATTTTGTTTTTTTATAAGAAATCATATCTCTCACTCATACTCTATCCAACTATGAATATAAAAAAGACAAGGACTCAGATTTCCCATAGGGTTGTACTCAAACGATTGACATTCTTCTCCCATAGATATAACACGCAAAATTAGGCATTTTATTACATTGTTTGTGGTTGTATATGATATGTTATAATAGTCGAAGAAGATCATAAAAATAATTTAAAACGACGGCAAAAAAAAAAAAAAAAATGACCCACCAGGAATCGAACTTGGGTCGCCGGAATGGGAGGCAAGTGCTATGACCACTATACCAAAATAATCCACATAGACATTACACGTGAACGGAAAATGGAATTCTCAAATCCCACTTTGCAAGTGAAATATGAGCATGATCCCGGCATCTGATCGAAAAATAAAGGGCACACTTGTGATAGCTTATTGTCTCAGCTACAACATACTCGAAGCTCAGCGAAAAAAAACTAAAACGACGGAGATATTGCTCGCGAAAGACGGGAATGTAGAATCCAGTTTTGAGAAAAAGTCATGTCCCATAGAGAATACACGCAAAATGTGAAAAATTGACATGCCTCCTTTAATCGCAAAAATACGCCATGATGCCTTTGTCAAAATGAAAAATCGTGTACTGCATTTGTAGAGAATTGTCTCAGCTAGAACATATCAAAATTTGGAAGAAAATCGATCAATATTTACAGAGATACAATCAATTTTCCAAAAATATGCTGACGTCATAATATGCAAATTGAAATTTTGAGTTCGGAGGCCATTATGATGACGTCATGAGTTAATTGAGGGTCAAATGAGACATGAAATCATATCTCCGACTCATAATCTATCCAAATATGAAAAAAATTGGGAGTTCCCATCCATTCTGAAGAGTTACAATGAATTTTGTATAGGCATGTTTTTCCCATGTATTGTGGATAGAGATAGCGCAGGTCGCGGGTGCTATCAATTTTGACGGACGCTCATTGCGTTATTACTGGTCAGAAAAAGGTGAACAAGGTATCAAAATGCTTGGAAAAATATGCCAAATATGATGACAGAAAAAATTTGGCGATTCTATGATGCAAAATACCAGAACGCCTGAAAACGCGCGCGCGTTATTTTGCAAAATGCTTAAAATGGCCTGAAACGTATTCAAAAAGAATTTGAGACGATTTGGAGCATTTTGAAATTTGCGCGCGCTACGCGGACGTACGCATGCGCGCGCGTTTTTTGACCTGAAATTGACCGGACGGATATTGACCTTGATCATGATAAATATGAATGAAAATGACTTTCCGTTATGAAGATATGATCATGAGTTGAAAGTACCAAAAAACACAAAATGGCGCCTGGATGACGTCATGAAGACTTGATGACCTTGAAAATGTTCCTGTCACGTCTTATGACAATGACCTATGACTGTGCCAAAATTGAACGAAATTGACTAAACCGATCTTGAGTTATCCTGTTAACAAAAAAGTGTGCAAATAAATAAAAATAAATAATAAACTAGACATTTAATTCGTCATGAGGACGAATTAGGTGGTCTGTCTACAATTCTCATGATCATGCTCATCTTCAATTCAATGATCCAATATAATGATGTTAATGTAAAATGATGTATTAAGATATGAATTGATGAATGAAGTACTGATGAACTGATAGATTGAACTGATGTGAAATGAACTGAATTGATGAGCTAAACTGATGAACTGATGAATAAACTGATGAACTGATATTGAACTGTGACCTGAACTGAAGTAATAACTAAACTGATGAACAAAATATTGAGAAATGATTATGATCAAGATCATGATCATAATGAAATTTGATGAAAATATAGAGATAGAGAAGGAGAGAGGGAGATTGGTTATAGTCATGTAAAAATACATAAGCTGGACCGAGGGATGAAAGAGGAATCAGATTGCATACACTTGGAAGGAGAGAGGAAAGTACAAGGAAACATGGTAGGGGTGAAATAAGAATACAAAGACAAAGCACAGCAAAGAGCTAGAGGAAATTAAGGAACATCCTATAAGACATAAAAGAGGGAGAGCGGGAGCCAAAGGCGGGAAAAGGAGAGGGTGAGAGAGTAGAGAAAGAGAGAGGCAGAGACAGCTAGGAAGACATCAGAGCAGAAGAAGAGGGAGGCAGAACAAGAGAGGGAGAGGGAGACAGAGAGAGAGGGAGACAAAGAGAGGGAGAGGGTGAAATAGAAGAGAGAGAGGGAGAGATCGATGCAAAGCTGACAAACGGCCTTGGCATATTCGCTATTTCAACTTTCAATTAAAAATTTCTACATGATTCCAACATCTGATCAAAAACGGAAGGCGCACTTCCGATAGCTCATAGTATCAGCTATAACATACTTAAATTGGGGGCGTGCGGGGAGAATAGAGCAAAAATAAGCGAGATACTACTCACAGAACAATGTCATGTAGATTCATTATGTGAACGAAATTCGACTTCCGTAGACATAACATAACATAACATAATGTCACCTTTAATTGAAATTTTCACTATGATGACGTCATCAAAACGAAGAGTGAGGGTGACTTATCTTGTAGAGAATTGTCTTAGCTACAACATATCAAAATTTGGAAGAAAAAAGAGCACAAATAAGCTAGATGGTGCTCAAAGATTAATGTTATGTAGATTCATATGATGTGAACAAAATTCACTTTCATAGACATAACACGCACGTTAAGAAAATTCTGACATGTCACCTTTAATTGAAATTTTCACTATGATGACGTCATCAAAACGAAAAGTGAGGCCAACTTATCTTGTAGAGAATTGTCTTAGCTACAACATATCTAAATTTGGAAGAAAAACAATCAATATTTACAGAGATACAATCAATTTTCCATAAATATGCGGACGTCATAATATGCAAATTCGTATTTTGAGTTCCAAGGCCTTTATGATGACGTCACGATATATGTACTGGCAAAATGAGACATGAAATCATATCTCCAATTCATACTCTATCCAAATATGAAAAAATGGAGAGGAATTCAGGCATTCTGACGAGCTATGGCGGATTTTATATAGACATGTTTTTACCACTTTTTACATTATATTGCCCATTGACGCGCGCACGAATTTTAAAGTTTGACGCACGCGTGTGGCATTATAGAAGGTCGAGAATGACTGGAAATAGTTGGAAATTGTCAAAAATAGTGTCAGAAATACAAACCATGCAAAAAACGGCGTGTTTACGATGTGAACGTGCTGCGCGCGCGCATAACGCGCGCGCGGACGCGCACGGACGGAAATTTTTGAAATGCTTAAAATGACCTGATTCGTACTCTCGTTTAATAGTTAAGTGATTTTGAGCATTTTAAAATATTGACGCGCGCGTACCCGCGCGTCATGACCTTTTTGTGACCTTTGATGACATGACTTGTTGACCCTTGACCTAATATATATGTGATATAAATATAAATAACCTTTGATGACGCATCATGAAGATATGATTGATAATGAGATTTCACAAAATGGCGCCTGGATGACGTCACGATGACCTGATGACCTTGAAAAAAATGGTGGCACTTGAATTTGATAAGCCTGATGACTGACAAAAATTGATGAAAATTGATGGAACCGAATTCGAGCAATCACGCTCACAATAAAGTGGTGGGAAAATAAAATGAACAAGTGCGTTACCGATATACAAAACATTTCCCACAACATTTCCCATAGCGATTACACGTGAACGGAAAATGGAATTCTCAAATCCCACTTTGCAAGTGAAATATGAGCATGATCCCGGCATCTGATCGAAAAATAAATGGCACACTTGTGATAGCTTATTGTCTCAGCTACAACATACTCAAAGCTCAGCGAAAACAAAACTAAAACAACGGAGATATTGCTCGCGAAAGACGGGAATGTAGAATCCAGTTTTGAAAAAAGTCATGTCCCATAGAGAATACACGCAAAATGTGAAAAATTGACATGCCTCCTTTAATCGCAAAAATACGCCATGATGCCTTTGTCAAAATGAAAAATCGTGGTGACTGCATTTGTAGAGAATTGTCTCAGCTAGAACATATCAAAATTTGGAAGAAAATCGATCAATATTTACAGAGATACAATCAATTTTCCAAAAATATGCTGACGTCATAATATGCAAATTGAAATTTTGAGTTCGGAGGCCATTATGATGACGTCATGAGTTAATTGAGGGTCAAATGAGACATGAAATCATATCTCCGACTCATAATCTATCCAAATATGAAAAAAATTGGGAGTTCCTATCCATTCTGAAGAGTTACAATGAATTTTGTATAGGCATGTTTTTGCCCATGTATTGTGGATACAGATAGCGCAGTCCGCGCGTGCTGTCAACTTTGACGGACGCTCATTGCGTTATTACTGGTCAGAAAAAAGTGATCAAGGTATCAAAATGCTTGGAAAAATATGCCAAATATGATGACAGAGAAAATTTGGCGATTCTATGTTGCAAAATGCCAGTACGCGCGAAAACGCGCGCATGCGCGCGTGCGCGTTTTTGCAAAATGCTTAAAATGGCCTGAAACGTATTCAAAAAGAATTTGAGACGATTTAGAGCATTTTGAAAATTTGCGCGCGCGCTACGCGCGGACGTACGCATGCGCGCGCGTTTTTTGACCTGAAATTGACCGGACGGATATTGACCTTGATCATGATAAATATGAATGAAAAATGACTTTCCGTTATGAAGATATGATCATGAGTTGAAAGTACCAAAAAACACAAAATGGCGCCTGGATGACGTCATGAAGACTTGATGACCTTGAAAATGTTCCTGTCACGTCTTATGGCAATGACCTATGACTGTGCCAAAATTGAACGAAATTGACTAAACCGATCTTGAGTTATCCTGTTAACAAAAAAGTGTGCAAATAAATAAAAATAAATAATAAACTAGACATTTAATTCGTCATGAGGACGAATTAGGTGGTCTGTCTTCAATTCTTATGATCATGCTCATCTTAAATTCAATGATCCAATATAATGATGTTAATGTAAAATGATGTATTAAGATATAAATTGATGAATGAAGTACTGATGAACTGATAGATTGAACTGATGTGAAATGAACTGAATTGATGAGCTAAACTGATGAACTGATGAAATTATTTTGAACTGTGACCTGAACTGAAGTGATAACTCAACTGATGAACAAAATATTGAGAAATGATTATGATCAAGATCATGATCATAATAAAATTTGATGAAAATATAGAGATAGAGAAGGAGAGAGGGAGACTGGTTATAGTCATGTAAAAATACATGAGCTGGACCGAGGGATGAAAGAGGAATCAGAATGCATACACTTGGAAGGAGGAAAGTATAAGAAAAAACATAACACGCACATTAAGAAAATTCTGACATGTCGCCTTTAATTGAAATTTTCACTATGATGACGTCATCAAAACGAAAAGTGAGGATAACTTATCTTGTAGAGAATTGTCTTAGCTACAACATATCTAAATTTGAAAGAAAACCGATCAATATTTACAGAGATACAATCAATTTTCCATAAATATGCTGACTTCATAATATTCAAATTCGTATTTTGAGTTCCAATGCAATTATGATGACGTCAGAATATTTTTAATGGCCAAATGAGACATGAAATCATATCTCCGACTCATATACTCTATCAAAATATGAAAAAAATTGGAAGTCCAGGGCCCGTATTCAATTCAATACTTACAAAATTTTAGCTGTTTACTTAGTATTTGTCGTTGATAAAATACTTAGCTAATTTTGGTATTCAATTCAAACTTTTGGTTAAGTATTTTACCCTAAATTTTAGACGGCTCCCTACCAGACTTTAGCCAATCATTTGGAGGCCTTGATTGGCGCTTGTCAAGCATGTGGTTTTATTACGCAGTATCATAACCTGCCCACAATTATCTTAGCGCGCATTTATTGCGACGCGATAATTGCGCATTACTTTGATTGACGGTGTGATGTCACAATGCTATTCAGTAATTATTTTACCTAGATTTTGTCTCAGGTAAGTAATAGTCTAAAATGCGATTTGAATACGAGATAAGTAAACTTCTTAGCTTAGCCATTTACCTAGTAATTTTCTTACTTATTCTAAGTATTGAATTGAATACCGGTCCAGGTGCATCCCAAAGAGCTATAATGGATTTTGTATAGGCATGTTTTTGCCCATATATGCTATGTATTACAAGAGCTCGCGCGCACGGACATTTATCTTGAACGGACGTTCATTCCGTTATTAATAATCATAAAGATATTACCATGGTATCAAATTGTTCGAAAAAAGGGGTAATATATCATGAAAGAAAAAAGAATGGCGATTATATGTTGGGTAATGGCGTACGTTACGCACGAACCGCGCGCTCAAAATGGCCTAAAACTCACTCTTATTTGATAAAAAAGTGATTTTGAGGATTTTTTTTTATTTTGACGCGCGCGTACGTAAGCGTCATGGTGCGCCTTCGATTTTGATGACATGTTATACTGATCCTTGACCTTAAATTCAAGTGTTTCAAATATGGTTCAATTTTGATGACTCGTTTTGGCATGGTCGCAATTTCAACATTCAATTGAAAATTTCGACATGATCTCAACATCTGATCAAAAAACCAAAAGCACAGTTTCTATAGCCCATGGTCTCAGCTATAACATACCAAAATTTGGGAGAACATAGAGCACAAATAAGCTAGATAGAGCTCAAAGGATAATGTCATGTAGACACATCATGTGAACGAAATTCACCTTCCATAGACATAACACGCAAATGAAGAAATTGTGACATGTGGCCTTTGATTGAATTTTTGACTATGATGACGTCATTAAAATGAAAATTAGTGTGTACCAATCTTGTAGACAAATACCTCAACTACAACATATCCAAATTTGGGAGAAAATGATCAATATTTACAGAGATACACTCAATTTTCCAAAAATATGCTGACGTCATAATATGCAAATTCGTATTTTGAGTTTCAAGGCCATTATGATGACGTCAGAATATTTTTGATGGCCAAATGAGACATGAAATCATATCTCCGACATATACTCTATCCAAATATGGAAAAAGTTTGAGGGTTCCGTGCATCCAAAAGAGCTATAATGGATTTTGTATAGGCATGTTTTTGCCCATATATGCTATGTATTACAAGAGCTCGCGCGCACGGACATTTAACTTAAATGGACGCTCATTCCCTTATTAATGGTCATAAAGAGATAAGCATGGTATCAAATTTTTCAAAAAAAAATGAGGAATATCGTGTCAAAAAAAAATCTAGGATGAATTATTTTGCGTTCGGCCGTGACGAACGAAAAGCGCGCGCATGCGTGTGCGCGACTTTTTATGAAATGCTAACGCTAATAATGGCGTACGCGCGTTTTTGACCTGGAATTGACCGGACGGATATTGACCTTGATCATGATAAATATGAATGGGAAATGACTTTCCGTTATGATCGTGAGTTGATTTTCACAAAATGGCGCCTAGATGACGTCATCAGTCATGGTCAAGGTTGAAAACCTTATTTTACTTTGTCCTTATGCCGATACATATATGTGCCAAATTTCAAGGCATATGATTGAGCCATTTTTAAGTTATCGTGCTAACAAAAAGTGGGTGGAAATAAGAAAAATATTCTAACGAAAACATAAGGTGGTCTGTATTATATACATCCCACCTGATTAGGCATTTTATTACATTGTTTGTGACTGTATGTGATAATATGTTATAATAGTCAAAGCAGATCATTAAATAAAATTTAAAACGACGGCAAAACAAAAAAAACAATGACCCACGAATCGAACTTGGGTCGCCGGAATGGGAGGCAAGTGCTATGACCACTATACCAAAATAATCCACATAGACATTACACGTGAACGGAAAATGGAATTCTCAAATCCCACTTTGCAAGTGAAATATGAGCATGATCCCGGCATCTGATCGAAAAATAAAGGGCACATTGTGATAGCTTATTGTCTCAGCTACAACATACTCGAAGCTCAGCGAAAACAAAACTAAAACGACGGAGATATTGCTCGCGAAAGACGGGAATGTAGAATCCAGTTTTGAAAAAAGTCATGTCCCATAGAGAATACACGCAAAATGTGAAAAATTGACATGCCTCCTTTAATCGCAAAAATACGCCATGATGCCTTTGTCAAAATGAAAAATTGTGGATACTGCATTTGTAGAGAATTGTCTCAGCTAGAACATATCAAAATTTGGAAGAAAATCAATCAATATTTACAGAGATACAATCAATTTTCCAAAAATATGCTGACGTCATAATATGCAAATTGAAATTTGAAGTTCGGAGGCCATTATGATGACGTCATGAGTTAATTGAGGGTCAAATGAGACATGAAATCATATCTCCGACTCATAATCTATCCAAATATGAAAAGAAATTGGGAGTTCTCATCCATTCTGAAGAGTTACAATGAATTTTGTATAGGCATGTTTTTGCCCATATATGCTATGTATTACAAGAGCTCGCGCGCACGGACATTTATCTTGAATGGACGCTCATCTTGTTATTAATGGTCATTAAAGAGATAAACATGGTATCAAATTGTTCGAAAAAATATGGGAAATATCATGAAAGAAAAAAATGGCGATTCTATGTTGTGTAAGGGTGTTACGCGCGAAAACGCGCGCGCATGTGCGTGTGCGCGATTTTTTATAAAATGCTTAAAATGGCCTGAAACGTATCCAAAATGAATTTGAGACGATTTGGAGCATTTTTTAATTTTGCGCGCGCGCTAACGCGCGGACGTACGCATGCGCGCGTTTTTAACCTGAAATTGACCGGACGGATATTGACCTTGATCATGATAAATATGAATGAGAAACGACTTTTCGTTATGAAGATATGATCATGAGTAGATATTCAGAAAATTTTACAAAATGGCGCCTAGATGACGTCATCAGTCAAGGTCAAGGTTGAAAACGTTATTTTGCTTTGTCCATATGCTTATACATATGTGTGCCAAATTTCAAGGTATTTGATTGAGCCATTTTCAAGTTATCTTGCTAACAAAAAGTGGGTGGAAATAAGAAAACTAGACATGTAATACTTGTTAACAAGTATAGGTGGGCTGTTCAAGTGCATGCCACAAATGTTTAGTGACATACTAAGTAGTTAATATAACATTGGCCTGATTTGACCTTATTTTTTGAAATAATCCTCTTATTCAGGTCTATTACTGTGCCAAATTTCAAGTCTATACAATGCATGGTTTTAGAGAAACCATGTACAGTATATTTGACCTTTGACCCTCAAATCTAAATATCAAAATGAAATATGCATTTTCTACATTTTGTTTTTTTTAAAGAAATCATATCTCCCACTCATACTCTATCCAACTATGAACTAGACTTGAATTTGTCACTTTGACGAATTAGGTGATACGTATGCTAATGATTTACATAATGAAGAATGCATTTTCACGATTTCATATTGTTATATAAAATGCTTCTACCATTATGATCTATCCACATGTCAAGTTGGTACTGTTTAGCCTTGATCATTATGGATGTATGGAAGATAGATTGAGACAATTTGACCATTGACCCTGGACAACAACCAGTTATACCTTTGACTCTAATTGACATGAGGTATACAGGCATTGCATATTCCGTGGTAACAATGAAGTAAGCGAGGGAAAATGAAGGCAATGACAAACAAGAGAGAGCGACAGAATATGGCCGGGTTCAAATTAAGTTTTCTTTAATTTATTAGACCCAGTACTGAGGATCTTTTTATCTGCCATGTTTTTGTTATTTGACAGCTTTTGACGATACCAAGAAATGCCGTCTTTTGTCACCAAATATTGTTCAAATATAGCATTGTAGAGACGATGAACTCTAATGCAAAGTCGTAAGCCATGAGAATGTCAATTTCTATGTCGTTCTGCAAAATAATCCGAACAATAGAATGAACCAAGTGGAATCAACTGTTGTACTCAAACGATTGACATATTTCTCCCATAGATATAACACGCAAAATTAGGCATTTTATTACATTGTTTGTGATAGTATATGATAATATGTTATAATAGTCGAAGAAAATCATGAAATCAAATTCAAAACGACGGCAAAAAAAAAAAAAAAATGACCCACCAGGAATCGAACTTGGGTCGCCGGAATGGGAGGCAAGTGCTATGACCACTATACCAAAATAATCCACATAGACATTACACGTGAACGGAAAATGAAATTCTCAAATCTCACTTTGCAAGTGAAATATGAGCATGATCCCGGCATCTGATCGAAAAATAAAGGGCACATTTGTGATAGCTTATTGTCTCAGCTACAACATACTCAAAGCTCAGCAAAAACAAAACTAAAACGACGGAGATATTGCTCGCGAAAGACGGGAATGTAGAATCCAGTTTTGAGAAAAAGTCATGTCCCATAGAGAATACACGCAAAATGTGAAAAATTGACATGCCTCCTTTAATCGCAAAAATACGCCATGATGCCTTTGTCAAAATGAAAAATTGTGGTAAATTGACCGGACGGATATTGACCTTGATCATGATAAATATGAATGAGAAACGACTTTTCGTTATGAAGATATGACCATGAGTAGATATTCAGAAAATTTTACAAAATGGCGCCTAGATGACGTCATCAGTCAAGGTCAAGGTTGAAAACCTTATTTTGCTTTGTCCATATGCCTATACATATGTGTGACAAATTTCAAGGCATTTGATTGAGCCATTTTCAAGTTATCTTGCTAACAAAAAAGTGGGTGGAAATAAGAAAAATAAAGAAATAAATAAATAAATAATAAAGGCAATTCTAACGAAAACATAAGGTGGTCTGTATTATATACAGCCCACCTGAAAATTATAATCATGATTATTACGATACTGCTGCTAGTACTACTACTACTACTTCTACTACTACTTCCACTACTACTATGAAGAAGTAAATGAAGAAGAAGGGTAGGAAAAGAATCATTTCAGCGATATTAGTAATTATATTGTCAATGATTGAGGCATACACATACACATTACATATTCCGTGGTAAGAAAGAAGTAAGCGAGGAAAATGAAGGCAATGACAAACGAGAGAGAGAGAGAGAGACAGAATATGGCCGGGTTCAAATTAAGTTTTCTTTAAATAATTAGACCCAGTACTGAGGATCTTTTTATCTGCCATGTTTTTGTTATTTGACGGCTTTTAACGATACCAAGAAATGCCGTCTTTTTTCACCAAATATTGTTCAAATATAGCATTGTAGAGACGATGAACTCTCATGCAAAGTCGTAAGCCATGAGAATGTCAATTTCTATGTCGTTCTGCAAAAAAATCCGAACAATAGAATGAACCAAGTGGAATCAACTGTTAAACGAATTTATCATGAGTTCTGAAATTTGAATTTGTTACTGCACGTCATAGTAGTATTAAGGAGCAGCAATAGCGAACAATTGTCGCTAAAATTCAGAAATTGTTGCTTAGATTGCTTTTCCACTAAAAATTAACATGAGACATGCGCGATTCTTTATAAAATGCTTTAAATGGCCTAAAACGTATCCAAAATGAATTTGAGACGATTTGGAGCATTTTTTTATTTGCGCGCGCTTACGCGTGGACGTACGCATGCGCGCGTTTTTAACGGAAATTGACCGGACGGATATTGACCTTGATCATGATAAATATGAATGAGAAACGACTTTTCGTTATGAAGATATGACCATGAGTAGATATTCAGAAAATTTTACAAAATGGCGCCTAGATGACGTCATCAGTCAAGGTCAAGGTTGAAAACGTTATTTTGCTTTGTCCATATGCCTATACATATGTGTGACAAATTTCAAAGCATTTGATTGAGCAAATTTTAAGTTATCTTGCTAACAAAAAGTGGGTGGAAATAAGAAAAACTAGACATATAATACTTGTTAATAACAAGTATAGGTGGGCTGTTCAAGTACATGCCACACATGTTTAGTGACATACTAAGTAGTTAAGATAACATTGGCATGATTTGACCTTATTTTTCGAAATAATCCTCTTTTCAGGTCTATTAGTGTGCCAAATTTCTAGTCTACCGGTATACGATGCATGGTTTTAGAGAAACTATGTACAGTATATTTGACCTTTGACCCTCAAATCTAAATATCAAAATGAAATATGCATTTTCTAGATTTTGTTTTTTATAAGAAATCATATCTCCGACTCATACTCTATCCAACTATGAATAAAAAATTAATACACGACAAGGACTCAGATTTCCCATAAGGTTGTACTCAAACGATTGACATATTTCTCCCATAAATATAACACGCAAAATTAGGCATTTTATTACATTGTTTGTGATAGTATATGATAATATGTTATAATAGTCGAAGAAGATCATAAAATCAAATTCAAAACTACGGCAAAAAAAAAAAAAAAAAAAATTGACCCACCAGGAATCGAACTTGGGTCGCCGGAATGGGAGGCAAGTGCTATGACCACTATACCAAAATAATCCCCATAGACATTACACGTGAACGGAAAATAGAATTCTCAAATCCCACTTTGCAAGTGAAATATGAGCATGATCCCGGCATCTGATCGAAAAATAAATGTCACACCCTGTGTAGAGAATTGTCTCAGCTACAACATATACGAAGCTGGCAGAAAATCGAGCAAAAATAATCGAGATATTGCTCAAACAAGACTGGAATGTAGAATGAAGATTTCAGAAAAAGCCACCTCCCATAGAGAATACACGCAAAATGTGAAAAATTGACATGCCTCCTTTAATCGAAAAAATACGCCATGATGCCTTTGTCAAAATGAAAAATCGTGTTAACTGCATTTGTAGAACATTGTCTCAGCTAGAACATATCCAAATTTGGAAGAAAATTGAACAATATTTACAGAGATACAATCAATTTTCCAAAAATATGCTGACGTCATAATATGCAAATTGAAATTTTGAGTTCGGAGGCCATTATGGTGACGTCATGTGTTAATTGAGGGTCAAATGAGACATGAAATCATATCTCCGATTCATAATCTATCTAAAATATGAGAAAAAATGTGGAAGTTCCCATCCATTCTGAAGAGTTACAATGAATTTTGTATAGGCATGTTTTTGCCCATATATGCTATGTATTACGAGAGCTCGCGCGCACAGACATGTTTCTTGAACAGACGCTCATTGCGTTATTAGTGGTCAAAAAAGGTGAACAAGGTATCAAAATGCTTAGAAAAATGTGCCAAATATGATGACAAAGAAAATTTGGCGATTCTATGTTGCAAAATGCCAGTACGCACGAAAACGCACGCGCATTTTTTTGCGAAATGCTTAAAATGACCTGAAACGTATCCAAAATGAATTTGAGACGATTTGGAGCACTTTTTAAGTTTGCGCGCGCTTACGCGCGGAAGTACGCATGCGCGCGCGTTTTTTGACCTGAAATTGACCGGACAGATATTGACCTTGATCATGATAAATATGAATGAGAAACGCCTTTTCGTTATGAAGATATGATCATGAGTAGATTTTCAGAAAATTTTACAAAATGGCGCCTAGATGACGTCATCAGTCAAGGTCAAGGTTGAAAACGTTATTTTGATTTTTCCATATGCCTATACATATGTATGCCAAATTTCAAGGCATTTGATTTAGCTATTTTCAAGTTATCTTGCTAACAAAAAAGTGATTGGAAATAAGAAAAATAAACTAGACATGTAATACTTGTTTCGGAACAAGTATAGGTGGGCTGTTCCAATTAGTGCATACCACACATGGATAGTTAGATAGTGATCAGTGAAATGTTTGACCTTTGACCCTAATTTACAAACTAAGTAGTTACGATAACTTTGGCATGATTTGACCATTTTTTTGAAATACTCCTCTTATTCAGGTCTATTAGTGTGCCAAAATTCATGTCTATACAAAGCATTGTTTTAGAGAAACCATGTACAGTATATTTGACCTTTAACCTTAAAATCTAAATAACATAATGACATTTGCATATTCTCGATTTTGTGTTTTTATATGAAATATTTTTTCTTACCTTTTTTATATCAACATGCAACGTTTCAAGTCAATTGCGACCAATATACCAAATACTTCACATAGACATTACACGTAAACGGAAAATAGGATTCTCAAATCACATTTTGTAGTCAAAATATCACCATGATCTTATTATCTGATTAAAAAATAAATGTCACAACCTGTGTAGAGAATTGTCTCAGCTACAACATATCCGAAGCTGGCATAAAATCGAGCAAAAATAATCGAGATATTGCTTACCGTAAACAAGACTGGAATATAGAATGAAGATTTCAGAAAAAGTCACCTCCCATAGAGAATACACGCAAAATTAGGCATTTTATTACATTGTTTGTGATTGTATATGATAATATGTTATAATAGTCGAAGAAGATCATAAAATCTAATTTGAAATGACGGCAAAATTTTTTTTGACTCACCAGGAATCGAACGTGGGTCGCCGGAATGGGAGGCAAGTGCTATGACCACTATACCAAAATAATCCACATAGACATTACACGTGAACGGAAAATGGAATTCTCAAATCCCACTTTGCAAGTGAAAAAAGAGCATGATCCCAGCATCTGATTAAAAAATATAGGGCACACATGTGATAGCTAATTGTCTCAGCTGCAACATACTCAAAGCTCAGCGAAAACGAAACTAAAACGACGGAGATATTGCTCGCGAAAGACGGGAATGTAGAATCCAGTTTTGAAAAAAGTCATGTCCCATAGAGAATACACGCAAAATGTAAAAATTGACATGCCTCCTTTAATTGCAAAAATACGCCATGATGCCTTTGTTAAAATAAAAAATCGTGGTGACGGCATTTGTAGAAAATCTCAGCTAAAATATATCAAAATTTGGAAGAAAATCGATCAATATTTACAGAGATACAATCAAATTTTCAAAAATATGCTGACGTCATAATACGCAAATTCATATTTTGAGTTCCAAGGCCATTATGATGATATCACGATATACTTAATAGCAACATGAGACATGAAATCATATCTCCGACTCATACTCTATCCAAATATCAAAAAAAAGGTGGGGATCCCGGTGCATCCCAAAGTGCTATAATGGATTTTTGATAGAAATGTTTTTGCCCATATATAACATGTATTACACGAGCTCGCGCGCACGGACATTTATCTTGAATGAACGCTCATTCCCTTATTAATGGTCATAAAGAGATAAACATGGTATCAAATTGTTTGGAAAAAAATGGGAAATATCATGAAAGAAAAAAAAATAGCGATTCTATGTTGTGTGATGGCGTTACGGGCGAAAACGAGCGCGCATGCGCGTGTGCGCGATTTTTTGACAAATGCTTTAAATGGCCAGAAACCTATGCAAAACAAATTTGAGATGATTTTGAGCATTTTGAAATTTTGCGCGCGCACTGACGCGCGAACTTACGCATGTGCACGCGTTTTTTGACCTGAAATTGAACAGACGGATATTGACCTTGATCATGATAAATATGAATGAGAAATGACTTTCCGTTATAAAGATATGATCATGAGTAGATTTTCAGAAAATTTTACAAAATGGCGCCTAGATGACGTCATCAGTCAAGGTCAAGGTTGAAAACGTTATTTCGATTTTTCCATATGCCTATACATATGTATGCCAAATTTCAAGGTATTTGATTTAGCCATTTTCAAGTTATCTTGCTAACAAAAAAGTGCTTGGAAAATAACAAAATGAAAAATCGTGGTAACTGCATTTGTAGAAAATTGTCTCAGCTAAAACATATCAAAATTTGGAAGAAAACCGATCAACATTTACAGAGATACAATCAATTTTCCAAAAATATGCTGACGTCATAATATGCAAATTGAAATTTTGAGTTCGGAGGCCATTATGATGACGTCATGAGTTAATTGAGGGTCAAATGAGACATTAAATCATATCTCCGACTTATAATCTATCCAAATATGAAAAAAATTGGGAGTTCCCATCCATTCTGAAGAGTTACAATGAATTTTGTATAGGCATGTTTTTGCCCATATATGCTATGTATTACAAGAGCTCGCGCGCACGTACATTTATCTTGAATGGACGCTCATCTTGTTATTAATGGTCATAAAGAGATAAACATGGTATCAAATTGTTCAAAAAATATGGGAAATATCATTAAGGGAAAAAAAATGGTGATTCTATGTTGTGTAATGGTGTAACGCGCGAAAACGCGCGCGCAAGTGCGTGTGCGCGATTTTTATAAAATGCTTAAATGGCCTAAAACGTATGCAAAATGAATTTGAGACGATTAAGAACATTTTGAAATTTTGCGCGCGTTAACGCACGGACGTACGCATGCGCGCGCGTTTTTGACCTGAAATTGACCGGACGGATATTGACCTTGATCATGATAAATATGAATGAAAAACGACTTTTCGTTATGAAGATATGATCATGAGTAGATTTTCAGAAAATTTTACAAAATGGCGCCTAGATGACGTCATCAGTCAAGGTCAAGGTTGAAAACGTTATTTTGATTTTTCCATATGCCTATACATATGTATGCCAAATTTCAAGGCATTTGATCTAGCCATTTTCAAGTTATCTTGCTAACAAAAAGTGATTGGAAATAAAAAAAAAAAAATAAATAATAATAAATAAAGGCAATTCTAACGAAAACATAAGGTGGTCTGTATTATATACAGCCCACCTGACTAGACATGTAATACTTGTTTGGAACAAGTATAGGTGGGCTGTTCCAACTAACATTTGAGACAAAATAGAGCAAAAATAAGCGAGATACTGCTAAAAACAATGTCATGTAGATTCATGATGTGAACGAAATTTACCTTCCTGAGGCATAACATGCAAATTAAGAAATGTCATCAAAATGAAAAATATTGGCAATTGAGCTTGTAGAGAATTGCCTGAGCTACAACATATCGAAATTTGGAAGAAAATTGATCAGTATTTACAGAGATACACTCAATTTTCCTTCAATATGCTGACGTCATAATATGCAAATTCGTATTTTGAGTACAAAGGCCATTATGATGAAGTCAGAATATTTGTAATAGCCAAATGAGACATGAAATCATATCTCCGACACATACTCTATCAAAATATGAAAAATTGGGGGTCCAGGTGCATCCCAAAGAACTATAAAGGATTTTGTATAAGCATGGTTTTGACAAGTGCGTTACGGATATACCAAAACATTTCCCTTAGCGATTACACGTGAACGGAAAATGGAATTCTCAAATCCCACTTTGCAAGTGAAATATGAGCATGATCCCGGCATCTGATCGAAAAAAAGTGCACACTTGTGATAGCTTATTGCCTCAGCTACAACATACTCAAAGCTAAGCGAAAACCAAACTAAAACGACGGAGATATTGCTCGCGAAAGATGGGAATGTAGAATCCAGTTTTGACAAAAAGTCATGTCCCGTAGAGAATACACGCAAAATGTGAAAAGTTGACATGCCTCCTTTAATCGCAAAAATACTGCATGATGCTTTTGTCAAAATGATAAATCGTGTCAAATGCATTTATAGAAAATTGTCTCAGCTAGAACATATCAAAATTTGGAAGAAAATCAATCAATATTTACAGAGATAAAATCAATTTTCCAAAAATATGCTGACGTCATAATATGCAAATTAAAATTTTGAGTTTGGAGGCCATTATGATGACGTCATGAGTTAATTGAGGGTCAAATGAGACATGAACTCATATCTCCGACTCATAATCTATCAAAATATGAAAAAAAATGGGAGTTTCCATCCATTCTGAAGAGTTACAATGTATTTTGTATAGGCATGTTTTTGCCCATATATGCTATGTATTACAAGAGCTCGCGCGCACGGACATTTATCTTGAATGGACGCTCATCTTGTTATTAATGGTCATAAAAGAGATAAAAATGGTATCAAATTGTTCGAAAAATATGGGAAATATCATGAAAGAAAAAAAATGGCGATTCTATGTTGTGTAAGGGTGTTACGCGCGAAAACGCGCGCGCATGTGCGTGTGCGCGATTTTTATAAAATGCTTAAAATGGCCTAAAACGTATCCAAAATGAATTTGAGACGATTTGGAACATTTTGAAATTTTGCGCGCGCGCTGACGCACGGACGTACGCATGCGCGCGCGTTTTTGACCTGAAATTGACCGGACGGATATTGACCTTGATCATGATAAATATGAATGAAAAATGACTTTTCGTTATGAAGATATGATCATGAGTAGATTTTCAGAAAATTTTACAAAATGGCGCCTAGATGACGTCATCAGTCAAGGTCAAGGTTGAAAACCTTATTTTGCTTTGTTTATATGCCAATACATATGTGTGCTAAATTTCAAGGCATTTGATTGAGCCATTTTCAAGTTACCGTGCTAACAAAAAAGTGATTGGAAATAAGAAAAATAAAGAAAGAATAAATAAAGGCAATTCTAACGAAACATAAGGTGGTCTGTATTATATACAGCCCACCTGATAAAGAATAATAAATAAAGGCAATTGTAACGAAAACATAAGGTGGTCTGTATTATATACAGCCCACCTGATAAATAACTAGATATGTAATACTTGTTTCGGAACAAGTATAGGTGGGCTGTTCCAACTAATGCATACCACACATGGTTAGTTAGATAGTGATCAGTGAGATGTTTGACCTTTGATCCTAATTTACATACTAAGTAGTTAAGATACCATGCATGATTTGACCTAAATTTTTGAAATAATCCTCTTATTCAAGTCTATTAGTGTGCCAAATTTCATGTCTATACAAAGCATTGTTTTAGAGAAACCATGTACAGTATATTTGACCTTTAACCTTAAAATCTAAATTTCATAATGAAATATGCATATTCTAGATTTTGTGTTTTTATATGAAATATTTTGTCTTACCTATCAACAAGCAACGTTTCAAGTCAATTGCGACCAATATACCAAAATAATCCACATAGACTTTATACGTGAACAGAAAAAGGAATTCTCAAATCCTACTTTGTAGTCAAAATATCACCATGATCTCATTATCTGATTAAAAAATAAATGTCATTTGCTGTATAGAGAATCGTCTCAGCTACAACATATCCGAAGCTGGCAGAAAATCGAGCAAAAATAATCGAGATATTGCTTAAACAAGACTGGAATGTAGAATGAAGATTTCAGAAAAAGTCACCTCCCATAGAGAATACACGTAAAATTAGTCATTTTATTACATTGTTTGTGATTGTATAGATAATATGTTATAATAGTCGAAGAAGATCATAAAATCAAATTTAAAACGACGGCAAAAAAAAAAAAAGGACCCACCAGGAATCGAACGTGGGTCGCCGGAATGGGAGGCAAGTGCTATGACCACTATACCAAAATAATCCACGTAGACATTACATGTGAACGAAAATGGAATTCTCAAATCCCACTTTGCAAGTGAAATATGAGCATGATCCCGGCATCTGATCGAAAAATAAAGGGCACACTTGTGATAGCTTATTGTCTCAGCTACAACATACTCGAAGCTCAGCGAAAACGAAACTAAAACGACGGAGATATTGCTCGCGAAAGACGGAATGTAGAATCCAGTTTTGAGAAAAGTCATGTCCCATAGAGAATACACGCAAAATGTGAAAAATTGACATGCCTCCTTTAATCGCCAAAATACGCCATGATGCCTTTGTCAAAATGAAAAATCGTGGCGACTGCATTTGTAGAAAATTGTCTCAGCTAGAACATATCAAAATTTGGAAGAAAATCGATCAATATTTACAGAGATACAATCAATTTTCCAAAAATATGCTGACGTCATAATATGCAAATTGAAATTTTGAGTTCGGAGGCCATTATGATGACGTCATGAGTTAATTGAGGTCAAATGAGACATGAAATCATATCTCCGACTCATAATCTATCCAAATATGAAAAAAATTGGGAGTTCCCATCCATTCTGAAGAGTTACAATGAATTTTGTATAGGCATGTTTTTGCCCATATATGCTATGTATTACAAGAGCTCGCGCGCACGGACATTTATATTGAATGGACGCTCATCTTGTTATTAATGGTCAATAAGAGATAAACATGGTATCAAATTGTTTGAAAAAATATGGGAAATATCATGAAAGAAAAAAATGGCGATTTTATGTTGTATAATCGTGTTACGCGCGAGAACGCGCGCGCATGTGCGTGTGCGCGATTTTTATAAAATGCTTAAAATGGCCTGAAACGTATCCAAAATGAATTTGAGACGATTTAGAGCGTTTTGAAATTTTGCGCGCGTGCTGACGCACGGACGTACGCCTGTGCGCGCGTTTTTTTACCTGAAATTGACCGGACGGATATTGACCTTCATCATGATAGATATGAATAAAAAAAAAAAAAATTTCGTTATGAAGATATGATCATGAGTATATTTTCAGAAAATTTTACAAAATGGCGCCTAGATGACGTCATCAGTCAAGGTCAAGGTTGAAAACGTTATTTTGTTTTGTCCATATGCCTATACATATGTGTGCCAAATTTCAAGGCATTTGATTGAGCCATTTTCAAATTATCTTGCTAACAATAAAGTGGGTGGAAATAAGAAAAACTAGACATGTAATACTTGTTTCGGAACAAGTATAGGTGGGCTGTTCCAATTAGTGCATACCACACATGGGTAGTTACATGTAGATAGTGATCAGTGAATTGTTTGACCTTTGACCCTAATTTACATACTAGTAGTTACGATAACTTTGGCATGATTTGACCATCTTTTTGAAATACTCCTCTTATTCAGGTTTATTACTGTGCCAAATTTCATGTCTATACAAAGCATTGTTTTAGAGAAACCATGTACAGTATATTTGACCTTTAACCTTAAAATCTAAATAACATAATGAAATATGCATATTCTCGATTTTGTGTTTTGATATGAAATATTTTTCTTACCTATCAACATGCAACGTGTCAAGTCAATTGCGACCAATATACCAAAATAATCCACATAGACATTACACGTGAACGGAAAATGGAATTCTCAAATCCCACTTTGCAAGTGAAATATGAGCATGATCCCGGCATCTGATCGAAAAATAAAGGGCACATTTGTGATAGCTTATTGTCTCAGCTACAACATACTCGAAGCTCAGCGAAAACAAAACTAAAACGACGGAGATATTGCTCGCGAAAGATGGGAATGTAGAATCCAGTTTTGAAAAAAAGTCATGTCCCGTAGAGAATACACGCAAAATGTGAAAAATTGACATGCCTCCTTTAATCGCAAAAATACGCCATGATACCTTTGTCAAAATAATAATTCGTGGTAGCTGCATTTGTAGAAAATTGTCTCAGCTAGAACATATCAAAATTTGGAAGAAAATCGATCAATATTTACAGAGATACAATCAATTTTCCAAAATATGCTGACGTCATAATATGCAAATTGAAATTTTGAGTCCGGAGGCCATTATGATCATGACGTCATGAGTTAATTGAGGGTCAAATGAGACATGAAATCATATCTCCGACTCATAATCTATCAAAATATGAAGAAAAAAAATTGGGAGTTCCAATCCATTCTGAAGAGTTACAATGAATTTTGTATAGGCATGTTTTTGCCCATATATGCTATGTATTACAAGAGCTCGCGCGCACGGACATTTATCTTGAATGGACGCTCATCTTGTTATTAATGGTCATTAAGAGATAAACATGGTATCAAATTGTTCGAAAAATATGGAAATATCATGAAAGAAAAAAATGGCGATTCTATGTTGTATAATCGTGTTACGCGCGAAAACGCGCGCATGTGCGTGTGCGCGATTTTTGCGAAATGCTTAAAATGGCCTGAAACGTATCCAAAATGAATTTGAGACGATTTGGAACATTTTGAAATTTTGCGCGCGCTGACGCGCGGACGTACGCATGCGCGCGCGTTTTTGACCTGAAATTGACCGGACGGATATTGACCTTGATCATGATAAATATGAATGAAGAAAGACTTTTCGTTATGAAGATATGACCATGAGTAGATTTTCAGAAAATTTTACAAAATGGCGCCTAGATGACGTCATCAGTCAAGGTCAAGGTTGAAAACCTTATTTTGATTTTTCCATATGCCTATACATATGTATGCCAAATTTCAAGGCATTTGATTTAGCCATTTTCAAGTTATCTTGCTAACAAAAAAGTGATTGGAAATAAGAAAAATAAATAAATAACTAGACATGTAATACTTGTTTGGAACAAGTATAGGTGGGCTGTTCCAACCAAAATTTGAGACAAAATAGAGCAAAAATAAGCAAGATACTGCTAAAAAAACAATGTCATGTAGATTCATGATGTGAACGAAATTTACCTTCCTGAGGCATAACATGCAAATTAAGAATTTTCTGACATGTGGCTTTTAATCGAAATTATGACGTCAGCATATTGAAGGAAAATTGAGTGTATCTCTATAAATACTGATCAATTTTCTTCCAAATTTCGATATGTTGGCAATTGAGCTTGTAGAGAATTGCCTTAGCTACAACATATCGAAATTTGGAAGAAAATTGATCAGTATTTACAGAGATACACTCAATTTTCCTTCAATATGCTGACGTCATAATATGCAAATTCGTATTTTGAGTACCAAGGCCATTATGATGAAGTCAGAATATTTGTAATAGCCAAATGAGACATGAAATCATATCTCCGACACATACTCTATCAAAATATGAAAAAGTTGGGGTCCAGGTGCATCCCAAAGAACTATAAAGGATTTTGTATAAGCATGGTTTTGACAAGTGCGTTACGGATATACCAAAACATTCCCATAGCATTACACGTGAACGGAAAATGGAATTCTCAAATCCCACTTTGCAAGTGAAATATGAGCATGATCCCGGCATCTGATCGAAAAATAAAGGGCACACTTGTGATAGCTTATTGTCTCAGCTACAACATACTCAAAGCTCAGCGAAAACCAAACTAAAACGACGGAGATATTGCTCGCGAAAGACGGGAATGTAGAATCCAGTTTTGAAAAAGTCATGTCCCATAGAGAATACACGCAAAATGTGAAAAATTGACATGCCTCCTTTAATCGCAAAAATACGCCATGATGCCTTTGTCAAAATGAAAATCGTGTGACTGCATTTGTAGAAATTGTCTCAGCTAGAACATATCAAAATTTGGAAGAAAATCGATCAATATTTACAGAGATACAATCAATTTTCCAAAAATATGCTGACGTCATAATATGCAAATTGAAATTTTGAGTTTAGAGGCCATTATGATGACGTCATGAGTTAATTGAGGGTCAAATGAGACATGAAATCATATCTCCGACTCATAATCTATCCAAATATGAAAAAAATTGGGAGTTCCCATCCATTCTGAAGAGTTACAATGAATTTTGTATAGGCATGTTTTTGCCCATATATGCTATGTATTACAAGAGCTCGCGCGCACGGACATTTATCTTGAACGGACGCTCATCTTGTTATTAATGGTCATAAAGATATAAACATGGAATCAAATTGTTCGAAAAAATATGGAAATATCATGAAAGAAAAAAATGGCGATTCTATGTTGTGTAATGGTGTTACGCGCAAAACGCGCGCGCATGTGCGTGTGCGCGATTTTTTGTAAAATGCTTAAAATGGCCTGAAACGTATGCAAAATGAATTTGAGACGATTTGGAGCATTTTGAAATTTTGCGCGCGCATTGACGCGCGGACGTACGCGTACGCGCGTTTTTTGACCTGAAATTGACCGGACGGATATTGACCTTGATCATGATAAATATGAATGAGAAATGATTTTCCGTTATGAAGATATGATCATGAGTTGATTTTCAGAAAATTTCACAAAATGGCGCCTAGATGACGTCATCAGTCAAGGTCAAGGTTGAAAACCTTATTGTGTTTTCTCCATATGCCTATACATATGTGTGCCAAATTTCAAGACATATGATTGAGCCATTTTCAAATTATCTTGCTAACAAAAAAGTGCTTGGAAATAAGAAAAATAAAGAATAATAATAACTAGACATATACTTGTTAACAAGTATAGGTGGGCTGTTCCAAGTACATACCACACATGTTTAGTGACATACTAAGTAGTTAAGATAACATTGGCATGATTTGACCTTATTTTTTCGAAATAATCCTCTTATTCAGGTCTATTAGTGTGCCAAATTTCTAGTCTATACGATGCATGGTTTTAGAGAAACCATGTACAGTATATTTGACCTTTGACCCTCAAATCTAAATATCAAAATGAAATATGCATTTTCTAGATTTTGTTTTTATAAGAAATCATATCTCCGACTCATACTCTATCCAACTATGAATAAAAAAATAATACACGACAAGGACTCAGATTTCCCATAAGGTTGTACTCAAACGATTGACATATTTCTCCCATAGATATAACACGCAAAATTAGGCATTTTATTACATTGTTTGTGATAGTATATGATATGTTATAATAGTCGAAGAAGATCATAAAATCAAATTCAAAACGACGGCAAAAAAAAAAAAAAAAATTGACCCACCAGGAATCGAACTTGGGTCGCCGGAATGGGAGGCAAGTGCTATGACCACTATACCAAAATAATCCACATAGACATTACACGTGAACGGAAAATGGAATTCTCAAATCCCACTTTGCAAGTGAAATATGAGCATGATCCCGGCATCTGATCGAAAAATAAAGGGCACACTTGTGATAGCTTATTGTCTCAGCTACAACATATCGAAGCTGGCAGAAAACGAGCTAAAACGACGAGATATTGCTCAAAAAGACGGGAATGTAGAATCCAGTTTTGAGAAAAAGTCATGTCCCATAGAGAATACACGCAAAATGTGAAAAATTGACATGCCTCCTTTAATCGCAAAAATACGCCATGATGCCTTTGTCAAAATGAAAAATCGTGGTTACTGCATTTGTAGAAAATTGTCTCAGCTAGAACATATCAAAATTTGGAAGAAAATCGATCAATATTTACAGAGATACAATCAATTTTCCAAAAATATGCTGACGTCATAATATGCAAATTGAAATTTTGAGTTCGGAGGCCATTATGATGACGTCATGAGTTAATTGAGGGTCAAATGAGACATGAAATCATATCTCCGACTCATAATCTATCCAAATATGAAAAAAATTGGGAGTTCTCATCCATTCTGAAGAGTTACAATGAATTTTGTATAGGCATGTTTTTGCCCATATATGCTATGTATTACAAGAGCTCGCGCGCACGGACATTTATCTTGAATGGACGCTCATCTTGTTATTAATGGTCATAAAAGATAAACATGGTATCAAATTGTTCAAAAAATATGGGAAATATCATGAAAGAAAAAAATGGCGATTCTATGTTGTGTAATGGTGTTACGCGCGAAAACGCGCGCGCATGTGCGTGTGCGCGATTTTTTATAAAATGCTTAAAATGGCCTGAAACGTATCCAAAATGAATTTGAGACGATTTGGAGCATTTTAAATTTTGCGCGCGCTTACGCGCGGACGTACGCATGCGCGCGTTTTTGACCTGAAATTGACCGGACGGATATTGACCTTGATCATGATAAATATGAATGAGAAACGACTTTTCGTTATGAAGATATGATCATGAGTAGATTTTCAGAAAATTTTACAAAATGGCGCCTAGATGACGTCATCAGTCAAGGTCAAGGTTGAAAACCTTATTTTGCTTTGTCCATATGCCTATACATATGTGTGCCAAATTTCAAGGCATTTGATTGAGCCATTTTCAAGTTATCTTGCTAACAATAAAGTGGGTGGAAATAAGAAAAATAAATAAAGAATAATAAATAAATAATAATAAAGGCAATTCTAACGAAAACATGAGGTGGTCTGTATTATATACAGCCCACCTAATAAACTAGATTTGTAATACTTGTTTAGAACAAGTATAGGTGGGCTGGTCCAACTAAAATTTAAGACAAAATCAAGGGCACACTTGAGATGATCTCATTATCTGATTAAAAAATAAATATCACATCTGTGTAGGAAATTGTCTCAGCTACAACATATCCGAAGCTGGCAGAAAATCGAGTAAAAATGATCGAGATATTGCTCAAACAAGACTGGAATGTAGAATGAAGATTTCAGAAAAAGTCACCTCCATAGAGAATACACGTAAAATTAGGACAATTGACATGCCTCCTTTTGTCGAAAGAGTGGGTTAAGGTTAGAATTGAATATATACTATATTATAGAGAAAGAGAGAAGTTATAGACATGTAAACAATTCTATGTCCGTGGGAGAGACGTAAACATTGCATATACCTGGGTTGAATAACTGGAAAGTATAAACGTCTGGGAAGGAGACTAACATCATAAAAATGGGATGATTTGATATATTCCAACAGACTTAGGAGATTAAACCTATAGGTTTAATACACGGCAAGGAATCAGATTTCCCTTAGGGTTGTACTCAAACGATTGACATTCTTCTCCCATAGATATAACACGCACAATTAGGCATTTTATTACATTGTTTGTGATTATATATGATAATATGTTATAATAGTCGAAGATCATAAAATCAAATTTAAAACGACGGCAAAAAATAAAAAATAAAAATAAACTAGACATGTAAATATGAATGAAAAACGACTTTTCGTTATGAAGATATGATCATGAGTAGATTTTCAGAAAATTTTACAAAATGGCGCCTAGATGACGTCATCAGTCAAGGTCAAGGTTGAAAACCTTATTGTGCTTTGTTTATATGCCAATACATATGTGTGCCAAATTTCAAGGTATTTGAATCAACAATTTTCAAGTTATCTTGCTAACAAAAAAGTGGGTCGAAATAAGAAAAATAAATAAATAACTAGACATGTAATACTTGTTAATAACAAGTATAGGTGGGCTGTTCCAGTGCATGCCACACATGTTTAGTGACATACTAAGTAGTTAAGATAACATTGGCATGATTTGACCTTATTTTTGAAATAATCCATATTCAGGTCTATTAGTGTGCCAAATTTCAAGTCTATACAATGCATGGTTTTAGAGAAACCATGTACAGTATATTTGACCTTTGACCCTCAAATCTAAATATCAAAATGAAATATGCATTTTCTAGATTTTGTTTTTATAAGAAATCATATCTCCGACTCATACTCTATCCAACTATGAATAAAAATTAATACACGACAAGGACTCAGATTTCCCATAAGGTTGTACTCAAACGATTGACATATTTCTCCCATAGATATAACACGCAAAATTAGGCATTTTATTACATTGTTTGTGATAGTATATGATAATATGTTATAATAGTCGAAGAAGATCATAAAATCAAATTCAAAACGACGGCAAAAAAAAAAAAAAATTGACCCACCAGGAATCGAACTTGGGTCGCCGGAATGGGAGGCAAGTGCTATGACCACTATACCAAAATAATCCACATAGACATTACACGTGAACGGAAAATGGAATTCTCAAATCCCACTTTGCAAGTGAAATATGAGCATGATCCCGGCATCTGATCGAAAAATAAAGGGCACACTTGTGATAATTGTCTCAGCTACAACATACTCGAAGCTCAGCAGAAAAACTAAAACGACGAGATATTGCTCAAAAAGACTGGAATGTAGAATCCAGTTTTGAAAAAAGTCATGTCCCATAGAGAATACACGCAAAATGTGAAAAATTGACATGCCTCCTTTAATCGCAAAAATACGCCATGATGCCTTTGTCAAAATGAAAAATCGTGTGACTGCATTTGTAGAAAATTGTCTCAGCTAGAACATATCAAAATTTGGAAGAAAATCGATCAATATTTACAGAGATACAATCAATTTTCCAAAAATATGCTGACGTCATAATATGCAAATTGAAATTTTGAGTTCGGAGGCCATTATGATGACGTCATGAGTTAATTGAGGGTCAAATGAGACATGAAATCATATCTCCGACTCATAATCTATCCAAATATGAAAAAAATTGGGAGTTCCCATCCATTCTGAAGAGTTACAATGAATTTTGTATAGGCATGTTTTTGCCCATATATGCTATGTATTACAAGAGCTCGCGCGCACGGACAGTTTCTTGAACGGACGCTCATTGCGTTATTAATGGTCAAAAAAGGTGAACAAGGTATCAAAATGCTTGAAAAATGTGCCAAATATGATGACAAAGAAAATTTGGCGATTCTATGTTGCAAAATGCCAGTACGCGCGAAAACGCACGCGCATGCGCGTGTGCGCGATTTTTATAAAATGCTTAAAATGGCCTGAAACGTATGCAAAATGAATTTGAGACGATTTTGAGCATTTTTAAATTTTGCGCGCGCTAACGCGCGGACGTACGCATGCGCGCGTTTTTTGACCTGAAATTGACCGGACGGATATTGACCTTAATCATGATAAATATGAATGAGAAACGAATTTCCGTTATGAAGATATGATCATGAGTAGATTTTCAGAAAATTTTACAAAATGGCGCCTAGATGACGTCATCAGTCAAGGTCAAGGTTGAAAACGTTATTTTGCTTTGTCCATATGCCTATACATATGTGTGCCAAATTTCAAGGCATTTGATTTAGCCATTTTCAAATTATCTTGCTAACAATAAAGTGGGTGGAAATAAGAAAAATAAATTACATGTAGATAGTGATCAGTTAAATGTTTGACCTTTGACCCTAATTTACATACTAGTAGTTACGATAACTTTGGCATGATTTGATTATCTTTTTGAAATACTCCTCTTATTCAGGTTTATTACTGTGCCAAATTTCATGTCTATACAAAGCATTGTTTTAGAGAAACCATGTACAATATATTTGACCTTTAACCTTAAAATCTAAATAACATAATGAAATATGCATATTCTCGATTTTGTGTTGTTATATGAAATATTTTTTCTTACCTATCAACATGCAACGTTTCAAGTCAATTGCGACCAATATACCAAAATAATCCACATAGACATTACACGTGAACGGAAAATGGAATTCTCAAATCCCACTTTGCAAGTGAAATATGAGCATGATCCCGGCATCTGATCGAAAAATAAAGGGCACACTTGTGATAGCTTATTGTCTCAGCTACAACATACTCGAAGCTCAGCGAAAACAAAACTAAAACGACGGAGATATTGCTCGCGAAAGATGGGAATGTAGAATCCAGTTTTGACAAAAAGTCATGTCCCGTAGAGAATACACGCAAAATGTGAAAAATTGACATGCCTCCTTTAATCGCAAAAATACGCCATGATGCCTTTGTCAAAATGAATTCGTGGCAACTGCATTTGTAGAAAATTGTCTCAGCTAGAACATATCAAAATTTGGAGGAAAATCGATCAATATTTACAGAGATAAAATCAATTTTCCAAAATAATGCTGACGTCATAATATGCAAATTGAAATTTTGAGTTTGGAGGCCATTATGATGACGTCATGAGTTAATTGAGGGTCAAATGAGACATGAAATCATATCTCCGACTCATAATCTATCAAAATATGAAAAAAATTGGGAGTTTCAATCCATTCTGAAGAGTTACAATGAATTTTGTATAGGCATGTTTTTGCCCATATATGCTATGTATTACAAGAGCTCGCGCGCACGGACATTTATCTTGAATGGACGCTCATCTTGTTATTAATGGTCATTAAGAGATAAACATGGTATCAAATTGTTCGAAAAATATGGGAAATATCATGAAAGAAAAAAATGGCGATTCTATGTTGTATAATGGTGTTACGCGCGAAAACGCGCGCATGCGCGTGTGCGCGATTTTTATAAAATGCTTAAAATGGCCTTAAACCTATCCAAAATGAATTTGAGACGATTTGGAACATTTTGAAATTTTGCGCGCGAGCTGACGCACGGACGTACGCATGCGCGCGCGTTTTTGACCTGAAATTGACCGGACGGATATTGACCTTAATCATGATAAATATGAATGAAAAACGACTTTTCGTTATGAAGATATGATCATGAGTCGATTTTCAGAAAATTTTACAAAATGGCGCCTAGATGACGTCATCAGTCAAGGTCAAGGTTGAAAACCTTATTTTGATTTGTTTATATGCCAATACACATGTGTGCCAAATTTCAAGGCATTTGATTGAGCCATTTTCAAATTATCTTGCTAACAAAAAAGTGGGTGGAAATAAGAAAAATAAATAAAGAATAAATAATAAAGGCAATTCTAACGAAAACATAAGGTGGTCTGTATTATATACAGCCCACCTAATAATAAAGGCGATTTTAACAAAATTATAAGGTGGTCTGTATGATATACAGCCCACCTAAAAATTGACCCACCAGGAATCGAACGTGGGTCGCCGGAATGGGAGGCAAGTGCTATGACCACTATACCAAAATAATCCACATAGACATTACACGTGAACGGAAAATGGAATTCTCAAATCCCACTTTGCAAGTGAAATATGAGCATGATCCCGGCATCTGATTAAAAAATAAAGGGCACACTTGTGATAGCTTATTGTCTCAGCTACAACATACTCGAAGCTCAGCGAAAACAAAACTAAAACGACGGAGATATTGCTCGCGAAAGACGGGAATGTAGAATCCAGTTTTGAGAAAAAGTCATGTCCCATAGAGAATACACGCAAAATGTGAAAAATTGACATGCCTCCTTTAATCGCAAAAATACGCCATGATGCCTTTGTCAAAATGAAAAATCGTAATGACTGCATTTGTAGAGAATTGTCTCAGCTAGAACATATCAAAATTTGGAAGAAAATCGATCAATATTTACAGAGATACAATCAATTTTCCAAAAATATGCTGACGTCATAATATGCAAATTGAAATTTTGAGTTCAAAGGCCCATATGATGACGTCATGAGTTGATTGAGGATCAAATGAGACATGAAATCATATCTCCGACTCATAATCTATCCAAATATGAAAAAAATTGGGAGTTCTCATCCATTCTGAAGAGTTACAATGAATTTTGTATAGGCATGTTTTTGCCCATATATGCTATGTATTACAAGAGCTCGCGCGCACGGACATGTTTTTTGAACGGACGCTCATTGCGTTATTACTGGTCAGAAAAAAGTGAACAAGGTATCAAAATGCTTGTAAAAATGTGCAAAATATGATGACAGAGAAAATTCGGCGATTCTATGTTGGAAAATGCCAGAACGCGCGAAAACGCGCGCGCATGCGCGTGTGCGCGTTTTTGCGAAATGCTTTAAATGGCCTGAAACGTATCAAAATGAATTTGAGACGATTTGGAGCATTTTGAAATTTTGCGCGCGCTAACGCGCGGACGTACGCATGCGCGCGCGTTTTTGACCTGAAATTGACCGGACGGATATTGACCTTGATCATGATAAATATGAATGAGAAACAACTTTTAATTATGAAGATATGATCATGAGTAGATTTTCAGAAAATTTCACAAAATGGCGCCTAGATGACGTCATCAGTCAAGGTCAAGGTTGAAAACCTTATTTTGCTTTGTCCATATGCCTATACATAATGTGTGCCAAATTTCAAGGTATTTGATTGAGCCATTGTTAAGTTATCTTGCTAACAAAAAAGTGGGTGGAAATAAGAAAAATAAACTAGATTTGTAATACTTGTTTAGAACAAGTATAGGTGGGCTGGTCCAACTAAAATTTAAGACAAAATCAAGGGCACAATTGAGATAGCTTATTGTCTCAGCTACAACATACTCGAAGTCAGCGTAAACGAAGCTAAAACCACGAAGATATTGCTCGCGAAAGACGGAATGTAGAATCCAGTTTTGAGAAAAATATCATGTCCCATAGAGAATACACGCAAAATGTGAAAAATTGACATGCCTCCTTTAATCGCCAAAATACGCCATGATGCCTTTGTCAAAATGAAAAATTGTGGTTACTGCATTTGTAGAAAATTGTCTCAGCTAGAACATATCAAAATTTGGAAGAAAATCGATCAATATTTACAGAGATACAATCAATTTTCCAAAAATATGCTGACGTCATAATATGCAAATTAGAATTTTGAGTTTGGAGGCCATTATGATGACGTCATGAGTTAATTGAGGGTCAAATGAGACATGAAATCATATCTCCGACTCATAATCTATCCAAATATGAAAAAAATTGGGAGTTCCCATCCATTCTGAAGAGTTACAATGAATTTTGTATAGGCATGTTTTTGCCCATATATGCTATGTATTACAAGAGCTCGCGCGCACGGACATGTTTCTTGAACGGACGCTCATTGCGTTATTACTGGTCAGAAAAAGGTGAACAAGGTATCAAAATGCTTGAAAAAAATCTGCCAAATATGATGACAGAAAAATTGGCGATTCTATGTTGCAAAATGCCAGTACGCGCGAAAACGCGCGCGCATGCGCGTGTGCGCGTTTTTTTGCGAAATGCTTAAAATGGCCTGAAACGTATCCAAAATGAATTTGAGACGATTTGGAACATTTTTAATATTTGCGCGCGCTGACGCGCGGACGTACGCATGCGCGCGCGTTTTTTGACCTGAAATTGACCGGACGGATATTGACCTTGATCATGATAAATATGAATGAAAAATGACTTTCCGTTATGAAGATATGATCATGAGTAGATTTTCAAAAAATTTACAAAATGGCGCCTAGATGACGTCATCAGTCAAGGTCAAGGTTGAAAACGTTATTTTGCTTTGTCCATATGCCTATACATATGTGTGCCAAATTTCAAGGCATTTGATTGAGCCATTTTCAAATTATCTTGCTAACAAAAAGTGGGTGGAAATAAGAAAAATAAACTAGACATGTAATACTTGTTAATAACAAGTATAGGTGGGTTGTTCCAAGTGCATGCCACACATGTTTAGTGACATACTAAGTAGTTAAGATAACATTGGCATGATTTGACCTTATTTTTGAAATAATCCATATTCAGGTCTATTAGTGTGCCAAATTTCAAGTCTATACAATGCATGGTTTTAGAGAAACCATGTACAGTATATTTGACCTTTGACCCTCAAATCTAAATATCAAAATGAAATATGCATTTTCTAGATATTGTTTTTATAAGAAATCATATCTCCGACTCATACTCTATCCAACTATGAATAAAAAATTAATACACGACAAGGACTCAGATTTCCCATAAGGTTGTACTCAAACGATTGACATATTTCTCCCATAGATATAACACGCAAAATTAGGCATTTTATTACATTGTTTGTGATAGTATATGATAATATGTTATAATAGTCAAAGAAGATCATAAAATCAAATTCAAAACGAAGGCAAAAAAAAAAAATTAAAAAAATTGACCCACCAGGAGTCGAACTTGTGTCGCCGGAATGGGAGGCAAGTGCTATGACCACTATACCAAAATAATCCACATAGACATTACACGTGAACGGAAAATGGAATTCTCAAATCCCACTTTGCAAGTGAAATATGAGCATGATCCCGGCATCTGATCGAAAAATAAATGTCACACCCTGTGATAGCTTATTGTCTCAGCTACAACATATCCGAAGCTGGCAGAAAACGAGCTAAAATAACGAGATATTGCTCAAACAAGACTGGAATGTAGAATCCAGATTTGAAAAAAGTCATGTCCCATAGAGAATACACGCAAAATGTGAAAAATTGACATGCCTCCTTTAATCGCAAAAATACGCCATGATGCCTTTGTCAAAATGAAAATCGTGTAGACTGCATTTGTAGAACATTGTCTCAGCTAGAACATATCAAAATTTGGAAGAAAATTGAACAATATTTACAGAGATACAATCAATTTTCCAAAAATATGCTGACGTCATAATATGCAAATTGAAATTTTGAGTTCGGAGGCCATTATGATGACGTCATGAGTTAATTGAGGGTCAAATGAGACATGAAATCATATCTCCGATTCATAATCTATCCAAATATGAAAAAAATTGGGAGTTCCCATCCATTCTGAAGAGTTACAATGAATTTTGTATAGGCATGTTTTTGCCCATATATGCTATGTATTACGAGCTCGCGCGCACAGACAAGTTTCTTGAACGGACGCTCATTGCGTTATTAGTGGTCAAAAAAAGGTGAACAAGGTATCAAAATGCTTAGAAAAATGTGCCAAATATGATGACAAAGAAAATTTGGCGATTCTATGTTGCAAAATACCAGTACGCGCGAAAACGCACGCGCATGCGCGTGTGCGCGATTTTTTATAAAATGCTTAAAATGGCCTGAAACGTATGCAAAATGAATTTGAGACGATTTTGAGCATTTTTAAATTTTGCGCGCGCTAACGCGCGGACGTACGCATGTGCGCGCGTTTTTTGACCTGAAATTGAACGGACGGATATTGACCTTGATCATGATAAATATGAATGAGAAACGAATTTCCGTTATGAAGATATGATCATGAGTAGATTTTCAGAAAATTTTACAAAATGGCGCCTAGATGACGTCATCAGTCAAGGTCAAGGTTGAAAACGTTATTTTGCTTTGTCCATATGCCTATACATATGTGTGCCAAATTTCAAGGCATTTGATTTAGCCATTTTCAAATTATCTTGCTAACAATAAAGTGGGTGGAAATAAGAAAAATAAATAAAGAATAATAAATAAATAATAAAGGCAATTCTAACGAAAACATAAGGTGGTCTGTATTATATACAGCCCACCTAATAAATAAATAAATAAAGGCAATCTAACGAAAACATAAGGTGGTCTGTATTATATACAGCCCACCTAATAAAGGCAATTCTAACGAAAACATAAGGTGGTCTGTATTATATACAGCCCACCTAATAAAGAATAATAAATAAATAACTAGACATGTAATACTTGTTTCGGAACAAGTATAGGTGGGCTGTTCCAATTAGTCCATACCACACATGGTTATTGAGAAAGTGATCAGTGATATGTTTGACCTTTGACCCTAATTTACATACTAAGTAGTTAAGATACCATTGGCATGATTTGACCAAAATTTTTGAAATAATCCCCTTATTCAGGTTTATTACTGTGCCAAATTTTATGTCTATACAAAGCATTGTTTTAGAGAAACCATGTACAGTATATTTGGCCTTTAACCTTAAAATCTAAATAACATAATGAAATATGCATATTCTCGATTTTGTGTTTTTATATGAAATATTTTGTCTTACCTATCAACATGCAACGTTTCAAGTCAATTGCGACCAATATACCAAAATAATCCACATAGACATTACACGTGAACGGAAAATGGAATTCTCAAATCCCACTTTGCAAGTGAAATATGAGCATGATCCCGGCATCTGATCGAAAAATAAATGTCACACCCTGTGTAGAGAATTGTCTCAGCTACAACATATCCGAAGCTGGCAGAAAATCGAGCAAAAATAATCGAGATGTTGCTCAAACAAGACTGGAATGTAGAATGAAGATTTGAAAAAAGGAATGTCCCATAGAGAATACACGCAAAATGTGAAAAATTGACATGCCTCCTTTAATCGCAAAAATACGCCATGATGCCTTTGTCAAAATGAAAAATCGTGTAGACTGCATTTGTAGAACATTGTCTCAGCTAGAACATATCCAAATTTGGAAGAAAATTGAACAATATTTACAGAGATACAATCAATTTTCCAAAAATATGCTGACGTCATAATATGCAAATTGAAATTTTGAGTTCGGAGGCCATTATGATGACGTCATGAGTTAATTGAGGGTCAAATGAGACATGAAATCATATCTCCGATTCATAATCTATCCAAATATGAAAAAAAATGTGGGAGTTCCCATCCATTCTGAAGAGTTACAATGAATTTTGTATAGGCATGTTTTTGCCCATATATGCTATGTATTACGAGAGCTCGCGCGCACAGACAAGTTTCTTGAACGGACGCTCATTGCGTTATTAGTGGTCAAAAAAAGGTGAACAAGGTATCAAAATGCTTTGAAAAATGTGCCAAATATGATGACAAAGAAAATTTGGCGATTCTATGTTGCAAAATACCAGTACGCGCGAAAACGCACGCGCATGCGCGTGTGCGATTTTTTATAAAATGCTTAAAATGGCCTGAAACGTATGCAAAATGAATTTGAGACGATTTTGAGCATTTTTAAATTTTGCGCGCGCTAACGCGCGGACGTACGCATGTGCGCGCGTTTTTGACCTGAAATTGAACGGACGGATATTGACCTTGATCATGATAAATATGAATGAGAAACGAATTTCCGTTATGAAGATATGATCATGAGTAGATTTTCAGAAAATTTTACAAAATGGCGCCTAGATGACGTCATCAGTCAAGGTCAAGGTTGAAAACGTTATTTTGCTTTGTCCATATGCCTATACATATGTGTGCCAAATTTCAAGGCATTTGATTTAGCCATTTTCAAATTATCTTGCTAACAATAAAGTGGGTGGAAATAAGAAAAATAAATAAAGAATAATAAATAAATAATAAAGGCAATTCTAACGAAAACATAAGGTGGTCTGTATTATATACAGCCCACCTAATAAATAAATAAATAAAGGCAATTCTAACGAAAACATAAGGTGGTCTGTATTATATACAGCCCACCTAATAAAGGCAATTCTAACGAAAACATAAGGTGGTCTGTATTATATACAGCCCACCTAATAAAGAATAATAAATAAATAACTAGACATGTAATACTTGTTTCGAACAAGTATAGGTGGGCTGTTCCAATTAGTCCATACCACACATGGTTATTGAGAAAGTGATCAGTGATATGTTTGACCTTTGACCCTAATTTACATACTAAGTAGTTAAGATACCATTGGCATGATTTGACCAAAATTTTTGAAATAATCCCTTATTCAGGTTTATTACTGTGCCAAATTTTATGTCTATACAAAGCATTGTTTTAGAGAAACCATGTACAGTATATTTGGCCTTTAACCTTAAAATCTAAATAACATAATGAAATATGCATATTCTCGATTTTGTGTTTTTATATGAAATATTTTGTCTTACCTATCAACATGCAACGTTTCAAGTCAATTGCGACCAATATACCAAAATAATCCACATAGACATTACACGTGAACGGAAAATGGAATTCTCAAATCCCACTTTGCAAGTGAAATATGAGCATGATCCCGGCATCTGATCGAAAAATAAAGGGCACACTTGTGATAGCTTATTGTCTCAGCTACAACATACTCGAAGCTCAGCGAAAACAAAACTAAAACGACGGAGATATTGCTCGCGAAAGACGGAATGTAGAATCCAGTTTTGAAAAAGTCATGTCCCATAGAGAATACACGCAAAATGTGAAAATTGACATGCCTCCTTTAATCGCAAAAATACGCCATGATGCCTTTGTCAAAATGAAAAATCGTGTAACTGCATTTGTAGAAAATTGTCTCAGCTAGAACATATCAAAATTTGGAAGAAAATCGATCAATATTTACAGAGATACAATCAATTTTCCAAAAATATGCTGACGTCATAATATGCAAATTGAAATTTTGAGTTCGGAGGCCATTATGATGACGTCATGAGTTAATTGAGGGTCAAATGAGACATGAAATCATATCTCCGACTCATAATCTATCCAAATATGAAAAAAATTGGGAGTTCCCATCCATTCTGAAGAGTTACAATGAATTTTGTATAGGCATGTTTTTGCCCATATATGCTATGTATTACAAGAGCTCGCGCGCACGGACAAGTTTCTTGAACGGACGCTCATTGCGTTATTAATGGTCAAAAAAGGTGAACAAGGTATCAAAATGCTTGAAAAATGTGCCAAATATGATGACAAAGAAAATTTGGCGATTCTATGTTGCAAAATACCAGTACGCGCGAAAACGCACGCGCATGCGCGTGTGCGCGATTTTTTATAAAATGCTTAAAATGGCCAGAAACGTATGCAAAATGAATTTGAGACGATTTTGAGCATTTTGAAATTTTGCGCGCGCTAACGCGCGGACGTACGCATGCGCGCGTTTTTGACCTGAAATTGACCGGACGGATATTGACCTTGATCATGATAAATATGAATGAGAAACGACTTTCCGTTATGAAGATATGATCATGAGTAGATTTTCAGAAAATTTTACAAAATGGCGCCTAGATGACGTCATCAGTCAAGGTCAAGGTTGAAAACGTTATTTTGCTTTGTCCATATGCCTATACATATGTGTGCCAAATTTCAAGGCATTTGATTTAGCCATTTTCAAATTATCTTGCTAACAAAAAAGTGGGTGGAAATAAGAAAAATAAATAAATAAATAAAGGCAATTCTAACGAAAACATAAGGTGGTCTGTATTATATACAGCCCACCTAATAAAGAATAATAAATAAATAACTAGACATGTAATACTTGTTTCGGAACAAGTATAGGTGGGCTGTTCCAATTAGTCCATACACACATGGTTATTGAGAAAGTGATCAGTGATATGTTTGACCTTTGACCCTAATTTACATACTAAGTAGTTAAGATACCATTGGCATGATTTGACCAAAATTTTGAAATAATCCCTTATTCAGGTTTATTACTGTGCCAAATTTTATGTCTATACAAAGCATTGTTTTAGAGAAACCATGTACAGTATATTTGGCCTTTAACCTTAAAATCTAAATAACATAATGAAATATGCATATTCTCGATTTTGTGTTTTTATATGAAATATTTTGTCTTACCTATCAACATGCAACGTTTCAAGTCAATTGCGACCAATATACCAAAATAATCCACATAGACATTACACGTGAACGGAAAATGGAATTCTCAAATCCCACTTTGCAAGTGAAATATGAGCATGATCCCGGCATCTGATCGAAAAATAAAGGGCACACTTGTGATAGCTTATTGTCTCAGCTACAACATACTCGAAGCTCAGCGAAAACAAAACTAAAACGACGGAGATATTGCTCGCGAAAGATGGGAATGTAGAATCCAGTTTTGAAAAAAAGTCATGTCCCATAGAGAATACACGCAAAATGTGAAAAATTGACATGCCTCCTTTAATCGCAAAAATACGCCATGATGCCTTTGTCAAAATGAAAATCGTGTCAACTGCATTTGTAGAAAATTGTCTCAGCTAGAACATATCAAAATTTGGAAGAAAATCAATCAATATTTACAGAGATACAATCAATTTTCCAAAAATATGCTGACGTCATAATATGCAAATTGAAATTTTGAGTTCGGAGGCCATTATGATGACGTCATGAGTTAATTGAGGGTCAAATGAGACATGAAATCATATCTCCGACTCATAATCTATCCAAATATGAAAAAAAATGGGAGTTTCCATCCATTCTGAAGAGTTACAATGAATTTTGTATAGGCATGTTTTTGCCCATATATGCTATGTATTACAAGAGCTCGCGCGCACGGACATTTATCTTGAATGGACGCTCATCTTGTTATTAATGGTCATTAAGAGATAAACATGGTATCAAATTGTTCGAAAAAATATGGGAAATATCATGAAAGAAAAAAAAATGGCGATTCTATGTTGTATAATCGTGTTACGCGCAAAAACGCGCGCGCATGTGCGTGTGCGCGATTTTTTATAAAATGCTTAAAATGGCCTGAAACGTATCCAAAATGAATTTGAGACGATTTGGAACATTTTGAAATTTTGCGCGCGCTGACGCACGGACGTACGCATGCGCGCGCGTTTTTTGACCTGAAATTGACCGGACGGATATTGACCTTAATCATGATAAATATGAATGAGAAATGACTTTCCGTTATGAAGATATGATCATGAGTAGATTTTCAGAAAATTTCACAAAATGGCGCCTAGATGACGTCATCAGTCAAGGTCAAGGTTGAAAACATTATTTTGCTTTGTCCATATGCCTATACATATGTGTGCCAAATTTCAAGGCATTTGATTGAGCCATTTTCAAATTATCTTGCTAACAAAAAAGTGGGTGGAAATAAGAAAAATAAATAAAGAATAATAAATAAAGGCAATTCTAACGAAAACATAAGGTGGTCTGTATTATATACAGCCCACCTAATAAATAAATAATAAATAAAGGCAATTTTAACAAAAACATAAGGTGGTCTGTATTATATACAGCCCACCTGATAATAAAGGCAATTCTAACGAAAACATAAGGTGGTCTGTATTATATACAGCCCACCTAATAAATAAATAAATAAATAATAAAGGCAATTCTAACGAAAACATAAGGTGGTCTGTATTAAATACAGCCCACCTAATAATAAATAATAAAGGCAATTCTAACGAAAACATAAGGTGGTCTGTATTATATACAGCCCACCTAATAAAGAATAAATAAATAAATAATAAAGGCAATTCTAACGAAAACATAAGGTGGTCTGTATTATATACAGCCCACCTAATAAATAAATAATAATAAAGGCAATTCTAACGAAAACATAAGGTGGTCTGTATTTTATACAGCCCACCTAATAAAGAATAAATAAATAAATAATAATAAAGGCAATTCTACCGAAAACATAAGGTGGTCTGTATTATATACAGCCCACCTAATAATAATAAACTAGACATGTTATACTTGTTTGGAACAAGTATAGGTGGGCTGTTCCAACTAAAATATGAGACAAAATAAAGCAAAAATAAGCGAGTTACTGCTATAAAAACAATGACATGTAGATTAATGATGATGTGATCGAAATTCACCTTTCATAGGCATAAAACGCAATTTAAGAAATTTTTGACATGTGGCCTTTAATCGAAATTTGTATTATGATGACGTCATCAAAATGAAAAACAGTGGCAATTGAGCTTGTAGAGAGTTGTCTTAGCTACAACATATCGAAATTTGGAAGAAAACCGATCAATATTTACAGAGATACAATCAATTTTTCATAAATATGCTGACTTCATAATATTCAAATTCGTATTTTGAGTTCCAATGTAATTATGATGACGTCAGAATATTTTTAATGGCCAAATGAGACATAAAAACCATATCTCCGACTCATACTCTATCAAAATATGAAAAATTGGGAGTCCAGGGCCCGTATTCAATTCAATACTTAAGTACAAAATTTAAGCTGTTTACTTAGTATTTGTCGTTGATAAAATACTTAGCCAATTTTGGTATTCAATTCAAACTTTTGGTTAAGTATTTTACCCTAAATTTTAGACGGCTCCCTACCAGACTTTAGCCAATGATTTGGAGGCCTTGATTGGCGCTTGTCAAGCATATGGTTTTATTACGCAGTATCAATGACAATGACAATGACAATGAAAATGACAATTTATTCTCATGTCACCCACACTGGGGTATTGGAGAAGTTTACAATCAGTTTGAATTTGTCAATTTAACACTGTAAAATATACAATACAAATCGAATTAATGTTAATCAATACAAAATAACACTATCGACAATAGTGAGAAAAATTATGATGATAATGATAATGATAATAATAACAAAACGATAATAATAATTACAACGACAACTAATGGAAGCAATTGAAAAAGAAAGTTACTGGCACCAGTAAATTGATATTTGAATTAATGAATTACTGAAAATATTCTTGATATCAATTTAATAATTTGATATTAATAAGACAAAAAAGAAAAACATAAAGTTAATATTGAACTCATAACATGTTTTTTTGCACATACTTTAATAAATGAAAACGATGCATTATTTTTCGACAGAATTTTACTAAGTTTTAACGTGTTTGTACATTATTGGAGTTTAAAAGCTGATCCATTTTCAGTGTATTTGGTCTTTCAATAAAATATTTATCGATGAACAATTTTCTGTCTGAACAAAAGGCAGGGCATACAAACAAGTAATGAAACTCATCCCCAAGCGATTGCAAATTGCACAGCGTACATAGCCTCATTTCCTGGGAGTATTTGAATATCTACCAGCTACAATCGGCAGGTAATGATTGCCACAGCGAAAACGACTTAATATTGTCCGATCTCTTTTAATGAGATAGATTAAGTATCTTTCTAAACATAAAGAATGTTTGAAGATTCGATAGTTAACACAATGCGAATTATCGTACATACAAGCAGACGAATACTGAGCATGAGAATCTTTCAATCGACGTTCCACAGTTTGTTTGACCCACTCACAGCTAGTATTTTCACAAATTTCCCATAAATTAGACATCGCCATATTGTCCAGAGTCAGCTTGATTTTTTTAAATCAAGGTGCCTGATAGATATTCTTCTCAAAGAGTAATTTTAAGATAATATACACCTTACCAGAAAATTTATCTTGTCCACTATGTACAATCCTACACCATAACCTGCGCACAATTATCTTAGCGCGCATTTATTGAGACGCGATAATTGCTCATTACTTTTGATTGACGGTGTGATGTCACAATGCTAAGCAGTAAGTATTTTAATAAGATTTTGTCTAAGGTAAGTAATTGTCTAAAATGCGATTTGAATACGAGATAAGTAAACTTCTTAGCTTAGCCATTTACCTAGTAAATTTCTTACTTATTCTAAGTATTGAATTGAATACCGGCCCAGGTGCATCCCAAAGAGCTATAATGGATGTTGTATAGGCATGTTTTTGCCCATATATGCTATGTATTACAAGAGCTCGCGCGCACGGACATTTATCTTGAACGGACGTTCATTCCGTTATTAATAATCATAAAGAGTATCAAATTGTTCGGAAAATTGGTTATATCATGAAAGAAAAAAAAATGGCGATTATATGTTGTGTAATGGCGTTACGCAATAAACCGCGCGCTCAAAATGGCCTAAAACTCACTCTTATTTAATTAAAAAGTTATTTTGAGCATTTTTTTTATTTTGACGCGCACGTACGTGCGCGTCATGGTGCGCCTTCGGTTTTTGATGACATGTTATACTGATCCTTGACCTTAAATTCAAGTGTTTGAAATATGGTTCAATTTTGATGACTCGTTTTGGCATGGTCGAAATTACAACATTCAATTAAAAATTTTAACATGATCCCAACATCTGACCAAAAAACTAAAAGCACCGTTTCTATAGCACATAGTCTCAGCTATAACATACCAAAATTTGGGAGAACATAGAGCACAAATAAGCTAGATAGAGCTCAAAGGATAATGTCATGTAGATACATCATGTGAACGAAATTCACCTTCCATAGACATAACACGCAAATGAAGAAATTGTGACATGTGGCCTTTAATTGAATTTTTGACTATGATGACGTCATTAAAATGAAAATTAATGTGTACTGATCTTGTAGACAATTGCCTCAACTACAACATATCCAAATTTGGGAGAAAAATGATCAACATTTACAGAGATACACTCAATTTTCCAAAAATATGCTGACGTCATAATATGCAAATTCGTATTTTGAGTTTCAAGGCCATTATGATGACGTCCCGGTGTACTTGATGGCCAAATGACACATGAAATCATATCTCCGACCCATACTCTATCTAAATATGGAAAAAGTTTGAAGGTTCCGGTGCATCCAAAAGAGCTATAATGGATTTTGTATAGGCATGTTTTTGCCCATATATGCTATGTATTACAAAAGCTCGCGCGCACGGACAGTTAACTTGAATGGACGCTCATTCCCTTATTAATGGTCATAAAGAGATAAGCATGGTATCAAATTGTTCGGAAAAGAATGAAGAATATCGTGTCAAAAAAAATCTTTGCGGAATTATTTTGCGTTCGGCCGTGACGAACGAAAACGCGCGCGCATGCGCGTGTGCGCGACTTTTTATGAAATGCTAATGCTAATAATGGCGTACGCGCGCGTTTTTTGACCTGAAATTGACCGGACGGATATTGACCTTGATCATGATAAATATGAATGGGAAATGACTTTCCTCATGAAGATATGATCATGAGTTGATTTTCACAAAATGGCGCCTAGATGACGTCATCAGTCATGGTCAAGGTTGAAAACCTTATTTTGCTTTGTCCTTATGCCTATACATATGTGTGCCAAATTTCAAGGCATTTGATTGAGCCATTTTTAAGTTATCGTGCTAACAAAAAAGTGCTTGGAAATAAGAAAAATATTCTAACGAAAACATAAGGTGGTCTGTATTATATACAGCCCACCTGATAAATAAATATATAATAAAGGCAATTCTAACGAAACATAAGGTGGTCTGTATTATATACAGCCCACCTGATAAATAAATAATAAATAAATAAAGGTAATTTTAACAAAAACATAAGGTGGTCTGTATTATATACAGCCCACCTGATAAATAAATAATAAATAAATAAAGGCAATTTTAACAAAAACATAAGGTGGTCTGTATTATATACAGCCCACCTGATAAATAATAAAGGCAATTCTAACGAAAACATAAGGTGGTCTGTATTATATACAGCCCACCTGATAAATAATAAAGGCAATTCTAACGAAAACATAAGGTGGTCTGTATTATATACAGCCACCTGATAAAGAATAAATAATAAAGGCAATTCTAACGAAAACATAAGGTGGTCTGTATTATATACAGCCCACCTGATAATAGGCATTTGTATAGCGCCGTCTATCTAGACAATGCTATTCCGAGGCGCACAAGAAAAATAGAAAGAATGAGAAAGTTTGGACGAGAAAGTTCGGATGAGCGTCATAGTGCCAAGTTCAGGTATTGTTAAAAAAGATAAGATTTCAGCTTGGATTTAAAGTTCTCTAAGGAAGTTCTGATTCTCAAATTAAATGGTAAATTATTCCAAAGACAAGGTGCTGCAGATGAAAAAGCCCTTTCACCACAGGCTACTCGTGTCTTTGGGATCTTAAGAAGATGCTGGTGTGATGATCTTAGGCTACGTGCTGGTGTATAAGGCATAACAAGGTTTTGTAAATAGTGTGGTGCTGCTCCGTTTACAGCCTTCCATTTGAGGAGAAGGATTTTGAATTCTATGCGCTTGCGGATTGGCAACCAGTGCAGCTTTTTGAGAACAGGAGAAATATGGTCATATTTAGATGTCCCTGATAAAACCCTGGCAGCTGCATTCTGAGCATGTTGAAGTTTGTCAAGATTGCGTGAATTAAGTGATATTGAATGGAAGAGCATTGCCAATATCTAATCGAGATAAAACAAATGTATGTATAAGCAAAGCAGCAGACTTATGGTCAAGGACTTTTCGAATGCTATTAACATTATGGATGTTATAATACACTGATTGACAGATCTTCTTCAAGTGGGCATCCATGCACATGTTCTCGTCAAATATAACACCGAGATTTCGAACTGACGGAGCAGCCCGAATCTGGGAGTTACCAATCTGTATATTACAGTCCTTGATCAATTGATGTTGCGACTTAGAAGTAACTATAAGCAACTCTGTTTTACTCTCATTTGATTTCAACCTATTTATGAGCATCCATGACCCCATATCTTCTATAGTAGCCTGTAGACGATGCCTGGCAGAAATTGCACTTGCAGGGTCGGATGGGTCGAAGGAAACGTACAATTGTGTATCATCTGCATACAAATGAATGCTTACACCATGTTTATGAGCAATTTTTGCAAGAGGACTAGAATAAATGCTAAAAAACAATGGCCCGACGACTGACCCTTGCGGCACACCAAAAGGAATCCTAACGGGAGATGACAAAGTTTCACCGATTTTAACAACTTGTGATCTTTTATCAAGATATGATGCTATCCAGTCGAGCACAACCCCTCCTATGCCAAAAGACTTGAAACGATTCAGTAATAATTCATGGTCAACAGTGTCAAAGGCTGATGAAAGATCGAGTAATACCAGAAAAACAGCCTTCTTTTTATCAACAGCACGAAGAATATCATTTGACACTCTGACAAGAGCAGTTTCTACCCCATGTCCCTTCCTATATGCAGATTGGAAAGGTTCAAACAATTTATTATCTGAGAAGTGGTCAGTAAGACGCACTGCCACAGCCTTTTCCAATATCTTTGATATGAACTTTAAGTTTGAAACAGGTCTTTAGTTTTTTAATTCATCTACGTCTAGTGATAGGTTTTTCAGGATAGGAGTGACAATTGCCTGTTTGAAATCATGAGGAAACTGACCAGTCTCAAGAGAAATGTTGACAATTTTGTGATAACTGGCAGCAACAAATTAAAATGTTTCTTGAGCACCCAAGTTGGGATTGGATCTAATGAACATGACTTTGTAGGTGAGGAGACAATTCTCTTGATCTCTTCATCAGTGGCCATTTCAAAATTTTCCATTTGTGGAATGTCTGTATGTGAAACGTGGTGTTCTTCAAGTTCAAACCTACCGGATGTAGCAGCCTGCATAGAGTCTAACTCATCCTGGATAGTGGATATTTTCGACACAAAGAAGTTACTAAACCTCTGTACTAGGTCCACTGGGGATGTATGTACAGGCAATTTGGGTTTACTTTTTTGATGTAGAGCACTGTCAATAACTATATAAAACTGTCTACTATCACTGCAATTTGACAGCTGCTCCTTCAAGTATTCTGTTTTGGCATCTTTTATCATCTGCCAAACACGGAATCGCTGCTCTGTAAAAAGTTTTCTATTTATGTCTGTTCTTTCAGCTCGCCATCGACGCTCAAGGCGTTTACGTAAGCGTTTTGCTTCTGCAATGTCACATGTATACCAGACGTTTCGAGGGCGTATGGTTACCATACCCTTTGTCAGAGGAGCATGTTTGTCTAGAATACACTGACGACTTGTATCAAATTGATTAACTAGAGTATTAACATCAGAAGAAGGATGAACAAGAAGATTAGACTCAAGAAAATCATCAGCCAACTTTTCATGATCTATGGCTTTAAGTTTCCTGTATGAAATGACTTTTCTATTTCTAGTAGGCTTATTTAATTTCAAATTACAGTGTATTGCAGCATGATCAGTGAGAAATGATGATACTTCCAGAACACCTATCAGCTCTTCATCATCAGTGCGCGTAATGACAAAATCTATAATGTGACCAGTCTCGTGTGTTGACTTATTTACATACTGTTTCAAGTTGAAGGACTCAATTAAGTCACGAAACTTCTTGTTCTCTGTATTTGCAGGATCATCCCAATGGACGTTAAAATCACCTACAATAATTAACTTGCTTGAAACTGACAGCAAGGATGTAAGGAAATTAGAGAATTCTTCAAGGAACACATTAAAACCAACTTTATTCTTTTGACTGTATGGTGGTCGATAGAGGACTACAAGCTTAATAGGGGATTTTGTTCCTTTAAATTTCATACAGACTCTCAAAACTGGATGCAGCATGTTGCATCTATATCAATTTACTCTCAATGGAAGAATGGTGTATTATGGCAACTCCCCCACCACTGCGAAAGGAGCGAGGTACATGAATAAGGTTAAAACCTGGAGGGGTTAAATCCCCAATTGTCTTTCTATGTCTTTCTGTGTCTGTTAACCAAGTCTCAGTTAGACACATGATGTCAATATCAAATAAAATCAAGTGATCTATAACAATATATGTTTTATTACAAACTGATCTGGTGTTCACTACACATAGTCTGCATTCTTTAGACTTAGAGCATGGAGCAGTGTCTGCTGCCCATAAAGGCGTGGGCGCATCCACAGAGGAAAGTGGACAATTTTCATGACACACAATAGCAGTTTCTCTTTTTCTTTGCCTTAGCCCCACATTTCCGGCCACGCCGTTTAGATTTACATGACCGCCCCAAACCAAGGGAGCAGATCGTTGCCCAAACATCATGAGGAAGACTATTGAAACAATTAAAACTCTAAAAGATTGTCTCTTTTATACACAAACTGACCCACGCTAGGTATTAAGTTTATATTATAATCTGAGTTACATGTATCTTCATCACCCCTCCTAAGAGTACTACTGGGGTGAGGGCCTGGGTTAGGGTGAACATCCCCGGCGAGAAGCAAGAGAGATATTCTCAATGTCGCACATGAGTTACTATAATACAAAATGCCTTTTCCAACATACTTGTATTGAACATGTCCTCCTGACAACCAGGCATTCTTCTTACAAAAGGTGAACCAAATCCCTTTACAGTCAGGATCAGGTGGACAGACAATGAATGGCAATAAGGCAACCAATAGAAGAATGTGCAGCTTCATTGTGATCATGGAGCTGCTGCAACATTCCATATAGCTCCGATTAGTCTCATTGGACAACGCCCCCTATCGTCAGAGTCCAGCAGCCTAACATGTTAGCCTATGGACTTTTACCAATAAAATCGTTAAAAATTCATTTTTTGTTTAAACAAAAATCACATCCACCCAGACGTACGTTGACGCTAGCTCTTTCATTGAAACCCTCATGTCCCATTGACTTTTGAAAGTTCACCCACCGTAATTTGATGAAAATAGGTCGCCAAGCAGCTCGCCATGCATTGCCTATATAACACATGTGTAACAACTCGAACTTTGGACGCAATTTGCCACGCGAGTGTAAGGTTATAGGTCAATCACACCAAGGATAACAAGCATGAATTACCATAGATCAGTTCTGATTGGTTCATTATGTCCATTTCAGCAAACCCCCCACCGTAGGTAAGCAAAAACATGAATATTCATGACACGCCGTGGACTATTCGATTATTTACAGAGGGGTGCAATTGTGCACCACATCAAACTCCCCTACTTTCAGTCAAGTATTTCAATGTATTTTGTAGTTTGGTAGGTTTATTTTACTAACTGTTTAATTATCAGATATCAATGATAGTTTAAAGATATGGAAAAGGTTCTTTAATTTTATATTTAGCAAAGCAATCTCAGCTTACTAACAAGCATTTATGCTTTCTTAGCAGTCAGGTAATATAACCACAACTACTACTACTACTACTACTACTACATACAAAATCACAATCAAGTGTCGTCTGCTCCGCCGATTGTCGTTTGCTATGTACGTTCAAGGTACATATTTATCTGTGGATTGTGATGAAGACAGTTTACTCCTTATTGTAGATTTATGGTTAGCCATCTGTCATTGACACACATACAATTACCATACACACGAACACTCTCACTTCCCTCCCCAACACACCATTTCCGCACACCCGGTTCACACATCATACCCAATGGCATACACCCTGCAACATAGTGGAACCTTCTACGAAATTGATATTTTCCCTGCAAAATAGACCTCTTGAATCATGTAAGACGTAAATCACCCTATTCTGATGACTTGAATGCATGCCAAGATAACAATGGCTGCGTTTCCATACAGAAATAAAACTAGTTTGCGGTTAGAAATAGTCAATTTTTCGATAATTTCACAAAATATATTTGCCGCCGCATACGATATGACGTCAATGGCAGCTGATTGGCTAGGTTGGTAGTGACGTCGAACGAGCTACGTTTGTGCTAGCAGTGGTCCAGCGAGCGAAATGAGACAACCGGAGCAATATGCCATTCAAATCTGGTCTAGAGTACTCACATGCTTGAAGTTGAATGACTACATACCTTTAATGAAGTACATGTATGTGTTAAGATGGCTACCATACTTATAGTACACACAGCAAGGAAGCCCAAATACAAGATTGGAAAAAGATCATCCAAACAGCAACATAATTTCTCAACCTCAGTCTAGTTGAATCTATAGCACATAATAACTTGACACTTGAAAAACAACACTCATCCAATGAGAAGAAATAGAGTGAATTCAGATGAATTCAGAGAAGGTTGTGCAAGCTGCCTCTCAGCGCTAAGCCCATTCTCCGGAATAAGAAGAAGAATGAGAAGAAGAAGAAGAAGAAGAAGAAGAAGAAGAAGAAGAAGAAGAAGAAGGAAGGGAAGAAGAAATAGAAGAATTGAATAAAGAAGAAGGCGACGACGGCGATGAAGAAGATGATAAAGAAGAAGACAAAAAAGAACAGGAAAAGGAACAAAAAGAAGAAAAAGAAGAAAAATAAGAAGAAGAAGAAGAAGAAGAAGAAGAAGAAGAAGAATAAAAAGAAGAAGAAGAAGAAAAAGAAGGAGGAGAACACGATGACGAAGATAAAAAAGAAGGAGGAGAACACGATGACGAAGATAAAAAAGAAGAAGGAAAAAGAAAAGGAAAATGAAGAAAAGTAAGCAGAATAAGAAGGAGGAAGAGGAGAATAAGAATAATAAGAAGAAGAAGAATGAGAAGAAGAAGAAGAAGAAGAAGAAGAAGAAGAAGAAGTAGGAAGGGAAGAAGAAATAGAAGAATTGAATCAAGAAGAAGGCGACGACGGCGATGAAGAAGATGATAAAGAAGAAGACAAAAAAGAACAGGAAAAGGAATAAAAGTAAGCAGAAGAAGAAGATGAAGAAGAAGAAGAAGAAGAAGAAGAAGAAGAAGAAGAAGAAGAAGAAAAAAAAGAAGAAGAAGAAGAAGAAGAAGAAGAAGAAAAAAAAATGAAAGAGGAAGAAGAAAAGTAAAAGAAGAAGGAAAAAAGAAGAAGAAGTAGAAGAAGTAGAAGGGAGAGGAAGAAGAGGAGGGGAGGAAGAGGTGGATAATCCGAAGTTATGCTAATGAACGTTCTAGAGAAACTGTCTGAAAATAGAGTCAAATACATTTTCTATCATTATGCAGTAAATACATGGGTTGCTTGGACCCCCCAAGAGAAATCATAAACACACCGGCAGTCATATCCACTGAATATCACATTTTAGTTTCAACTCAAATCATTTGCAAAACTTTTTAGCCATCAATATTCAATGTGTCATTAAAATTTTGAGAATTTATTTCAGTCATAGCAAAATCCAAGATTGCCTTCTTCTCCAGTTCCACCCTTGGCTAATAGTAATACACTGTTGCCTAAAGTTGCATTATTTCTTCAACCACTTTTCGTGAAATTTTTGTGACAATATTATTCTCGATACATGAAGTTTACATCTTCGCAGAACCTTACGACTCTTTAGATTTATCAACGTAATTCTGAGAAGATATAAACTTAATCTATCAAGAATAAAACATATTTTCACAATCAGTTCATGACACGAGGTAATTTTTTTCCATCAAATTTGTGGGCAACATGTTGTTTTCGGATTAAAAACCACCCGATACCAGCCAGTAAGGAACAGTTTTCTTTCAATCGGCCTAGCAATAGTATGGTCAATCTGTGGCATGTCCAGAAATGGATATATAGGAAGGGAGGGGTTTAATTGTAAGCGAGCATCAGTGTGTTCCGGGATGGGTTATATATCCCATTATATTTATGACAAATGTACAATTTATCTCACCTTTCCTGTTATTAAAGGGCAAGGGAATGGAAATACATTTTTAGCAGTCATTGTAGGGATCGCACGCAATAGAGTTGAACCCGCTCCAAATCATACAGAAGAATACATTCGAAAGAAGTGGTTGAATTGTTCTTTTGGGAGGGTATTCAATTATTATTAGGCTTACTATTATTCGAGCATGCATTTCCACTTCAAAAGAAGAGGTCCCTATATGACTCTCTAAGATTGGAAATCCGCTTTTTATGGAGTCACACATAAAAAAAGTAGTTTTTGTGTACCTGCAAACATTCGCACCTGCAAACATTCCCAGGGAACGTCATGATTATGATGGGGGGCGTTGAACACTATCTCCGCCCTTTATAAGCCTACTACTGGATACGCCAACTGATTAAAGAAAGGAAAGGCTCTTTATTTGCGTCATGACGGAATTAGATCCAGTTAGTTATTACTTCTCAGGCGCTGACGAAGCTAATTAAGCCTCGAAAGGATAAAGAGTCAACAGAGAAAAGATAATTTTATTTACTTTTCTTTCCCAGCTTTCTGAAAACGGGCCAAATGAATTTCGCTCGCTTAACTAAAGCCTTGTATTGTGTTAAAGTGCACGGTGTAAACGCGTGGTTTTGTAATTTTACTGATGTAATAATGAACGACCTTTGTAACTCTTGATTACAACTCTACCTTTTCTCAATGTTCACATGTTAATGAAGAGACAAGTTGTAAAGTAGAATGGGAACTTTCTAGAAGTAATGAAGAGAGTTGTTATCATGACCTTTGTATTTTGTTGTATTAGGGAACATATGATTGTCGTATAATAACAGTCATTATGACTATCATCGCCCCTCCCCCGTATGATTATGAATAAGCATGGTCTAGGAGTACAGATGTAATTGCGTTATTAGCTTTCTCAAAATCCTTACAATTAGGTCCGATAAAATGTTAATAAATCATCCTGTTCTAACTTTGTAACTTTGTAACTCTTGATAACAACTTAACGTTTTCTCAATGTTCACATGTTAATGAAGAGACAAGTTGTAAAGTATAACGTGAACTTCTAGAAGTAATGAAGAGAGTTGTTATCATGACCTTTGTATTTGTTGTATTATATAGGGAACATATGACTGTCATATTATAACAGTCAATATGACTATCATTACCCCCCCCCCCGGTATGATTATGAATAAGCAGGGTAGGAATATAGATGTGATTGCATTATTAGCTTTCTCAAATTCATTACAATTAGGTCCGATAAAATTATAATAAATCAGCCTGTTCACGATCATAAATCATTCATAAGGTTATATGCGCATGCAGACTTCAACATACAATTATTGATACTGACTTCAAATCTCATTTTATACATCAAATTCTGGCTCGACGGATTCATAACCTGCATATAATGTGTGCACCATATCCATTGCCCGGGGGGAGCATTCCTAACACAATCATGGTCACCGTGATGGTATGAAAATATTCATGTAATTTATATATTCAAAATTGCTTTGGCTTACGGCATATTTCCAGGTACCCCCTCATCCATGCTGGTAGCCTACCGAGTGAATAATTGAGATTTATGTCTTGCAAAAGAAAAAAAAAAATTAAAGATAAAATAAATGAATGAAAATGAAATTAAATCTTGGACAGTTGATCAAGTTGTCTTGCGATATTATCCTCTTAAAACAATAAAACTATTCTACCCCCTTTCGATCCAAATTAACAATTACTTCTTTCAATCATTTTTCACAAACACTTTAGGGGGCATACACAGTTGCACGCAGAGTAATGAGTGAGATTTTTTAAATATCGACTTTTGAGTCGAGAGCAAAATTTCTCTTTTTTCATGAGTGTGAATTAAAAAGAAATCACACTGAATAGTGAGATTCTGATCTCGATCAACATCTTCTTTAGAATCATATCATAGAAAAGCATGGTAAGTATATAATCAAGGGAAGATCCCGTGAAACAGACCTGCAAGATCTTCCTACCTATTAACAACTACCAAACGATGTATTTGACTTAATTCGTGCGTATGCAGAGAGTCATTTTCATCAATTATTCTGCGATAATTAAGTCATCAAGAACGGACCCGAAATAAGGGTATCGATTTCACTTCCTAAACTGCAACTCCCTATATGCGAATCATTAACAATACAAATCGTCTATGTTATATACCAAGCGAAGTGATGTTCATAAGAGAATCTAGATTTACACCTGCTTTTTCAATCCCACAAACATCGAAACCATGCAGACCCGCAGGTGCACGCCAGGGTACTCATGCCCTTTACATTGTGAAAGTCTTCCATCGCGATTCAAACTCGTTTCGTATTATCAGGTTTTTTTTTTTTAGTCCAAAGGTCGAAAGAAAATCGTGTGCTTACGAAGCTGTAATTTGCCATTGTGAAACTGATAATGAGTCCAGATACAGAGAGGTAAAGGGGTATAGAAGGGGACAAAAAAGAGAAAGAAAGAAAATGAAGAAGAAGAAGAAGAAAAAACACGCCATTGGTTTGTGAGACAACGGAAAAACAAACACGAAGTGAGTAAAATAGTATCTTACCCCATAGTGATATGAATACAATGGAAAAGGGGTAGGGAAGAGAGAGGGAGAGGGAGAGAGAGAGAGAGAGAGAAAGGGAGAGAGAGAGATAGAGAGAGAGAGAAAGGAAGAGAAAGAGAAGGAAAGCGGTGGGAGAGGCACAGAGAGAGATAAAGAGAAAGGGAGAGAAAGAAAGAAAGAGAGAGAGGGAGAGAAATATGGAGGGGAAGAGAGAGACAAAAAGAGAAAGAGAGAGAGATAGCCTAGATATAAAGACAGAAAGTAGAGAGAGAAAAAGGAGAGGAAGAGAGAGAGAGAGAGAAAGAGAGAGAGAGAAGAAGAAGAAGAAGAAGAGAAAAGAAGAAGAATAAGAAGAAGAAGGAGAAGGGAGGGAGGAAGGGGGTGGAGGTTTTTTATATTTATCTAGCAGTGACGGATTTATGGGGAGGGGAAACTGGCCAAGGCCCCCTTTTAAAAATCAATCTACCATACCTTGAGTGCACATAAATGTTCCTAATTGTGTTCTTGTGCCCCTCTCAAATATTCGACCCCCGAAATTACCTAAATGATATGAAAACGTTTTATTATTGTCATTATCATATTTCACTGGTCAGATATTTGTTTTAAATTGTGCCCCCTCCTGAACAGAATCCTGTATCCGCCATTGAATGTACCATCGTATATGATCGACAAATAACCCTCAAATTGTCCGACCCCCTTTCTTTTACAACCCTCTCGTCTTATAAGGGGCTAATAAATCTGCTTTCTATATAGGAGAAAACAATTACGTGAACTCCATAATGACTCTAATAAAACGGGTACGTGGCAACCGTAGCGAACTTAAACCATGCTTAAACACTCATTTGTTCTTACAGTTAATTAGTGTTCTGTAAGATTACTTTAAGGGTGAAACACCCCCCTCCAGAAATAAATATTGTCGAAGATGATGAATGCATTTACTAAACAGATATTGAAAGCATGAATTAAAGTTTGGATGTGATCACATTAATGAGCATTATATAAGTGATTCTCTTGATTCTTGACTCTCAAGAAAAAAAAAAGTCGAAAATGTTATTTTGTTACAGGAAAAACTCTCAAAGTGACTATTTGATAATTTAATCGTACTATCTATATTTCTATGTCACATACATGTTTCTATTTGTGTTTTGACACTTTTGTTTCAGATTCATTGAAGAGTTGACAACTCCTTGTAATACTCGTGATTTTTAATACGAAATTATATCTAAATCAATTTTCTTTAGACAAATAAATAGATTGTTTGGCTATCAAATTTGGTATTATCTGAAACATAACCTTATCATTAAGTTCTTAAAATGTGAAGAAATCTAAATGAGCCATTTCTTGTAAAATGTTAAGTTTTACTAATTGTACTTGATTAGGTAAGGACCTTCATTTGAAATCTGTTACGAACCTTATACATATTCATGTATGTTAATGTTAATTGGGGCATGCGCAGATTACTGAATTGTAAAAGTGTTGAATTCTAATTCAAAAACCTAAGTCCGTCTGCACATGTATTTTATTATTTTTGTTTTGAATTCATACCGTTGTTACTGTTGTGTGGTTATGATTTTATGATATTATTTTTAATAGAATGTCACCTTGTTGTGACAAATCCAAGAAGGCCTATACAGAGCGTTTACAAAAAAGTGTACCTAAGTTTGGTAGCTCCTAATTAAAAAGTCATAACCAATATGACTTTGAAATCTATTTGTTGATGAAGAGTAACTTGTCTTCTGACCAATGATCTCCTATTAATAATATTTATGCCACGGGTGACTGAAAACCAGCGTCAATAAGTAATTGTTTTTGGAATGAAATAACACACACATAATGGCTTTTGACCCACATTCTTTGCTTCAGCCCAAACTTGGTATACAAGAGGATTTTGAAAATACTTTTTGAAAAGCCTGCCACTCAGTCATCCGTGGCAGCACAATTATGAAAATGGTATCCTTAGACAGGGTATTAGTTACCCTTCAAAATGAAATATGATTCTAGGTCACATAGGTTATAACTTTTTAATAAAAAGCAACCAAAGTTGGGTAGATCTTTTTTTTTACGCACTGTATGTCTGATATGATATTTTGTGGCAGCTCTAGTTTATCCTCGAAAGTAGTTGGAATTATCCAGCAACCGCTCGATTCACCTTGTCTTTGGTCTAACAGCACTTTTCGAAAAGTACAAAATAAATCATTAGAAAAGTAGGTTTTATAACTAAACCATGGTCGAAACTAATTATTTTCTCAAAAGGCGATCGAAATAACAGAAGAATAAGGCGTGAAATTAAAAGGAAATGACGTTTATAGTTCTTCTTTGCTTTTGAAAAACAGTGGTGGAAAAAAAGGATATTTCATGATTTATATTTTGCCTGTATTTTGACAGATTTTGTTACGAATCTAAAAATCTAAATTGAACGGCAGTCCATCCGGTAAATCGAATGGTATACCACCTGTGTGAAGAAGTCGGATCATAATATTGTATTCCAATATTATAGGTCGAGGATATCAATATCAGCTTCTTATTGAACGTATTGAAAACACATCACACATATTTTTGAATTGATAAGGACATTTTTGTGTGTATGAAATGATGATTACGTAACCGAAGATTTTATTTTCGACCTATCATTAGAGATGTGAACAAAATATGTAAGAGAGGATTAGAAGAACAGCAAGAGGACAACATATGGAACAAAACTCAATAGCGATGAAGAAAACGACGGTCCAGTTCTTAATGGGTGTCCGGGGGAGGGGTAACCCCCCACTGCATATTTCACCCCGAAAAACTGGGGAAAATTTGGAGCGGAATCTTCCCAGGAGAGTGGTGGGGGTGGGGGAATTTATCTAGCCTCGTGTTGCAAATTGTGTCTGATTTTAAGTTTTAAGACCTTAAATTCTTTTCTGAGCTTTTAATCGAGGGGGGGGGGGTGGGCGCAAACTATGTCAGCCATAACCTTCTCTGTTAACGTCATTGATGGGAGAAGCTTTTGCCGAAAACGATGATGACGACGATTATTTATACGTCATCGAAAATAAAGAAATGACTAAGGTCTACGGATTTTTTTTTTAACGTAGGGTATGCATGCCGACAAAAACCTTCGAATGAACCGCATATTTGAGATCTGGTTTGCAGATAACTTTCTTATCAGACCTCTCAGTAAATCTGATGCCGTGACTTCGGGCGGGTGATTACTCCGAGTCGTGCTTGGACTTTACCCCCATGAAAAATAAAAAAATAAAGGTGAAAAACAAGCTCCAAGCTGCAGTCAGGCGGCCGTCCAGAAAGCGAAGTTGATGGTTAACCAGTCAATAAACACTTGCATTAAAACGATCAGGGTTCCAGAGCCTTGTACCGCTATCTCTTGCCAATGTACACAAGGATAATATAAGCACGTGAACATGTATAAAAGTCAGTTTAATGACGCTCCTTTTTCTACATTTCTTATCTATTTATATCTAATCCAAGAAGAAACGAAGGAAATGGGAGAGAGAGGTAGAGAGAGGGAAGGAGAGGGAGGGAGAGACGTGAAGGATAGAAATTATCGTATAGGCAGTGGAGCGATTCGAGCGAATACAGACGACATTAGTTGATTTCACTTATAGCGAGAGCGTGGCGTACAGGTGAGCGGCCGCCATTTTCTTGCACCCGTCGAAATAACTTATATATTGGGTTGGAAAGCACTTACTTGCTGGCACCCCCACAGAAAAGAGAAAAAGCGAGAAAGAAGTCTAAAGAAATTCCCCGATTGAAACCGCAAGCTATTTTTCCTACGCTTCAGAGAGGTATGTCTGGTATCAGTTATTATATTTGGAGGAAAAAAATGTATTCATACAAACACAAATCCCTTTCTTTTTATTCATAGCGAGTCTCTTCTATTCATTCCCCAAACCCCAGTATCTGGTTGTGTGTGTGTGTACTTTCTGAATTTGCAATGCATATTGCATGTGAGTGCGTGTCTGAAGTTGAAGCGTACTTGGCCTATTGTACTGGGGGAATAAATAGAAAGCGGTGTGCGATATTTTTTTTCATCATTTTTACTTTTGCTAGGCACAATCGGTTCCTCAAAAACAAACTTCACTTACTCGTATAGGAATCATATTACACAGCCGTCGCCTAAATCCTCACGACGTGGCGCACACACGCTGAGGAGAGAAAGTTCCTCCGAAACTATAATCTGAGGTAGATTCTAACTTCTTGGCGAGTTTTGGCGGGGTGAAAGTTTTTTTCTCTGTTGGTGAAACTTCGGGTCGGAATTGGTAGTGGTTTGAGGCGTCGCCCTGCAGTGTGTGATACCGTGTCCATTGGAAGCTAATAGGTAAGGCCATATTTGTATAAGATCGTCCCCATTTTTGATAGCATTCATATCCGTTTGTACGTGTGCGCTCAAGTTCGGCCTGTACCCCTGCGAGAAAGTAAATGAAAATGGCGTGGTGAGAGTTACTGAAAGTGAACTTGACTTCTCGTTGTAGCAAGTCAATTGCAATCGTAATGAGAATTGACTACTTCATTCTGGGTAAAAAAATATTACATTTCCTCCGTTTTCCTTCTTCTTGATCGAATGTCTTTGCCATTTAATTTACTTTTTACGAATGTATTTCCAGTTCTACTTGAGGACAAAAGTTTGAAATTTATTCTTTCAATTTGAGGTCAACTTTTGTTTTTACAAGGGAGAATATGATTTTAAACTTTAGATTACCAACCAAAATAAATGTATATAGCTGTAGGCCCTATACTGTTTTACATTTATATAGAAAACAACACAACACGATATGTGGTACAATAATATTTAGGAATATACTTACATATGAATTAGACTTGATCTTGTTATGAGCTTTAGCTGCAGCAAGGAATTACTGAATATATATGCTGGCGAAGTTGGGCCACTTGTGTGATGATTCTGTGTGATGATTAGAACAACGCGGTATGGACATTCTCGTAATGAAATACAGTCAAACCTTTAAGGCATCTCATTGAAAACACCGTAAGTGGCCACTGTAGACAGGTGGCCTTTCTAGACAGGTTCTTCAACCCGCATTTCCTTCCAGAGGGACGCAATATTGGTGACCACTATAGAAAGGTGACCTCTATATAGAGGTGGCCACTAAGACAGGTTTGACTGTATATATTTCATTTTGTACTTTTTCGTTCCTTTCTCTGTTTCATTTTTACTGAGCTATCACTTCTTATGTATTGAGGTATATATTTTGGAAGATTAAAATGTGCTTATCACGAGGTATCCCTATATATAATTATATGCACAGGGATTTGGGTCTTGTGATTTTAATTTAACCTTTAAAGTGTTTGGTTATAGATCAAGCATTCGTTAACCCTTAATTGAACTAATTCTTTGCAACGTTTCGATGAACACGTATCAAGACAAGACATGTCAAGATATTCATATCGATGAAATACACTTCTTTTTATAGGGCCACTTCGAAATGAATGGAGATAGAGAGAGAGAGAGAGAGGGGGGGGAGAGAGAGAAAGATAGAGTGAGAGAGGGAGGGAGAAAGAAAGAGGAGAGAGAGAGAGGGGGTGGAGAGAGAGAGGGAGGGAGAGAGAGGGAGGGAGGGAGAGAGAGGGGAAAGAGGGGAGGGAGAGAGAGAGAGAGGGCGGGAGAGAGAGGGAGAGAGAGGGGAGGAGAGAGAGAGAGGGAGAGAGGGAGAGAGAGAGAGAGAGAGAGAGAAAGAGAGAGTGACAGAGGAGGGAGAGAGAAAGAGGGAGAGAGAAAGAGGGAGAGAGAGAGAGAGAGAGAGGGAGAAAACATTGGCTGTCTAAAATTAGACTTTTTTTCTTTCTAAAGGGTGATAGTAAAATAGGCCAACTCGATAGTGTTTTTTTTCTTCTCGATAGCATATCATACAGTCTCAAGGCTCAGGTTCCATTAGCATTTTACAGAAAGGATGACAACAATCTCCTAATTCACAAAATTGCCAAATAACCATTTATTATATTGCAGCGTATAGCCAGCCACTGCATGTTGAAGAGTCTTGGTCATTTCCTATCAAAGTAGAGCAAGCATGGACATCAAAGTCAGCTATCTTTGTCTGATATTTACATTTATTTCTATTGTCATTTCAAAAATGAAATAATATTCAGAAGACTATTTCTTTGGTCAACTATTGGTAACTATTGAGCATTGGATCCGGTATGTCAATAATAAGTGCGTGCCATGGACAAAGGCTATTATGTCAATTCACGGAGGCACTGGGGCAAACAAACAAAAACGCATGTGGTCTCATTTTTACGCAGTTATTATTAATAGGAAGTATTTGATTGGAATGTTTGTAATGAGCAACACTAACTGTGGAATTCGATTGCAATTAATTTGGGAATCCCCCTGTCCAACCGCAATGAAAATCTCTTTTGTTGAATATTTCAAATGTTTTATATAAGTGGATGATGATTGTGAAGGGATGAGGGTATATATCTGGGGGAAGAAGGGATAGGGCCGAGTAAGGAAGAAAGAGAGAGAGAGAGAGAGAGAGAATATGAGAGAGACGTAGAATGAGACAGTCAGATATAATGAAAGAATAAGAAAAAGCGAGATGGTGAGAGTGGGAGACAGAAACGGAGACATGTAAAAACAGATATCACCCTGGATATAGAGAATAAGTGAAGAAGAGAGAGAGACAAAAAAAAAGAAAAGAAAGAAAAAGAGTCATATATATATATATATATATGCGTGTGTGTGTGTGTGTGTGTGTAAAGAAAGATAATTAAGAATATAAAATATGCATGTATACAAATGCGGAAGGAAGTGAGAGAATAATGGCTTAAATCAAAGTTCCAAATTGCTGCCCTCCCTTTTTGAAATGTTTGCAAAGGTTGGAAAATGTCTCTGCCGGGAATCGGAATCGGTTCACTGGCTTAGAACGCCAATGCCTTAACCACTAGATCAAGGAGACGAACCAGTTTCAAACTTTGCAAAAAAATCCGAAAGGGAGGACAGCAATGGGGATCTTTGATTTAGGCTACGACACCATTATTCTCTCATTTCTTTTCGCATTGTATTTATTTTCACAAGAGTTTCCAAAGCTGTTGTATAGGTTATTTCCTATATACATACATACATATGATATGTATTATACATGATATATGTACGTATAATTATATACAGAGAGAGACACACACGGAGGGATAGAGAGAGAGAGAGAGAGAGAGGGAGAGAGAGAGAGAGAGAGAGAGAGAGGGGAGAGAGAGAGAGAGAGAGGGAGAGAGAGAGAGGGAGGAGAGAGAGAGGGAGAGAGAGAGAGAGAGAGAGAGAGAGGGGGGAGGGTAAAAAATGATACCCTCCTGATATTTCAACATAGTTTTCGTTATCTAAGCTTTTTTTCTAGAGACCTAAACAGTTCAGCAAATGGGAGATTAATTTATCAATGATTCATTTGTTCATATTTAATGGTGTATTTACAAATTTCTTGCTTTGCCATCCAGATGTCATATAACATGTTTATGCATGATTTGTTATTTTTGTCTTCTATTTCATAATGTCAAGCATTATATCATCATTTTTGTGAGGAATGTTATTTACGCGAACTGTAATTTGTTGAGCTTCCACAGCTCACGATGTATCCTTTCTTTCACTTATCTTCTAATCCGATGCCATTTCAAATCGTCCAGTTATCAGATTCCCCAGTTAATCATTGACTGATTAAATAGCCACGAAAGGATCGGTATCTCACCATTTTACTCATTAATGAATAAATCCGTAAAGTAATTAGTCCGGTGCCATCATCATACGCAATAACATATACAGGAATATAGAGGTGTTATAGGACCCCGGCCTGTTGCTCCTATCTCAATATTCATGCCCCTCCCTGAATTCAAACCTTCCCCTCCTACCGTCTTTTAGGACTTACCCTGGATATCCATAGCCTACGGGCGACACAGGCATTAGCTCATTTTCATTAAAGGGCAAAAATCAAACCCTTGTAAAAAGTTCATTTGTATGATAGAAGATTTGTTTTGTAAAAGTTATGAATGTTTGACATATTATGAGATCACTGAGTCGATGCGAATCTAAAATTAGCTGCAGTCTTCTCCCTTGGGGCACTACTCAAAATATATTATGGATAGCATATTATTATAAGTCCTCTAAAGATATAAGACCCTCCAGAGTCATACATTTTTGGAGAAGAAAAAAAAACTTCACTCATTTTGTGTGTGGAACAAATGAGACATTACCGGTTCAACTAATTTGAAGAGCCCTTACCTATACCTATATAGAGAATACAGCTTATACAAATTAATAACTTCTTAACTATTTTTTTGTCTGATTTCATTCAATCTTTCACCATTCTACTTCTCTGATTGTTCTGCTTTCCTCTATTCAAGAGTAGTTTGCTATCAAGGGGTTGGATTTCCCTTTCAAGTGGACCGCGTTAAACCTGATTTAAAGGGAAGGTCGAGTTGTGGGAAACGTGAAAAATAATTTGTAAGCTTCTTCCATCCGTTTTAAGTTAGTGTGGAAGAATATCGGAGAGATTTGTCCCTTGAAAAGAATGTCTCTTCAAATGCCCTCATCTTCGAAATATGACAAGAATTGGGTAATGTGTTTAGACCCAACATTCATGCCACGTGCTTGCGTAGTCCCATGTGAACATTTCTCTGTACATTGCATTTGAATTTCAGCAAGACATAGTCAATACAATTTTGATGATTCCAATATACAATCGACCTTTTCCAATCGCCTCCAATTCAAATTATTCAAACAATGCAATCGCAGGACCAGAATCCAAGTTTGTCTTTAACATAGTTCACTGATTTACGGAGCGCCGAGAGTCAAGTGCTTTATTCTATACAAATTAGTGTAAATCTGTTAAACGAAACGATTCCAGCCCTGAGATGAAAATGATCAATGGCTTAATGAGAAATTACATGGTCCCAGGTAAAAATGCCAGAGGTAAGATGTCAGAGGTAAAAACATTTATCGCCGTTTGTCTTTTGGGACCGGCCCCATAAACCGTCATGAGACTTAACAAAATGGTTTCCGATCTCAACCCGTGCCGCTCACCGGTTGTACGACACTTCCCTGCAAATTGCTCTGGGTCAATTCCACTAACCGAATTCCTAACTTCAACTCTGGACCTAATCCTAAGCCTAACCCCAACCCTTGCCCAAAACCTATAAGCTAAGACCCATTTATTATTATTATTATTATTTATTTGGCCATAAAAATCACAAATTCACAGTATATACAAAGTCAACATTATAAATACAATTATCTTAGAAATAATAGAGACAGAGAAGGAAATGAGAAACAAGGAGAAGAGAAAAGAAATGGTTACCTATGGGCCAGGGTTTGCAAAAGTGAAATGCTTCACTGTTGCCCAGAGGCATGCGAGCCCTCATAGGTAACCATGTAGAAAGATAGAAAGATATTGCACAATCCCATTTACAGCCATACCCCTGTAACTTTAAAAATTGTTTGATGACCGTCACGCCAAGTCGGCATTGGAGAGGGAAGAAACTGTTTTTAATCACCTTAATAACCCTTTTCAACCCCCAAAAGGGCCCCCAAATTGTGCCATCCATGCATGGGAACAGTCGCCTCGTCCGCCCCCTTAGGGCGTGGCAGTTCACCATCCCACACGTGGGCTTTGAACTTCATGCCAAATATCTCTTTTCTATTCAGAAACTCTGTACATGACAAGTAAGGGAATTTGAGTGCGCGTGTAAAAAATTTGGGAAAAACCCCCAGTCATTGTTGCAGAGAGGCGACGGAAGGTATATTTGCGAGGAATGTAAGCTATTCCATACAGATCTAAAATATATTGAGAGCGAGGATCATCTTGTGCTTACATTATATACAGAGGTTGCCCTGGAGCGTTCAAAGTTGTAAGAGCAGTGACAGCATGATTACTGATGATGATGTTGATGTTGATGTCGATGATGATGAAGATTGTAATGATGATGGTGATGGTGATGATGATAATAATGATAATTATGATAACCCGATATATTATATCCCAGATCAGCATGTAGGTGTACTCTTTCATAATTCATCGTCAACTATGCAAGATTAACATATCTAAAGAGGTATATCTTGGTCGAGTGGTTAGGTCATTTAACTGGGGATGCGAAGGTCATGGGTTCGAGACACGACACTGCACTTATGCCCTTTACATTTATACCAATAAGTAGGAGACTAATGACAACGTGGCAAGATATCGAATGACGATGGGGCATTCACTCGCTCGCAAAAAGCGCGGTTCTAATCGCGATCTGAATATTTATATGTAGTGAGATTTTTCGATTTAAGCGCATAAAAAAGTGAGATTTTGATCTCGATCTAAAAAAAGAAAAAATCGACAATTAAATCTCACAAATTACTCAACGTGTGAAAGCCACTATTGTGATTGTTCTTGTCTATGGCCTGCGCCATATAGCGGTGACCATAAGGGAGTGGAGATGGTGCACATAATGCAAATGAATAAATCCGAAGACTAGGGTAATGATATCTATAAAGCAATTAGAGACAGTAGTATCAGTCGATGTATTTTATATACTCTCTCAGTCTATTTGTATGTCTCTGTCTGCCTTTCTACTGTTCCTGTCTGTCTGTCTGTCTGTCTTTTTGTCTCTCTATCTCTTCCTAAATTTGGTAAGTTCACTTCTACAATTTTGCGGCTAATACGATTTCAATCAAAATTATCTAATTAAGTAAATATCATTAGAAATCATAGTACTAAGCAACCTTTCACATTCTCTTTCATCACAATCCTTGAACTTACAACATGCCTCGGTATTTATAGGCAATTGTACGTCAGGTCCCGGTAGGGAAGGTACGCCTATCAAAGTGCACCGCTTTTTTTGTAGTTTCCATTTCCTTTGTCTATATCTGTTTTATTCTTTTATTCATATTTTTTGTTCATATTTGCTGTCGCTGTAATCATAAGTTAAAGAGCTGCATGCACTTGAAGCGCACGTATATCGTTCCCAATATTCAGTTGCATACATTTATTGTGTCATTCATTGTGATTAAAAAAAATATTACCACTATGTACAAAATGTTGATATTGTTACTGCCTTTATTATCGTATGAAAAGTGCAGAAATCAATAACTCAAATAAAATCAAAATCAAATGTATTTGTACGATCTTTACCGTTTGGTGTAGTATGTATTGATTGATGAATTGAAGAGGGTATTGCTCGGTCTGTGCAACCCGCTGGTGATTGACGGGCCCTACATGCGGGATAGACACATCTTTGTTTTTGTTTTTGTTTTCATTTTTGATTTGTTTGAATATGAAATACACAGTAGCCGTTTAAACAAAAATATGTAATGTAGGGTAGATGTAGGGAATACGAGACAGTTATGTAATAAGCTCTCGAAAACACTGATGCACGGGGTCTTTTGTAAAATGGCGCCATCTACGGTCCAAGCGATTATCAGAAAAGCTGTCAGTGCTTCGGATATGCGATTGAGTGAGAATTCTTCAGAAAAAAAACATCTAAAATGTGATAAGGTAAAAATTATTAATCAATGAAAAGGTGATCGATATAAAAACCGACATTTCAGTAAACATTTTGGTTTAAGTTGAAATTATAGGGGTGAGCAGAAATTATCGTTTTATTAGCTTGTTTCAGGTTGGGTTAAACCGCTGTGTGTGAGACTGGTGTGTAGTCAGTGTATTCGTAGCATGGTTTTGCATTGAAATGGACAGGTTTGTTCAAAATTTGTGCAGGGAATACGAGACGGACACCAGCAACAGACGCTGCATCGTCCACTTCCGGGTCAAGTACATGGCACTCATGGCATTGAGTTGGGGTATTGAGAAGGGATGAATTTCAACAGCCTCCACCCAAAAAAAAAAAAAATTTATAGAAATACTTCTTTTCATTGAATTGTAAAATGTTATGTTTGACTCGATAAAATAGCCTATGGAGGGCTAACACGTTACAAACAAAAAAAAATGAATTATAGCGCAAATCTTATTTATTGATTTCCATGCGCTTTTGTGTCTGAAAGTATAATGGTTTGAAGTTTGATGACTTCTACATTTCGGAGAATGTGAAGAAAGGATGTTCGTATAAAGCACCCGTGGACTAATTAAGGCGTCTGTGGAGCTGTTGTGAGCAAAAAATGGTCTCATGCGGGTTCGATGATTTTTATTCTTCACATTTGGTGAGTTCAACTTGGGAGATCATCCATGGAAAGTTGATAATGAATAACAAAACAGTTAGTGCTCTTCTATTCAATTTTTATTTGCAAGGGAGTCTGGAGTGCACCGAGCTTTTAAATAAACAAGTATAATTTATGGCGGGTTTCGCATCATTCGGAGCAACATACGATGCATGACACATGGTAGTGCGTTAAATACTCCCCGGTTAATTTCCTGCACTAATAGAATACCTAGCGGCACCCCGGGACCATACACGTAAACTCACCCTCAATCTTAACCTCAAACTAACCTAAATCCAATCGCAATCATAACCCTAAAACCTTAACCTCAAAATAACCCAATCGCAATCATAAACCTTAGCCTCAAACCTAAATCCAATCGCAATCATAACCCTAAAACCTTAACCTCAAAAACTAACTTTAAATCCAATCGCAACCCTAACCCTCACCCTAAAACCTTAACCTAAACAGCCTACATCCAATCGCTACCCTAACCCTAACCTTAAACCTTAGCCTCAAACTAACCTAAATCCAATCGCAACCCTAACCCTAACCCTAAACCTTAATCTTAAACTAACCTTAATTCAATCGCAACCCTAACCCTAAAAACCTAAACCTTAGCCTCAAACTAATCTAAATCCAATCGCAACCATAACCCTAACCCTAAACCTTAATCTTAAACTAACCTAAAATCCAATCGCAACCCTAACCCTAACCCTAACCCTAAACCTTAACCTCAAACTAACCTAAATCCAATCGCAACCCTAACCCTAAACCTTAATCTAAAAGTGACCTAAATCCAATCGCAACCCTAACCCTAATCCTAAACCTTAACCTTAACCTCAAACTAACCTAAAATCCAATCGCGACCCTAATCCTAACATTATATCTTTGACGAAAGAAAGTCCGGAGCAATTGTCGCTGGGGCAAATAACGGATCACTCTAAACCGGTTAGTGGTATCAAAATTAGCACACGGGAATGAATTCGAGGAAAAGGGATAACGGTGTTTGATTGTGTTTGCGCAAGGTTTTACTTTGTCACAAGTATATGCGATGCTAGGGTTTGGGTTATAAGACTGCGATTGGGTTTGGGGGTAAGTGTTGTGCTGGGTCGAGTGTTATTGAAGTTAGGAATTCCTTAGTTTTCTGTAGCTGATCACAGAGAAATCGTCATCGGGGTATAATTCAAATAAGAAAAAACATATTATGATAGCATCACATACAATATACGATATGGGAATTGTTATCCAATATGAAATAAATAGAACTTCAAAATGACTGAGACTGTGAATTCAAGCATTAATACATGCAACTAACTTTGTTCGATTAGCAGACGGGGGAGTGAGGTGATGGTGGTGGTGGTGGGGGTATGAAGAAAACTAGCCTCGCATTTCAGATTTTAAGTCTTTCACTATATTATCCATCACCATTTGAACATTGCAAATCTACTACTGCATCAATTTTACACGAGCAATTTTAGGTGATCAAGTATATCTGAACGTGTACTATTCATTCTATTTATTAATTTTATTACGTTTAAAAACAGGATAGTCTTGCAGAGCCAAACGCACTGCTTTAGAATAACAAGAAGAGTCCTGTGTGGAAATACAAACAAAGAAATTTCACAATTAAAAATAGAACACAGATGAATAAATGACAGTAATGCGTGGGCATAAAAACAAATATATACAATATACAAATACATGTGAATACAATACGATTGGGTTGAATACACAGAATATGCTATGTTAAGAATATTCCTCAATTTTATATTAAAAAGACTTTAATTTTGTTTTGCTCTTTCAAAGCTATTTATGAGCAATTAGTGCAAATCGTAGCTTCCATTTAGTAATTAAAGCAGTGGTAATCACTTTTATGAGCTACCAAAAAGTTTCGATTCTCTTCTTTCGTAATTTCTCTCCAGTTTTAAAATGGCGTTTAATCAAAAGTTGGTTATTGACAAGACAGTGACCAGGGGAGCTGGGGCGAGTCCAGGGTTGAGAAAACGTGGGGATGGAGGGGGGGGGGGCAGTTTCGAATTATATTCCGACAAGCGAAACAAAAGTTGTCTGATTTTTTCCAGGTGTTTTTGGCTCTAAAATTTGAAAAGTGTATATTAGGTTATATTAAGGGAGGGGCATTTTTCGTTTGCTCATTCTGGTATTAAAAAGTAACGTATCGTCTTTTAAACGCCCCCTAAAAAAAGTAGCTATGGAGAATATAAAGTGACTGTGAGCTCTAATGTTAGTCCAGTTCATCAACAATGGGCTCAATTACTATTCTATAATTATATTTCTCATGATGATTCCGTATATACACTGGTAAACGCGGAAGCAAACTGGTCGATTCCAGTGTCTATTTTTATCAACCATATTCAATTTTAAAAAACGGGAAGTATTTACGAGAAATACGAATGCAAGAGTCAAGGATTTTCAGTTCTAATCATATTTAATTAACGAAGCTCACTTTCAAATGACTATAATAATGATTGAAACTAAAGGGACAAATCATTATGATACGGAAGGTTTCGAAAGTTGAGTCAATAATGGGGCATTTCGATTACAAATTTTGAACAAACATCAGTGCAGGTGCAGCGAGTTTTGCAAATCGTATAAAAAAACTCGTTTTCTTTCATGCTATAGTCTCGCTTTCATAACGACTAGACAGACGAAAAGAGAAAAGAGGGGGAACTGCATGCATTGAAGACGGTAATATCTATGCGCTGCGTGCTATACACTTGAAGCTGCTATATGTCGACTTTCGATGCTTTCACGAGAAATGAATGTCAAAAGCCCGCCTCTATAGTATTGCCCTGATTTTTGACCCCTCAACCAGTCCGCTTTCGATGCGCTGTTGATACTTTCGTAAAGAGGGTTGGACTTTGAAACGTTGGATTGAATTGATGATAATAATTAGGGTTATGAGGAGATAATGAAGGATGACGGGTATCTTGCGTTGGTAATCAGGTTTTGCTTGGTTGTAATCATATCGGGTTACACTTTTATGTTTCCTGCATTTGGGAGGAGAGGGAATCGAAGGGTCGGTTGGGATCGAGAGATAGAGAGGGAAAGAGAGAGAGAGAGAGAGAGAGAGAAGAAGAAGAAGAAGAAGGGGGGAGTTGATAGTCTAGTAGATAGATAGAGAGAGAGAGAGAGAGAGAGCGGGGGAAATATGAAAGAGAAATAGATAGACGGGCGCACTAATAATTGAAGAGGAACAGAGAGAGAACGATATTGAGAGAATCAAAGATGCACAGTAGCTAGGGAGAGAACAACAAATGGAAAGATAGAGAGAGAGAGAGAGAGAGAGGGTGGGATAAATGGGAGGAGGGGCAGATGGAGAGAAAGAGATAGAGAGAAAGAGAGAAAGAGAGACAGAGAGAGAGAGAGAGAGAGGGGGGGGGGTGTATACCTGAAGAGTTTAGAGAGTAAAAAACCAAGCGATGCTACTCCCACTCACTTGTGTTTTGCGTAAAAGGAAAAGGGGTACGACTAAAAGAGACCACATTGAACTGGCGGTAGGAGAGATTTTAAACTCTTCAATTGTTACTCCACTGACGATACTGTTTGCTAATATAATGCCTGTAGATCAATCACCCATTCCGTTGATCCCGGCTCAAGTGCTTTGTATAAATGACTACAGAAAGTTATTTGGGATATTCACGATAACATTCTGTGCCTAAAGCAAGATGAACTAGGGTGATAGGGTGATATATCTAAAGCAGAATTGAAAATAGTGACCTGCAAACAATGCAGATGAGGCAGGAGAAAGGCTTGTGGAAAATCTGTTCAGTCCAATACAATAGTTCTTTTTACGGCCGGTGATGGCCTATACAATCATGACGATGAGGCATGACGATAGTACATGGTTTTGTTAATGGAAAAAAGGACGAAGAGAGGAAAGAGAGAAAGAGAGAGAGAGAGAGAGAGAGAAAGAGAGAGAGAGAGAGAGAGAGGGAGAGTGAGAGAGAGGGGGAGGGGGTGGAGGGGGTGGAGCAGTCGGAAATACAGAGAGGGGGAGATAGATAAGAAAAGTTATCATAAGAAGCATGTTTCCCCTTTCCATGATTCCCGCCTGTATGGTTATGAGTTTTATGTATACGATTTATAATTATTATCTTTTTAATTGGAATTAATATTTTTCTATTGTAGTAGTACAGGTGATAGATGTGCAGTCTGAATACAGCAGGTGGCTTTCGTAATATTTAATCTAATTTATTTCTTTGTTTTTTTGAATATTAGTTAGTTTGCACTAATTTTGTTGATATACTTATAGACCGGTTTACTAACGTATTCAAATTTATGGATGTTTCTTTTCTTGGGGACCTAGTAACGAGGTATTCCATTAACCCGTTAGTGTTATTAATGAATGAACTTCAACACTTGGAATCCAATCTGCAAGCAATATTTATTTGCTATGTCGGGCAAGCCTCGGACAAGCCTTCAGGTTGTCAAGAACAACCTTCGTTTAAAAAGTATGCATACAAATTTGAATACGTTAGAAAACCTGTCTAATGCCTTATTAGTACTCTGGCAAATTCCGTTTTCTTTCGAAAAGCTGGAATATCCCTCTACTCACTTTATTCATTAGGTTTTCATTGAAGCTAGAATTAATATTGATGCATCTTGTGTGTAATCACTGCATGTATAAACTGTAAGATTCAAGAATGTATCAAAGAATATTGAAAATCTCATAATTGCTAATTTCTTTACAAGTTATCCTGAATACTCAAAATGTTCAATACATTATAATAATAATATTAATAATAATACTGTCTCTAAGCGCTTTGCAAATAGTATTACCCCGGTCATCGGATTCATTCACGCACAATATGCAACATCTCCACTCCCTGGGGAGTATTCCTACCATATGGTCACCGTGAGGGCATAGGCAATTTCTAACACAAATGCTTTCGTCATCCTACCGGGTCCCCATTTCTCTCTTGGGGTATTGAGTGGCAAATGTAGATTAATGCCTTGCCAAAGGACATTAGTGCCGTGTCTGGGGTCGAACCACGACCGTTGAATTACAAGTCAAGAGCTTAAACCACTCGACTACGACACATTAAAATATATTAGCATGCATTTCCCCTGATGTACTAATTGCAATATAGCCTCTTGAACGATGAAAATCTTTGCCTTTATTCTGTTTTTTTGCCGAAATAGCATATTGTTTTGGTGAAAGACCCTATCGTCTGTTCTACTTGATCCATTATTTTATTGTCGGTGCAATAAAAGTGCATTAACACTGAGATAAGCGTGAGTCGTATACGTAAGGGCAAGACCTTTTGGAGGAGTTAGTAAATATAACTCGGCAATAATCGGGAGAAATTCAAAGCCTTCAAAGGAAAGGCTACTTAAACTGCGTGTTCTTGCTCTAATGAAAATAGGTGCTAACACTTTCCACAAACACGGCTTAGTAAAGTGATCCTTTTATGAGCGAACGGCGGAGCTGACCACTTCGCAGGAGCCGATACTTGAGGGGAACAATACCGCCACCCGCCTGGTCAAAAGCCGCGGCCTCGCTTCGCCCTTGTCCCTCCATTCAAGCCGTTGTGTTCACAACAGGCCGGTTAATTTGTTACCAACCTCTTTAAATATCAGATTTGTATTGTGCTTGGACAAAAGATTCAAGTTGGACGAAGGGCTTTGGGTGTTTAGTTTACCTGTAAATCCGACATCCCCCATTCTCTTATTTCATGTATTAACCCCCGCGCAAACAGACGAACTGTCTGGTTATGTATTGATACATTTTTATCGACAGATAAAGATCGAGATTGTTCAATCTCGTAAATGACTCATGTTCGATGCGAGTATAGTCAGCATGGAGTATGTTTCAGATTAGTCTATGTAGCCACCCTTGTGTAAGCTATCCGCTTTTGATATCTGCCGACATGTCAAGTTAATCATTGTTTGAGTCGATGACTTCACTAATTAACATGATTAAAGACAAATTTCTTGAGAGCGATTTCAATGCACATCAACATGGAAGACTAAAATGTCCTACAACCTCTTACCAGACGGTTTTATCTGTGCAAAATGAACTGGAAATAAATCAGTTGGTATTAGTTTTCAAGAGAGAGTGAGGGAGAGGGAGAGGGGGGGGGGTAAAGACAGATACAGAAAGACAGAGAGATAGAAAAAGAGATAGAGAGAGAGAGAGAGAGAGAGTGAGAGAGAGAGAGAGAGAAGGGGTGCAAGGGGGAATATTTAGGAGAAAGAGAAATAAATAGAGGGATATATAGAGAGAATGGATTAGAGAGATAAAGTGGAAGGATATCAAATATGAGAGAGAAAGTAGGAAGGTATAGGGGAAGAGTGAACGGTGGGAAGATCGAGAGCTTGAGAGGAGAAAGGGGGAGTGGAAGAGCACGGTTTGGGGGGATATGGTTTGATCATCACTTCACATGACTTTTTTTTCTTTAGTCTATAAATTGCTTATCCCTGTAACATATCATTTTCGAGGCGTTCTAAATTAAAGTGTATAGAATTTACATGCGCTTTCCCCAAGGCTTTTTATACAGTAATATACATTGTGAATTTGTCCTTTTGTCTTTTTTTCACCTCCGCAGTACCGTTATTAATTTTCCAAGAAGATCACGATCACTCTGTGGTATTAAGGTGGAAACAATATTTAAAAAACAATTCTTAATCGCACCCGTTCAAGGATAAAAATCGACGAAGTCCTCGTGCAAACATGTATTGTATGATTATCCAAAAAGTTCCATGAACTTTGAAAAGTTGCCAGGATTGTCTGTAAACATCACTTTTTCGTCTTTTTTGTGAGGGGGGGGGGGGTTGTTGTATTTTGGGTGGGTGATTGCTAATTCGACTTTGAAGCGACCACCCGAAATAAGTAAGGAAGTTGAAACAAAAGGCGGGGAAAAGGCGGGAATACAGTGGGGAATTGCTTTTTAAGCTTACTGGTATATAGGAGAGTGATATTTTAACAGGTGATTGCACTCTCTACAAAAAGGGACCAACGAACCAAAAAAAAAATGCCTTAATACCATGCCAGCCCTGAATGACAGAAGTACTAGTAGAAGGATTTTGTTTAATGGCAGAGTATAGAAGCATCCATGAGGAAAAGATCATGCAGGGTGAGCTCCATTTGAAAGTTCCATGGCCATTGTCATGGTTGTATTAAGAATCTTTAAATTTAGGAAAGATTGATCGGTGGTTGTCGAAAAAGAAAGAAGGGATTAGATAGACAAGAAAAGCGATTGATTGAAATAAAGTACACAACTGGAAAGAGCATGATATATGAAAACATTAAAGTGACTACGGAATAGAACAGGTGCAGAACAAGATGCTTGAGGGGTACCAAGGAAATATCAACATCCATGCTGTAATGTATAATCCGTAATTAATGAAAGCAATATAGATCATACAAATTAAATATATCTATAAACAAATATTGGCACTTGCATTGTAATGGGACTTCCCCTGAATGTCTACCGAATCCATTTATGAGAGAGAGAGAGAGAGAGAGAAAGAGAACCAAAACAATATTTCTCTGAAAGTCTGTTTGTGTTTCACAAGGGCTTTCATTTTTCTCTGCACCTGCCCTTGTTTGACGAAGTCATTGATGAAGTCCTTGACGACGTCTGGATGAGATGTTTGTTTCACTTTCGACGACATGCAAATAGAGGGCGGTCGCCCTCCTCATCAGCATGCGGTTCGATAAAAAAAAGACTTCTTGATGATGATGATGAAGAAAATAATAATGATGATTATGATACCAATAACAATAATGATGATAATAATAATAATAATAATCATAATATCAAATCATATCAAATAGTGTTAATAAATGCTACGATATAGCAACAGTGATTAATCAATCATTCAATTGAAGGCAAAGTGAACGTTGCCTTAGGGCAGTCCTTTTAAGAGCAATACATGTAATCAGTATAATACCCTACAAATTTTGTAACGATAAACACGAGCAATTCATTGAAATCATTTGTTTTAATCGCTTGAGGCAATTCACTTACAGAAAATCAATTATTCATGTAATCCTATCTTAAAACCATATGGAAAAGTTATACAAGCACTAACAAAAAAGGGAGATAATTTCTATTCTTCCAAGGTTGTGCATTTTTTTAATATTTGCATTTATGAATTAACAAAGGAGGTAATTCTTTGTCTATCTAGGTTTCGTTATAGAAAACGCGCAGTAGCGTCATTAGTTCATGGTGATGACATACAAATTTTATCCCGTTTTGATATCAAGCCTGCGACACCATTTCTCAGCAATAGATAGAGGGTTAATGACAATGATTATTACTGGTATTAGATTAATTTCAACCGAGATACCCTCACTTCAGCAGACATATTGCCAGTCTAGAAGAAATCGATGGATCTCATTTTTAATAAAAAAGGGCGTCAAACCCTTGTTCTGTGGTGAATCCAGGGATTATGTACTAAAGGGAAGGGCACAATTTTTATTAAAAAAACAAAAAAAAACTTACAAAAATAAGATCTCAGAGACTTCCCCAAAATCAACATGGGCAATTTCAATAGGCTGTCCATTGTCTAGTGAAATATGCGAATATTGCAATGACGTATTACGTAATCTGAATATGACTCTATGGGATGTATTTTTTTTAAAGTGTGGGGGCGGGGGGTATTGATATTGCCCCGTGTTGATATTTTGGAAAGTAGTTTAGATCGAGTAATAAGCAAAAGGAAAAAGAAGAAAATATCTTGTTGGTGTATTCCTAACTTTAACAAAAACATGTGCACTCATTCAATTTTACGTCCGTCGTTTCAACTGGAAGTGTTGCCATAGCAACATGCTAATGATGGGCTGACCAATTTTATCCTTATGATCTCACGTGTACAAACTTGAAAACATCCGGGCTTGCTTTTACTCAGCCGCTTTCTCGTCACCGCAAGCCAATGTCATATCGTTTCCTTTCACATGCACAATAGGTCATAGGCCTCGTTAGTATTCGGCCACATAATTTAACGGTTTATGATCAGGGCGGTTCTAGAACTTAGAAGAAGATGATGATGATGGAGAAGAAGAAGAAAAGGAAGAAGAAGAAGAAAAGGGAGAAGAAGAAGAAGAAGAAGATGATAATGAAGAAGAAGAAGTAGTAGGAAAAAAAAGAACAAGATGAGAAGAACTTCAAGAAGGAGGGGGAGAAGGAGGAGAAAAAAAAGAAGAAGGAGAAGAAGAAGAAGGAGAAGAAGAAGAAGAAAGAAGAAAGAAGAAAAAAGGTTCATTGCGCAAAAATAATGATTTTTATCAATGAATGTTTGTCCCCTTCCTCCATTCTGCTATTTACGCAAGATGAAATACAAATAAATTTATATCAAGTTAATGCCGTCCGGTATAGGCCTATATATAATGTTAACGAACGAAATGCAGATTATTTTGAAGAAGACTAGTTCAGCTTCCGATTTTTTTTTCCATACCGCAGTGGTGGAGGTGTATCCTCACTCCCTCTTATTTGGTTCCGAGTCTCGAAGAAGAAACACCAAATTAAAATGCGGTGTGTGAAATGGCGCCAACAATAAATACCACTAATCATGCGATTATCATTTCCCCCCTATCTTGTGTCAGTTAGTACCCCCTTCGTGCAGTCCGCCATTGCTACAATTAAGCCTCTAGTTTGCTCTGTATTTGCATTTATATTATTTCATTAGAATAAGAGAAAAGATATAAACAAGGAAAGAAATAGACCGAAGTATATTTACATTTTCATCATTACAAACAAAGATTTATCAAGTTTTCTAGATATTTAAACCTTTGAGAAGAATGTTATTCGGAAACAATCATAGCGTGTGTGGAAGTGTATATTATGTGGTAACCCTCTCGTTAAGTTTCCATCCTCGTACTTTGTGTTTTTGTTTCATAATAGGAAGGAAAAACACCCGCATGTAATTAAATGATTCCACATTAGTCTTATTTTTTAAAATCAACGGTTATGTATGTCATAATATGATCTGGTTTCCATTCGGTAGTTTTTTCGTACAGAAATTGCGGCATAGGACTTCCGTAATCTTTGGGTTATTTTTAGATGTCATGAATAGGCGTTTCCAGAGGTTTACTAAAAAATCAAACAACACTGTAAACACCGGAACGAAAAAATAAACAACAACAAAGAAACAAACAACTATGAGTATCTATAGAGGAAGTTTAAAAAGCGAAATTACTGTTGGGTTAGGCTTATAAAAATAGGATTGAATAATATTCAATGTCAAAATGTTGGAAACATGATTTGCTAAAAAATATGATGATGTTTTATTTGCTTACCATGTTTTATTTTGATTATGTCCAAATGGGGAAATTCAAGAAGTTTTTTTCCCAGTTTCTGAAATTCTCAAGAGAGAATTTCTTCTTTTTCCTCGTTGTCGTTTTAGGTGTCATGTTTGTTGTTTTGCGCCGTCGTGGTCATATTCATCATCTTCTTCTACTCTTTCTTCTTTTTCTCCTTCTTTCTTCCTTTTCTTCTTCTTTCTCCTTCTTCTCCTTGTTATTCTTCTTCTTCCCCTTCTACTTTTTCTTCTTCTTCCTCCTTTTTCTTCTTCCTCCTTTTTCTTCTTCTTCTTCTCCTTCTACTTTTTCTTCTTCTTCCTCCTTTTTCTTCTTCTTCTTCTTCTCCTTCTTCTTCTTCTTCTTCTTCTTCTTCTTCTCCTTCTACTTTTTCTTCTTCTTCCTCCTTTTTCTTCTTCTTCTTCTCCTTCTTCTTCTTCTTCTTCTTTTTCTCCCTCTTCTTCCTCTTCTTCTTCTTTTTTTCTTCTTCTTAACAGAACGAATCAAATTAGTTATTATGAAGAGAGGGGTGCAGTATTACTGAACTAGGGTGATTCGGGGCGTATTTACCTCTATGATTCCTTTCTATGATTTCTTTTTGTGATTATATTTCTCGAATTGCCATTCATGCTTGTACAGCACATAAAGAAACAGACTGTTTATTATGCGCTTTATAAATATTGTATTATTATTATTATTATTAATTTCTGAATACATCAAAGAAAATCATTTCCAGAACTTCATTATATCGTCTTTTAACGATCGGATAACTAACCGTTGCCTTTTCTTACATAAAGACGGATAAATACTTTTGAAATATATATTGACTTTTTGCACAATATGTAGTTGATAATGTTGATGTTGTTGAAATTACTTTGTGTTACCATGGTAACGGTATTTGGCGTCTCCTTACAAAACGCCGGAAGCATTCTGGATGCGGTTGAAGCCGGGGACACTTTCGCTTTCTAGGAAAGACGTGTCGTACTTTGGACAGCCTCATTCTTTATCTCGAATGTGCAACAAACCACCGCGAGACAAATATTACAAGGAAAGTGGCGAAAACGAAACTATAGGAAGGTGACGTCATGCATAATTAAGGGGCGGGTACTAGAAAGAAAAGCAAACAGGAGTGCCTAACCTCCCCCCCCCCCTCCCCTCTGAGGATGTGGTACCCCTTTATTCTTCAAAATTAATTTCATTTTACTATATTTTGTATGCCTACTACATCTTCAGAATTATTTATTGTGATTTATTTTTAAAAAAAATTGAAACACCTTATAGGTAGAAATAAGAAACAAGATCAATAAAAACAATCTGCATATACTGTGAATGTTATTTGACATAGTTTTTTTCAGAACTAAGATTAAAACAAAGTAAAACAAAGAAACAAACAAACAGACATAAATTTAGAAATATTGACACCGTCTTCAAATTCTTCTTTATAGAAATTATATTACTCTGTCTGATATATTACTCCGTCCAAAACATACTTCTATTGATTTTCTGATTATCTGAGCAGTTTCAATGCCAACTTTTAATTGACCAAAATAATGCACAACGAATAATGGTATCATTCAACAGCAATGATTATAGTAGACGTATGTTCGTTGTTTGTTACATAGTATTGATGCCACATTGCTGTTATTGCTGGTGCTTTACCATATTTACCCCAATACCAACCCCCCCCCCCCTCCCTCCTCGATTTCTTTGCTCAAACACCATATAAATACTTCTAGCGGTTTATTCGACCAGGGGATAAATATTTTTCTGTGTGCTCGAGGAATCTTGGAATTTATGACGTCACTCTCCTGTTTGAGAACCAATACTAATGCATCACAAAAGTTATAGGATGTATAGGGCAGATACAAATTTTACTCGAATTTATTCCTTTTTTGGGGCAACTTCCAGCCCACGGAAAAACCAAATAAAAGCAGGATGATCCTGTTTTCAATTACATCAAAATGTGTTTACAATGTAATTCATGAATATATAGCTATAAATATTTGTGTTCATTAGCAAATTTCGTGCAAAGCCTTAAAATAGTCATTATAGATTACAAAAAGTTCGCGTGGAAGGGTATATTCTTGAAAAAGAAAAGGAAACGAAAAAGTCTACCCATTTTGACAATATAAGATACATTTCAAATATAAAGAGGCTGATGAATAATTGATATCTATCGAATTAGCGTATTATATATGTATATATTATAACACCATCGCAAAAACTTTCGAAAAATCAACCTCAGGCAATTCCAATATCCTTGTGTGTCGCCTCTTGAAATGTTCGAACATGACAATGTCATATTACATAATCCGAACACGATTTCTATGGGGCATACTATTGAAAATGCCCTTGTGTTTATTTTTCGAACATAGCTATGATCGTGTCATATTTGTATATTTCAATATTCCTGAATTGTATTGGATCGCTCTACACCGCTGATGCATATATAATGTTATCAAAATAGTCACTCATACCTGTCCGTGAATACGAAGTAGGTCAGGCCTAAAAGTTCATTGATTCCTATCTGTGTTAGTTGGTCCATGCAGGGAGGTGGAATTTTATGGAGTACGTTTCTTCGCATTTTCATTTTCAGCTAAAACTCGTACTCCTCAATTTAATAGAAGGTTTTGATAAATAGGCCTACTAGGAAATGTTTCTCATTTACGAAGTCTAAAATAAGGTAAAAGAAATGAAAAAACACATAACAAAACAAGCATTTTTTATGTTATTGTTAATAGTAGGGCCTATGAGAGTGGTTTAATAAACCTACATTGATCCACCCAGGCAAACGTTTTTCTACAGCGAAGGGAAGGAGGGAGGGGGTTATGCTTTCTTTTTGCATTCATCTTCAAAAGTTCAATATCGTTTTTAAATGGTTGCTTCGTGATGAAAACAAAACAACAAGAAAATAAAAGAATCTACTCCTCTTATTAAGCCACGCCCCATCCTGCATGAAATTTCAGCAGGTTATTTTCATGGTTTGATGTTTGTGTGCTGTAACACGTACCCATTTCATCAAAGTGCCGACTTTCTTTGTCTTTATTTTTACTATAGTATTTCATTCATAATATTATGTATATTAAATTTGCACGTACGTTCGAAGTTATATGTATCCACCAGTGTTAAAATGTAACTAATACCTACAAAACTGTATGGGCCTCACTTGGAGAAGAACAAAAGTTTCCCTCTTTCATTCATTCACCAAGAGTTTCTTGATCATTTACTGATGAAGATGAAAGCTACCGCATTTTCTCCGCCTTTCTTTTTAATCCCAGCGAAGGACAATACCAAAGAAGGGAGAATTTGTATAAGACACCGTCTCAATGTTTGGTTAATTTGTTAGGGTTTTGCCGCTGCAAAGCGCGAACTCGGGTAATCGTTCACTTGTTTTGTTCTCCTAAATAAATTAGTGTACTTTGTGCGATCCATTGAATAGCGGAACTCTGCCCACAGATTCAGTGAGTGTATCGGTGTGGTTACGCCGTTCTAAAAACGAGAGCATATCCGCTGCATGCACGCAAGCGCACCTCCGCTACAAATAGCCCACGCGATGCTGTCGGATTCATAGTACACGTTCTAGCAATCAAGGATAGCGGACACTCATCTACTTTCTCTGCCAGTACTCCCCCGATTAGTTTGTTGTGATTTTGTGCCGTGGTGTTTTCAAGCGAAAGGGAGAAATGGTGATAGTCGAACACCCTCGCTTGCTAACTATGCGAGATCTCGTCTCCCTAGCGGCGGCTAGTCGAGCGATGTGCACGAGCTTCGCCGTGCCTAAGCCTCATCCACAGGTGAGACCAGTAGACTTTCGTGCTAGCGTTATTGCTTTAATAGACGAATGTAAAACTTTCAGCAAATTTCTTCTGATTTCTTCCTTGGTGGAACAACCATTTAAAGTTATTACAGAGCACTTTAACGTATGTTATTTCGTAATGAACACAACCCTTTTCTCTCCAATTGGCTTGCCACCAGAACCAGAAAAAATCCTTCAAATGTAAAACAAATTTGTTTGACTGTTGCTTGTGGTTCGCTTGTATTTATTTTCAAACGATTTCCACATTGTGACTTTAAATAATATGTTGGTAGTGATTTATCATTCGTTTTTTTCTTCTTCTTTTTCATTTGTTGACTCAGATTTCTAAAATGCAATGTTGAATTGGACTAGTTAAATTGCTTGATATGAGTATAGGTGCATCAATATCTGTGACGTTTTGCATTTCATAAAAAAGGAAATATACATGAATGTATTCTCCTAGTGTTTAGTATCATATGGTTTCACTTAAACTAATTTGGTAAAGTTTTTTTTTAATATTTGCTTTCTGAATGTTTTGGGACGGTAACTTTAAAGAAAGAGAGAGAGAGAGAGAGAGAGAGAAAGAGGAAACAAATATTATATGCACTTTAAACAAAAATTAACTGCATTTTGATATCACTGCTAAATCCCTATCGAATTTATTTGTGGAAGTCACATTTTCTCGTTTCGCGCCGTTTATTAGATTAGGCGCACTTAGTTTTCTTTGGACCAAATTTGATAATTCAGGTAAAACCTGACACTTCTTACAACCAAGTTTTCTAAATCATTTCATGTACGTCAACTTCGTTACGGGCTACCAGGAGTTCACCCCTTCTCATCTTGACTGGCATTCTTGTTTTTTTGTTTATCGTTTGTTGATATTTTTACTTTCCCCAGCCATTCTTTGCATTTTCTACCATCTTGCGCTTCTCATGCAGTGTATTTTTTGTTCCTTATTACATCAATAGAGTAGAATGATGTATTCATTTTTCTGTCTTTCTCCCAAATACATGGACACACTTATTATTTTGCCTTCTCACGTTTCAGAATTTCATACCTTATACAAGTCATGTACCAGAAAAAAAACGATTGTGGCGTCACTTTCGCATATTCCAACTTCCTGTTACCATTTCAAAAAGCCCTCTCTTTTATCGTTTTGCCCCTCTTCACTCCATAGAAGTCCCTTTTGTTTTTCTCCCCCATCTTCACCTTCTCCTTTCTTCGGGCTCGATAATTCCCACATCCCTACCTTTTCATTTCAATGAAATCAAAGAGAGGCGCACGCTTTCAGTCTGCGGCTCATGGGGGTGGGCCGGTCCAGTATGGCGGTGTCAAACAAAGAGATAAAGGGGGTACTCCTAGTATATAGGGGCTGGTAATGACCCGGTCCCCTATTGTTACCTTTACCAGGACAAAGCACCCTTTTAATCCAAATACAGGCAATAGCTTAGGTAATCGCCCTGTAAGTGTCGGCTAGACGGTTTAAGTGTATCGTTAGAATGGACTTGTCAAAACATTTTTGTGAATTCTTAAGAAAGTGGCGGATTTGAATAGAGGTACTCCCTGTACATCTTAAAGGTGTTATAGAATAATAAGTAAGGAAGTAGGATAGTTTGTAAATAAAGTGAAGAGCGAGAGATGAGGGTATATATTGGTGTGTTGGAAAGTAGGAAAGCCGAAAACTGTCGTCGTGAATGTTCGAGATTGTATTATGATGCATTTGTTTATGTATGTTGAATAAGGGAATGTCAAAGTATTTATTTTGATTTGTAAGTATGATCCTTTCCCCCGTATTACGAAACATCCAGAACTTATTTATACATCCATTCAAAGGAATTCAAATTTCTACCTGTGGTAATAATCTCAGGTAATTTTGTTGATTAGATTCCGCAGCAGATTTATAATCAGGTAATTCCCTAATAATACTTTTGTATGACAATAATTGTTCTATTGTAACACCTGAAGATGTTTCTTTGAATATTGAGTTTGCTAATTTTCCCTCTTTTTCGAGATTTTCACAATCGAGAGATACTCATATTTTTTGATACTTCCGATACATCATCAAATGACTCTCACTTGATGAACAGGAAATATAAACTAACCCCTTTTCAGAAATTCGAACATTCTAGACCATATAGACGAAAAGGGAATTTAACGAACAGTCACAATTCGTAGATTTATGATATTGAGTAAAACTAATCATTTTTCGAAATAGTTTCATTCTGGTTTTATTGCTGATGAATTTCCTTAGTAAAACGGAATAGTTCTCTCCAGTTCTGCTTAAAATGTTGATCTCGTATATATTTCACTGTTTGAATCGCCCAGTGAGTGTGATTATACTATTTGTTCCAGATGTAATGAATGTGAATGACGGAGTAATGAATAATTCATTCAAAATCCTGACTATATCTTGGCCTAACTTATTTTATAGCAGCATGTATATTACAAGTAGGTAACATAGTGTGATATGGATTGGGAAAAATAGAGCCTGCAAAAAACAGCTACTGCCAGGGCACAAACTAAATTGGGTATCAGAAAGTTACTCGAGATACTTAGGAATAGATTTTTCGGTTAACTTAGTAGAGATGGTAAATCATAATTATACTGAAAAAATTAAAGATATAATTATTATTCATGGTCTAAAAGAACCTTAACTGTCCTCGGAAGAATAACTGTACCGGTAGTCAAATCTTTGTTGGTACCAAAATTGAACTATTTATTGCTTTCACTTCCAGAACCGAATTCGCAAATTATGAAAGATATATATAAATCGTTCTTTTTATGCATTTATTACGGGTAGCAAACCTGATAAAATCAGTAAAGAACAAATGTGTCAACTATATAATAAAGGTGGGGTTGAGATGATTGATATTTACATTCATGCTAAATCCATGAAGATATCATGGATTAGAAGATTTTAAAATGATTCTCAGATAGACAGTTTCACTTTTCACATGTTCAATTCATTCTTGCCCCAAACCTATTTTTCACCTGTATATGGGCTCATATTATTTTTAGAAAATTGGCAGACTTGACTCCATATCCATTTTGGAAAGAGGTCCATTTCGCTTGGTCAGACTTGACTGAACTTGTTATTGACGACATAATATTGCATGTCAACGTCCCTGGAATAACCCCCTCATTAGTAGCATGAATGACAAAGTGGTATGTTTTTGGCCTTGAAATTTACGAGGAATACGTTTTGTGAACGACATCCTAAAAATAGATGATTCTTTTCTTTCATATTTTGAGTTTCAACGAAGGTTGGACATACAAACAAACTTCCTACAGTACTATGGTCTTTGTAATGCATTTCGGTCAGGTTTTAAAATCTTTAGAATCTATCATTCCCGAAGCCGTGCACCTTGCTGTGAAAACAAAAGTTGGTTGTTCACATATTTATCAGTCTTTCCTAAAAACAAAGTAAAAGAATGTCAAACTCTTACAAAGTGGATTTTTAAAATAGATTTTCAAGATGTACTTTGGGGTTCGTACTGTCTAATTCCATTTCAGTCAACAATAGATATCAACATGAGGTGGTTTCAAATCAAGATTTTAAATAGAATATTATATATGATACTTTGTTAATATTTGGTGTAATGGCTGACAAGAAGTGTACTTTTTGTAATAGCAATGATGAAACTATCATACATGTTTTTTGCTTTTGTAACTATTCTAATGAAGTATGGTCGAAATTTGAGTTCTGGATATTTCGTAATACGGGGGAAAGGATCATACTTACAAATCAAAATAAATTGTTTTTGATTTTGCGGTAGCAATACTAATGCACTCAACTGTGTTCTGATGGTTGTAAGACCAAAAATATTTTCAGCCAAATTACGAAATCAACTACCTTCATTTGATATAATTTTATCAGCTATAAAACGTTATTATGAAATGGAAAAATATATATACCAAACAAATCTCAGAGAGAATAAATTGAAAAAGAAATGGTTTTACTTTAGAAAATATTTTGAGAGTGTTGGAAATGTGCCAACACGAACATGATCATGTATTTTATATTTGGTATTTTTAAAAATATTTTTAAAATATTAATTTTGTCATAAATGTTTCGGTCGTGATTATTATCTGTGTTAAGCCATTACGTATGGACATTATTTCTTTAATAATTGGTACATTGTATATACACACTGTAATGTATGGATATACTGTATTGTGATGGAATTTGTTCTGAAAATAAAGAACCCTGTGGAAGGGGAAAAGAGAAAGAAAGGTAACATAATTGTAACGATTCTACATAATAGTTTCTTAAAGGCAAAAAATAAACAAACAAAACACAAACCGGACAAAATAAAACTTACACAAAGAAAGAAAGAAAGAGCATAAGAAAAGATGAATAAAAAGCAATGTTTGCATAGTTTGTTATAGGGAACTTGGCGCAGAGCCCCCGACTGTTCTAGATGAAAGTTTTCTCGGAATAACATCACCTCATATCCAAAAAGAATAGTGACTGTATGCTGATAAAAACCTGTGACCAAAGTACAATGATTCTGTCCGATCAAAGAGTTCCAGGATATTTGTCTTTCTACATTCCAAAGCAAATTGTGTACACTGATATGCCAGTCACACCACCGAGTCCAACACGAGATCGAACAAGAAGTTACATTACCCCCAATGGTCAGGAATCGGTCGGGTTTGTGTTGGTCTGAAAGTGGCTATAGGCGCAGTAGAAAAATTAAAGGTGAACTTTACACACTGGCATGTATAGAATGATTACTATTATGAGTCACCCAAATCACCAGGCAATTACGAATACCAACATAACTTTAAATGGGATCAAGAAGTGCTTGTCATTTCCTAAAACCACCCCCCCCGCGTTGTAACCTTACTAGTACACAGCAATCTATTATTAATTCTTTAATAATTTTTTTTTTTCTCGTTTCATTTGTTTGCTCGTTTACGAAGGGAAACCATAATGTAGAAAACATTCAGCAGTATTGCCATATGGGCAATTTATTTCGACTGCGTTTCTAAGTTAAGGAAAACCGAAACATACCCTATTCATAACCTTATATTTGAAGAAGAAAACAAATCATTGTAATGAAACATGATCGAAACTAACAAATTAATTCCACCTGAAAATGAAAAAAAAAATAGGAACAAATCCGACATTGTAAGTAATACTTAATTAATATTTGTGTAACCGAACGTAATCTCGGTTGATATTGCTCTATAGTAATAATGCGGGTATCATTATTTCTATAAAGGTTCGCGAACTTTTACATGAAAAGACGGTTTTAGACTTGTATTTTGGACTACCCGCCTACGTGACCACTAAAAATGTACCTATTGTTATGACATTCATGGCTTTCCCTCTTTGTGTCTCATTCCAAATGGGATATGTCCATGGACTTTGGAGTCGGATATTTTTTTGCGTGATTAAAACCAGCCAACAACCAAAACAAACAGGATGGATATAGGAAAAAACAACCAATAGACCTACATGCGCTAGCCTTTCGCTTCTTAGTAATGACGTAAAAGTGATGTTAAAACGGAAAGAAGTTTGATGGGGTTCACCCTTTGCCTAGTGTTTAGTCATCAAAAAGAGTTCTCGATTTGAATTGCTTCCGACTGCATGTGCGAATAAGTTCCGGTTCCCCTATTTCACTTGCGTGGCATAATAACCCTGGAACTTAAATTGAGAGCGGATATATTATGAAAAACAGAAGAGAGATTATTTCACGGGGCTGGTTAATTTCCTTAACATTTCAATTGAATGTTATGAATATGAATGGACAAATTTTACTTTCAGTGTACTGACACTGGGTCAACAACCAGCAATTTGCGGTTCAATGTCGTTTGCAAAGGTGTATTGAGCTAATATACATAAATCGTATACCAAACGGAACTTCGTTGATAAGATAGCTTCGTAGAATAACCTTCATTATGACGTCATTTCTGTGAAGTGTTTGTGCAAAGTTTCAAACACGTCTTGTCGTATTAACGAACTGTCCCTTGTTCTTATAATTATCTTTATCGTATATTTAGTATCATTACCATTACAGGGATTGGGTATATTTGTCTCAGATTCTAAACAAAATCCTGGATTTTGCTCATGCTGCAATCACAATTATAAACCTTTAGGTCAGTCAGGAATCCCATGACGTTTACAAGCCGATCGCTCGTCTGATTATCAAGATATTTATGATTGGAATTCGAAATTTCAAAAATCGTTTTCCCAACGGTTTTTATAATAATACAGTCTATTGGGGAAAATGAGAATGGTAAAACCGGTCACTCAAAGATTTTTACTTTTTTGAGGCACTTCATGATCATTTTGAAGCGCAATATATTACGCTTCTATATTACTCCATATCACAGACGCTGATAACACGTAGGGCCATGCATCTCAGATCCGGCATCGTTAAACAATGGCTTTAATATAGGTTCAGGTAGTCCTATTATTATTATCAACAATTGATATGCACCGTCAAAGAAATTATATCGATATTATTTTGAGCTTTCAGTCTTTTAAAAATAATATGTCACGGTATTTCAATTAAAAAAATAAAGATTGAATTACACTACAGAGCATCGGACATTTTAAGATGGACCCCCGCCTCCCAATCATAAAAATGTGTACATGTTTTTGTCTCTTAGAGAGAGAGTAACAAGAAGGAAATATAACCATATTTGGGTGATATCTATAATGCAACTTATTAACTATAATGGGGAAAGGAACACTGCAAAGGTAGTAATAACTTGTTTGAACGATACGGCCAACATAACTTTTAACATTTCCTTGTCGGGGCGGGGGTGATAGGGGGAGTTTGAACTCAAATCAAAGAATTAGATTATTTGACTTCCGTGCATGTTAGAGTTGTTCTTTTTTTCTCCTTCGAAATTGTGCCCCTTCACAATGTTTACAAAAAGCTGGAACCGCCCCTGTCCGTCACACTACGAATTCACCAAACTTATAATCCTTGTCTTTTTTCGATTAGGTCTTCGACAGCCGCCACCGCCTGGCCATGGGGTGCAACGACAACGCCGTGCCGTCTAACATGGCGGAGGTCGACTACCAGAAGAAATGCATTTACGAGGTCAAGGACCAGGAACGGGACCCCACGAGCACGGAGCCGAGGTCGGTGACGTCACTTCCAGGCAACCTCCGATTCAAACGCAGGAATGAACAGGTAAGTAATGGCCCGTTTAGACTACACAAAATTTGAATGAAACCCATACATGTGTATGTACATGTATAAAGAATGTTGTTCGAAACGATGTTCAAACGTGTATTTTGTTGTAGTATACGAGTTTTCGTTTTATGACGTTCAAGACTAGAATTAAAAAAACAAACTTGTGTAGCTATATTTATATTTTATCAAAATGTTTTTTTTATGATGAATGAAATAAATTCGACTATCTATTATCTATCTACAGTAGAGCTCGCGGGCAGGTACACATCGCGCCCGCGGGCATTTCCACTACTTTGCACGGGCGCCTATGTAAATACCCGCTCCCCTGCCGCGAGCTCTACTGTATCTATTTCTATCTATCTGTCTAGTAACTAGAAATAAAAAAGAAGTCAGGTCAGTAGACTAAGTTCAAACCAGAAGGGATATGAAAAAGCAGATACACAGATCAAGTATATTTCATGATTAATCTGCATAACCCATCAAAATGCTAATTTTACTTTTGTCTTAATCACGCAAAGGTGGTCGGTGTGTTAGCAGATGAGTACATACCTAAAGGTACGCGGTTCGGACCCCTAACTGGAAAGATTTACAGGGAAGAGGAGGTGCCTGAAGACGCCAAAAAGAAATACTTTTGGAGGGTGAGTAGAATCTATTTATTCTTTGTTTTCTTACGTTCTCCTTCGTATTCATAACAGAAATATAGTACTGTTCTAGACGCCATGTTCGTATTTATTGGATCAAACCTATTAAATGAAGACTCTTACAATTTGTTGTTCCAATATTTTAGATACTAGCCTATGCTAACAAATTATGAATAATTAGGAGAAAATAGAAGAAGAAAAAATCAAACTAGCTTTAAACAAACTGTTGCCCTTTCTCATATACTAGAAAGAATTAAAACGTAAGGATCCAATTACGTGATTATTGCTGCATTAAATTAATAGATATGTGAATACATATTATGAATACGACTTCATTTTGTTTAATAGGAAGAGACCGTACATGTTACAGTTAATTTGATCTGTACTCATAAGTTAACAACAAAGAGTGCAATAATAAAAAAATAAAAAAACAAAGTATAGATGGATGAATATTGTGCTCAAATACATTTGTATAATTATGAATAAACCACCAAGATCACTAAATTTCTCTGCTTTATTTTGTGTATTATCCTTTCTAGATCTACAATGGCCAGAAGTTCGTCCACTACATTGACGGTTTCAACAAGAAGCGAAGCAACTGGATGCAGTACGTTAGCCCCGCCGGAGCTTCGGCGGAACAGAACATCGTTGCCTGCCAGTACAAGACCGACATTTTCTTCTACACTACGAAAGCTGTCGAGCCGGGCCAGGAGCTTTTCGTGTGGTATTGTACCGAGTTCGCTCAGCGGCTAGAGAAACCAGTCGCCATCTCTAGAGCTAGTCCAGTCAGGAAGAGAGGTGAGCAGAAGTTTATCAGCCGTCAATTAATCGATATTTTAATATTCTGAACAAAATTTTATTGAAAGGGCTACATTGATAAGCTTTTCTTCTATAAATTGACAAGTGTTTCTTCTTTAAATTGGCCAAACAGTTGTATTTGTTTCTTTTATAGCTAAATTAATCATATGAAAAATAACTATAGGAACATAAATAGTAGGAAAAAAATGTCAATTTGCAGAAAATAGTGAGTTTGAACTAATTTTGTTGTTGTAATGGTTATAACGCCATCATGATAACATAACCAAATCTGAGAAATTAGTGCAACTGTTGCTTGTATCAAGTAACAGAAAGTTTCATTGTACACCATTAATACAAAATGATTAGATCATAAATCATAATTATGAATTAAATCATGAAATCATAATTAATGCACTAACATCTTATGAAATAGTAATTCATTATTATTAAAACTTGGTCCAAAAAATTACAGCTGTTAAGAATAAAGCCATTTTTAAAACTTTTTTTTTAGAACCCATCGTTCCTGTCCCTGCTCCTTCAGAGGATGTTCTCGACTTCAGTCGTCGACCACACCAACTGTCTTCCACAATCAACGATGTCAAGTCTTCCTATCCGATGTCTTCAAGCCTTGCCAGAGGTTCTTCCGATCACCTTGCTGCTGAGGCCGGAGTCAGTAAGACCTTGTACCCCAGCCTCCCACCCACCTTCGCCTTCAGCCACCGAGTTGGATGCAGCCCACCAGGTACGGACATCAAACAGGAGCCACCAAGTCCAACGTCCACTTCCTCAATTGGCAATTCAACCGTGTTGCCGACCCCACCAGCCATTCCTGTTTCAAGGATGTACCCGACCAGCGGTGCTCCAGTTGTTGTACCATTACCTATGTATGGCCTGTCACCGAACTACATCAGTACTGCAGGTGGTCTCACGTTGCTTGCCTCACAGCCCATCTACTCTATGCCATCCAGCAGAATGGTGGATTCTCGCTCTTTGGAACTGCCCAAGAATCGCCACATACAGCCTAAGCCTCTTTTAAATCAACCACTTGCAGATTCCAATGGCTATCTTCCAGAACACGAAGCCACTATGAAGCAAGATGTTTCCAGGCGGGTCAGGCGCAGCAGTAACCCGAACTACGGCCACCGTGCTCTTGGCTACGAGCTTCCACGCCGCAACGGCAAGATTGTCTACGAATGCAACGTTTGCAAGAGGGAATTCGGGCAGCTGTCGAACCTCAAGGTCCACCTCCGCGTCCACACCGGCGAGAAACCCTTCTCCTGCGATCTTTGCGGAAAAGGCTTCACACAGTTCGCTCATCTTCAGAAGCATCATCTCGTTCACACGGGGGAGAAGCCGCATTGCTGTCACGTTTGCGAGAAGCGATTTAGCAGTACCAGCAACCTTAAGACCCACATGCGCCTCCACAGTGGTGACAAGCCCTACAACTGCAAGGAGTGCCCAGCCAAGTTCAACCAACAAGTCCATCTCAGGCTGCACAAGAAGGCACATCTGGAAGGCAACGTCGAACTCTTCATGGATTTCAGCGACGATGCTGACACCCCAAGCACCGACGGGTCCGACGTCGCTGGTCTTCAAGATCACCTAGCCAGCACTGAGGTCACCGACTATTTCGGGAATTCTGATGTGACGACGGCAAGCAGTCGAGTACGTCTCGATGATGATGAGGATGACGAAGGCAAGTTGATCATCCAAGAGAGTGGGAAATCGCTGGAAACATCACCTGTGGGTTACATGTTTCGTTCTGATGCTTTGGACGAAACTTCTCAAGAACTCTGCGACTCCCCCTCGACTGGAATCAACGCGTACAGCTGCAACGGCGTAGAAGACGCGATGGAAGATACTGAAACCGATCAAGACCAATCAGCAGCCTTTGAGAGCAAATACAACGCTGCCTCTCCCTTGCAATCTGATCACCCTGAAGCATCATCGCATGGAACCAAAAGATCGCATACCGACCTGGAGTTCGGATCAAGAAGCAAGTTATCCAAGTCCAATCCTGCCATCAAACTCGAGAACGTCGTCCAGAAGATACTCAATCGTACGACCAAATCATAGAACTTCTTCTTAAGTCGAAAAGTTAGACTTTTATCAGGGTGCTCGCTTTGGCTACTTAATGTTAGATTACCAACATACACTGTAAAAGAAAATGATCAAGCTTTAATCTTGCTTTCCCGGCTTGTTTCACCTATTATGAATTTGCGATCAAACTTGAATAGAAAATCAGGAAAATTAGCAATTTGGATGCTACGAACAATGTCAGCTCAGACTCGTATAATAATATTAGCCAACAGGCTCATAATGTTTTATTCGAAAGGACGCATGTGTATATATATATTGAATGTTGCCATCTGTACTATAGGTGTATGAATAAGTACTAATCATACTAAAATCACGATGCCAAAATTAGCCGAACATGACTATTAATGCGTTTGTGCCATATTGTACCGAATTATCTTTATTTTAAAAAAAATGATTCTCTATTGATCATAGCTAAAATAAGAATAGTACTATTTTTTGTCAAATTTATGATTGACAATTTGACATGCTCTGAATGTCACTATTTTACTTGTGCTTTGTGATTTTAAATCAGTCTCACATTAGTTAATTACCGATTTGATTACCTTTATAAGACTTTCCGCATCGAACGAATTCTCTGTATTCAACTTTCATCTTGAAAAGTTAAATTATATATGTGTCTTTCAAAAAACTATCTGTGTTATCATTGATGAGATTATGTAAGGAGCAGGAGTTTTCTGTTTCTTCCGGTTTGGAGAAAATTGATTTATTTTATGATGTGATTGCACAATGTTTTCTGAAGTTTTAAACGTTTGTTATATATATTCTACCGCGGTCTACCGATTTAATAGTATTGTCTTTCAAACCGAGATGTCACAAGCAATTATGAAATTGTCTTTCGCTGTATAACTGTTTGATCTGTAGAAGTTGTAGGATTACTCAATATTATGGGTGTAGAACGTGATCAGAAAGACTTTCGAGAGATCAACTTTAAACATTATCAATAGCCTTGTTCGTAACCCTTTGAAACGTGCGCACATTGCAAGTCCAAATGGCATAATCCGAATATGATTTTCATAGATATATCCCTTGAGTCGATTTCTTGAAAGTCTTTGCGATCGTGATGTAAGCTAGAGCATAGTAATTTACCAAATTATTTGCCAAAACATGCAGTAGCAGGGTAGCGATGCACTTTATGCCCCCCCCCCTCATTCCAGCACCATATTATGCCACTCCTTCAATTTGTACACAAATGTAATGCTCGACCGACAGCTTGCCGCGTGAAGGAAATATAAATCAACTAGCATTGATATCAAGATATTTTCTCAGCTTGACACTAGCGAAACTTTTATGATTCGGATCTTAGTATTCAGCTATTTATTAATGATAATCACGGTCAAGGTAATTCAAAATAGGATGTGTATTCTCACGTGGTTTTACTATATTTTAGATAGATGTTATTGTTAGAAGGATAGTATATTTTGTATGTATATATCAGTGATGTTCTTTAATACAACTCATGGGGTAATGGCGGCGTGCCTGTCTGTTCAATGCGTTTATGTACATTAGATCTTCCTACAGGATTTGTGCCTTATATTGATGACATTTTTTTTGTATAAAATTGAAAGTGACATTTTTGCCAATAAAAATTATCTTTATGTCAACAGTGATTTTGATGTTTCTGCGATGGTTTGTACTTTGGTGAAGGACGGGTTAGATTTGTTACTCACGACACTAGAAACGAGAGATGGATAGATTGACAGAGAGAGAGAGAGAGAGAGAAGGAGGGCAAACATGAGAGAGAGAGATGGAGAGCAAACAAGAGAGAGAGAGAGAGAGAGAGATAGAGAGAGATGGAGAGCAAGCAAGAGAGAGAGAGAGAGGGGGTGTGTGTGTGTTTAAGAAGGACAGATTGAGGGAGAGAGAGAGAGAGATTGTAAACAGTAAAAAGATGGAGGGGGAGTAATAAATAGAAGTAAAGACAATATGACGGAGAGAGAGAGAGAGAGAGAGAGAGGCAAACAGACGCACTAAGACGGAGAAGGGGATATTGAAATTGCAGAGAGAGATATAGAGATGAATAAAGAGAACAAGTTGAGTGGGTGCAAATCGGAATAAAGCCCCATGGTTTTAACCCGTTTGTAACGTGAAAAAAACTTGATATAATTACAGGTAGACATAAATGAAAAGGAATTTCAGGAGCTTATCATTCTATAGATTTTGTTGTTGTCAAGCCCCTATTGTGTCAAATAAATTGGAATCTTCTGTCCATCGTAACCGACTCACTCTCAGTGAAACACAGCATAGTGTTCATGGGTGTAGATGTTTGGACCGGGTGATGGCGTCCTATTATTTCTAGTGCGGCGAGACCTTAATCTTACATTTTCTATTTCTATTTTTTGTATCTCCATTGATGTCCGTAATCAAAGGAGCTTATTATATGACACTTATTTAAGACTTATATCATGCGTTATCACTTTTATGTATAATATCACTTGCGTTTTACCAGAACAATAAGGGAATGTAGAAATATTAGGAAATCAACATAATTAAAATCAGGAGACGAGAAATATGTTTCTCAGTAGATATCGAATGTGAGGTTTTATTTCGACAGAATATTATCCTAAAGTATACCATTTATGACCAGAATCCATTTAGGGCTTTATGGTCCGAATTACAAAAAGCGGTTTCTCTTAAAGGCAGGGTATTTTACCGACATCGCTACTACTGCCGTAATGTATTTTCAATCGCGCCATCTTACGGTGAGAGCATACATAGAGCGATTTGAGGTTCCTGTACCCAAGCAACACCACGCGCTTATCAGTTGGTGATGCATTGTGGGACATGGCTGCATGTCGACACATCGGGACATTGTAAGCAACAACTCAAGCTTAGCTTTAAAGGCGGGGTATTCTACTGGCACTAATTCAGATTTATGTATTACATAAATCTGAATTAGTGGCGGGGTATTCTACTGGCACTAATTCAGATTTATGTATTACATAAATCTGAATTAGTGCCAGTAGAATACCCCGCCTTTAAAGCTAAGCTTGAGTTCTGGTAATGGTAGAAAAAACTCACATAATCCAACAAAACTTACACTGCATGTTCAAGTTTACAAATAAATGACATGTGCCAAACGTTTTTGGTAGAAAATGTATAGGGGCTGAGTAAATGAGCATACTATAGCAAGATATGGAAATCAAGGTAAGTAAGCCTGACACCATGTGCTTATTATAATAACACAGGTGACTATGTGTAACTGAGAGTTGTGGTTTTTATTGACGATGATTTCCAGCAAGTTTTTGTGAGTTTGTTTTTATTTTACTGGTTCAAACAATCAATCTACTGCAGGATAAACAATCCAGAATGAATCATAGCCATGTTCTTTCTACATACGATTCCCATACCAGAGCTCAAGGTTAGCATTAACCCATGGGTTAATCGTCCTTGCCGTACACATGTGTCCCCATGGCCGATGACCGTGCAATATATAAGCTTAATCTAGTTCAGGGGAGGGGGGGGGGGGTGGGTTAAAACCCAAACCATGGTTTAGTACTTGGGTTATTTTAATACTCTTTTGCGAATTCGTTCCAAAATATTAAAAAGGTACAACAATAAAATTAACAATTCCTGGCTGCATGGAAATAACTAATCAAGATTACATTTTAAAGGAATTGTAATTATGTGTACAATATCAAACAGACGAGTAAACAACCAACCAATCAGGAAAAATATATATTTAAATTTTGATTGTGCAAATGGAAGCGAGGCGGAAGATTTAACCCGCACAATCGTACATACATTTTTGAAACCTTGCGTATGAATAAAGAATAATTTTATTTGACTTGCTCTTTGGATTTTATTTGTCTACATGATAATGATTATGATAATATGCCTATGTCTATTTCCTATGTTTAATGTAGCCAAAACAACAATAAAACTGTAATATCGACAGGACAATAGTAATATATATATATATCAACAAGATAATAGTAGTAAATATATTTAAAATATTAACAGCAAGTTAATTAAGGAAATCCCAACAAAGTACTATTTCCATTACTAAAATGACTAATAACCGTTAACAATGTATTGAGATGAACTTCATAAAGGAAATATTTCGATATTTTACAGCATTTTGTGACACTATTTTATTGTTAACCGATAAAACAGTACAGTGCCTACATTTCCAGCTACCTAGCAATGTTCTTTTCATAACTAAATGTGCGATAAACATATAAATATATATTATAGTAATAATGACTGCTATGAGAGGTATAGTTGTTTTTATTGCTCAAGGGGAGGTTACATCGTGCCATCACCCCGTAGCGTGCCGAGGGGTGATAGCACGATGTAACCTCCCCGAGAGCCAAAAAACAACTATGCCTCGAATATGAAAGCAGTCATTATAACTTTTATATACTAAAAACAGGGTCATAGAATACAATTTTGGGCGACTTATACTGGTCAATCATGGTAATCAAAATTGTTTACGCTAACGAGGTTCTATGTTGATAAACTTCAACTGGGTAGCTTAGTTGGCCATTGAGATTGCACGCATATCCCTATGCAGTCTGTACGTGCATTGCGCGATCATGCCAAATTGTTCAATGAAATAAATTTCCAAATCGAGATTCAAACCTTTATTGCTTGTGATCCTGAAGGTGATACTAAAAAAATGAGGTGTCATATGGAAGAGCAGGTTTATCTCTATATTTCCAAAGGAGCGTCATCTCGTCATTACATGTAGATCTAGGCCTAGCTACAATCGAGATCGCCGTAATTGTAATATATATAAATGAAAACACAAACCGAACAGTCCAATTAAAGCGTAGTAACATGTAAAGCAGCAAATAAATCCACATGTATTCTCTATTCCACTGAACACGGTGGCGCCCTTTGCACTTGTCAATAATATGGTTTGGCAATTCATACCGATTTTAACCAGACCACTTGAACTTCAATTTTAAGTATAGTATGGTAAAGGCAACAATATGATATCCAGCAAGTTGCCCCATAATGAGAGATAAATCCTTTTTGAATGCGTCCTGAAAAGAGAACATAAAAACATCCGATTTAAAAACATTACTTTAAATCTTTTCAAAAACTTTTTTCAGCGATGATTGTAAATATTCTGCAACTTGAAAATTCTCAAATGAACATGTCATAGACCAAGTTCACAAGTCGATTCAACTTCCATACACACCTCTAAAGCAATAGCTATAAGTGACGACCTTTATACTTGCTCGAGGCTTGCCTGACAAAGCATCAACTTTCGTTTTGACTTTTGAGACTTATACGGGATGAATGCAAGTCAGTTACCAGGGATGTTAGGGATAGAAGTCGTCATAAAATTGAATGTATTTTTAGTTGATATTTGAACAAGTCAGTAACAGCACAAATAAGTTACTGCTGTGGTAAGCAGTAAAAGTGCTCATAAGTTTAATGATGTAACAAAGGCCTTTTTCAAGAGAGGTAATGACGAAAAGAGAAAGAGAGTAAGAGAGAGAGAGAGAGAGAGATGGGGAGACTAAATAATGAACAAAAAAGTAGTTCAGATTCTGTCCGTTTTTATATATTTTGTATTCTACAATCACCTATATCCTCCTCCCTTACACCGTTTTACACACATCCCACACAGATCACGCGACCCCCGAAAATACACCCGACGTTTGCGTGGATGAGAATGAAAGGCAAAGGACTGTCTTCGGTTTCGCGTTGAGGGTGTGTTTTAATATTTCTCAGCCGATCGGGCGCGCGACACGCCAAGCAGTGGACTACAAGAAAGCTGAGAAAGGAAATAAATAGACAGAGGGAATAGATTGAGAGGGGGAGAAAGAGGTAACGAGAGAGAATGCGAGGGAGAGAGAGAGAGAGAGAGAAAGAGTGGCAGAGGGAGGATGATAATCTGCTAAACTTACAGATACAGCTTCTAGATATAGAAGTCAACACAAGTCACTAGATGAGAGAGAGAGAGGGGGATTAGAACGTGGGGGAAGAAAAGGAGTAACGTTCGTACCTTGTCCAGTCCCCATTTGTAGAGCACATCATCCCCTGTCAAACACGTTGTATTGGTACATTCTGTTCAGCAAGAAAAAACATTACATTTTTATAAACGTATTGTGTATTTTTTAATCCATGAAAGATTCCAGCAAAAAATGCAGTAAAATATGTCTTTAAATCCACAGACAGAGAGTGAGTGAGAGCGGGAAGGTGGGGGTGAACTAATGAAGGTGGATTTGGCATAGATGTTTGTGTTTATTTTAATTTATTTTTCATTTAAGATCGTGTATAACAAATACTAATTTACTGAGAGATAATTATTTAAAAGTTCTGTGTTCATCCTATTGAATTTAAATTATTATTTTTTACTTCAAAATGATAGATGAATGAGGGTGGTAGGTAACACTTTTGGGGGATGTTTTTTTTGCAAGATAAACACCGCGGGTGGGGGTGGGGGTAATATCCTGCTTCAAGTTAAGCCGCCCTTGATGTTGGGAAGAAATGGACAAAGCTTATCAATTCCTCCGAGGACGATTTTCCCCCTCATCCGAAACAACTTCCCCTTGGAAAACTATGTCTTTAAAAAACATTCCCCTAATAATCGGCTTCATATAGGGGGTCATGACATTAACAGGTAGTTTTCCAGCGGTAGGCCTATTTGTCTTTCGGGTATGATATATTGTAGAGGTTATTATCGGAAATGCAAATTCTTACCAAGTTCAATGCCTCGCCATTGGTTTATGGATAACATCTCGTATCCCCATGGCAACCAATTGATGTACATCAGGGGGTCCAGAAAATGTGGAATAGACCTAAGAATAAAAAAATCAACAAAGAAAAATTAAATTAAACACAATGGAATGTGGTGGCAGCGTCGCGTCGTAACCAAGTCTTCAATGGCAGTTTCTTGAAATGTCTTAATCGACACTTTCTTCCATCTGTTTTCGTTTGCAATTCTAGTAACTAACTGGTTTGTTGTTTGTTGGTTTTATTCAGTATATGGATATATTTGACATACATTACATATTTATAAAATACAAACCAATGTACAAATCAATTAATAACAAATACGGCTGGATTGTTCAATCCAAAGCCATTGATATAATGACACTGTTCTTCCTACATATCGAACATACATGTAGTTCAACAGTTAACGAATGATCATTACTTTTATCCTTGTCGGCAAATTTGAAAATATCAGGATCTTTATAGATTTATTCATCAATTATTCATTTTTTTATATCATATTTATTGATTTATGTATTTATTTATTTCATTTTTTATTTTATTTATTTATTACATCTATTTATTTCATTTATTTATTTACCTATTTATCTGTTGATTAATTTGTTCATTCATTCATTCATTCATTCAATTATACATTTATTCTACTTTTTGATGGGAGGAATTTTTCAGCCAATTACATTATATATTACGAGCCCGAAAATAAGTAGTAAAAAAGAAGATTATTAAAGGGTTCATGACCTACCCTAAGAGACAGAAATAACCACCTAGAACATTAGATATGAAGACGAGAGGAATAGCTTGCGACACTGTCTTCCCAGCCGTTTCATAGATCGATGATACTAAAGCAGCTGCGATTAATAGGGGAGGGGAGGGGGCGAAAAAGAGGACGAAAATCGCATAAATTGATTACAGGTATACGAGGGTTCGCGAGACTGACGCGCCAATTGATCGACATTTCGATCTAGCGGGCCTTCTGATAATAGTCCTTTTTTATATTCCATAAATTGTCGGTCTTGTTTTGCCGTCGGTCCAGTGGGCTGTCAGTTATATTTGCCTTTGCTATTCTATTTCCAAATGAATATATACAAGAAAATATATGGCACTCAGAGCGTCAACAATGAATGATACATGTACATCATTAAATACTACAAAATAATAAGTGAATCCTGTGAACACAGTCATCTTGTACAACTTGCAAGTTTTATTTTCAAACATTTACTTGAATGTATGTCTGCGCAGTGCGGGCTAACACAAGTTTTACGTCTGGTAGTTGTTTTCAGGATATATATATAAATTTTATTTTCCTCAGACAAAATCAATACCAGTGTGTACAGATACTTGTAGTTGCTACAAAGTTCTTACCAAAACCGACGTTAATGAGGAAGATGATGATGAGGATACCCATAGCGATGAGGAATGTTTGGGGGTCTTTCTGTAGTCCGACGACGAAGTAGACAGCGCACGTCGATGCGATCATGAAGCACGATCCTATAACACTCTGGTAATGAGAATGGAATTGAAAAAAATGTGTACAATAAAAATCTTTGTATAAAGGCCATTGAACAAAAAATAAAGAAACAAAGAAACAATAACAACAGCAACAGCAACAACAACAACAACAACAATAGTCCGGGAAAATGGTTATAGCCCTTTCCCTCACTTTTCCCTTCTTTTTTGGCAGGGGATGGGGGTATGTGCCGCATGTTATTGGGTAATCACTTAAATGGTTTCCAAATCCCCCATGAAAAACCAAGTCACACTAAAGCTACTACTGGTCGCCCATTTCCGACAACCAGTGGTCAGGAGTTATTTGTCAAAGGTCACAAAAAGGTTTTTGGCAGACTTTAAAAGGTTGCCAGCGATCGAAGATTGGTCTCCTGTGAATTTTTTGTCGGCTGGAGGTTTACGCTGCTGCATCGAAAACCCTTGGCCGACCAAACTGGTCGTGGAAAGGTCGTGGAAACGTCGTTGACAGGCGACAGTTCTCAGATTGATTGGCAGGGGGGGGGGGGATATGTGCCGCATGTTATTGGGTAATCACTTAAATGGTTTCCAAATCCCCCATGAAAAACCAAGTCACACTAAAGCTACTACTGGTCGCCCATTTCCGACAACCAGTGGTCAGGAGTTATTTGTCAAAGGTCACAAAAAGGTTTTTGGCAGACTTTAAAAGGTTGCCAGCGATCGAAGATTGGTCTCCTGTGAATTTTTTGTCGGCTGGAGGTTTACGCTGCTGCATCGAAAACCCTTGGCCGACCAAACTGGTCGTGGAAAGGTCGTGGAAACGTCGTTGACAGGCGACAGTTCTCAGATTGATTGGCAGGGGGATATGTGCCGCATGTTATTGGGTAATCACTTAAATGGTTTCCAAATCCCCCATGAAAAACCAAGTCACACTAAAGCTACTACTGGTCGCCCATTTCCGACAACCAGTGGTCAGGAGTTATTTGTCAAAGGTCACAAAAAGGTTTTTGGCAGACTTTAAAAGGTTGCCAGCGATCGGAGATTGGTCTCCTGTGAATTTTTTGTCGGCTGGAGGTTTACGCTGCTGCATCGAAAACCCTTTGCCGACCAAACTGGTCGTGGAAAGGTCGCGAAAACGTCGTTGACAGGCGACAGTTCTCAGATTGATTGGCGACTGATCGCTGACAGATCTTCAGTGCTTGGCGACTATATTTCCGGGCGATATTTGGTTGAGAAAAGAACGGCATCAACGAATGATATACGTTAAATCGCCTATTAATTAATCTCCAAACGTTCACCGAACGTCGTCAACTGCCAACTGAAGAAATTTAAGTGCAGACACTTTGGAATTTTTATTGTAACTTCTACTGCTGGTTCATAAATTTAGTTCGTTTGACCCTTTTCCATTGAAAGAAAAGAGTGAAAACACAGCAAAGCACACGATGAATATTAACCTCTTATTCTTTTTCCTGATCATGTTATATGTTGTGATATTTATAACATGAACTGTTTTTTTCTGCTGCATCAGCCTAGTAGAAAATTTAGTCGAAAAGTTCAATAAAGTCTGATCTATTCAATGATACATTTTACATGATTATGCGACTGTCTGTCAAATGGGAAAGAGTCCCTCCACTTCATAATCCACCAAAGATTTAATTTTTATGCCTGTATATTTATAATTTTAAATGTCATGGTTATGTCTTTACTCTTTAACAACAAAAGTGCGTATTATCAAAACTTTAAAAAAGCCGATTTCTGTTCTTAATTGTTATGTTTGTGAAAAAGATTTTTTCCATCCACACAAAATACTATGGATAATAATAGCTATTATAATATTGTGAGTTTGCGAATTTTGTGCTTCATTAAAAGGATGATACTTTACCTGGACAAGGAAAGTGGTAATATAATAGGAGCTGAGATGGTATAGTCCGTCCCGATACTCTCGTACAACCAGAGGGAGATCTCCAGGTAAAACCTAGTAGGAGAATGGGTGGTACAAACTAAAAGTATGTAATTCTAAAATACATGAGAATAATACCCAGATTAGATTATTAAACAGCATCACAGTATAATACTGGAGCGACACCGAAAAACCGATTCCACCCCGACTCCACCCCGACTCCACACCGATTCCACCCCAACTCCACCCCGACTCCATCCCGACTCCACCCCGACTCCACCCCGACTCCATCCCGACTCCACCCCGACTACACACCGATTCCACACCGACTCCACACCGATTCTACCCTGACTCCACCCCGACTCCACTTCGACTCCACTCCGACTCCATCCCGACTCCACCCCGACTCCACTCCGACTCCACACTGACTCCACCCCGACTCCATCCCGACTCCACCCCGACTCCAACCCGACTCCACCCCGACTCCACCCCGACTTCACTTCGACTCCACCCTGACTCCACTTAGACTCCACCCCGATTTCACCCCGACTCCACACCGACTCCACCCCGACTCCATAACCGACCAATTTGTTGCCATTGGCGGCAATGTAATGTTATTGTTCGGTCTGGAATCGGCCTTATCGGTTTGCCCAAGGTATCAAGTAACAGTGGAGGTACAGTCTACTGTATTCAATGTGATTGGTAGTTTAGAAGTGATCACATACACTGCATATTATATCTAAGAAGTCAAATACATTGATCATTTGAAGCACCGTTTGTTTTTTTATTAGTAAAATATCTTGGCTAGACATACCTAATTAATGACTTTTTATGGTGGCTTTTTGTAATGATTAGAAATGAGCCATGAATTGGGACGAATTTATATAGGCTCGGGACATATTGGCCTTTTTAGAACTGGGTGTGTGGGATAAAAAAAACATGACATCCACTTGCACTACAAGACAGGTTCTGCAAAGTGGTAAATTTGAAGGCACCCTAAAGCTAGTCTGAAAATGAAGGGCTCATCCCCCCCTCCATATCAGTGGTAGATCCAGGATTCCCGGGGGCACAAGTCATTCTGAACATTCTCTGTTGAGCGAACACAAAAAATGAATTTGGCCGTGGGGTGCCCCCGGTGCCCCTTAAGATCCGCCGCTGATGACATCCCATGCTCTGTCTCACTTTGATTGTGCCAAGGGGGCCTTTTAACAGAATGATGCTGTCATTAACAAAATATATATATATGAAAATTTAATTTAAAAAAAATGACTTACGGAAAGAATGAGGAGCGAGTTGAAGATAATGAAGAATGACGACATGAAGAAAAGTAGTCCCTGAATTCCATTGGCACGTGACTCTGTGTATGTATCCTCAGGATGTACATATATCACCATCAGCAACACGCATGCGCACTGAAAGGTAGAAAAGAAAAGAGATATACTATACACTATACGTATAACTAACACAAAGCGAGGTAGATGTGAGGAAATGGGAAGAGAGAGAGAGAGAGAGAGAGGAGGGGAGGGAGAGTGAGAGAGGAAGGAGATGAGAAATGAATAGGGAAAGATGAGTGGAAGGGTAGAAAGCGAGGGAAGAGGAATAGAAGAAGGAGAGTGTCCAAAAAGGGAGCAAGTGGACGGGTGTGGGACTGAGGGAGAAATCGGAGGGGAGTGGGCGAGAGAATGATGGGGAGGGAGAGATAGAAAGGGAAGGGGAACGAGTGAAAAGGGAAGGGAGAAGGTGAGAAATAAAGTGGGGGGGGGAGAGGGAGAGAAAATGGGGAAGGGAAGGGTGAGATAAAGGCAAGAGGGAACAGGAGAGAGAGGGAGTGAGACAGAGGCGGAAAGGGGGAAGGGGGGGGGGGGCAAGGGAGAGTGAGGATGGAATATGTTGAGAGAAGGATGGAGAGGAAGAGGGGAGGGGAAGACAGTGAGATGAAGGGGAGATAGAGGGAGAGAGAGAGAGAGAGAGAGCGCGCAAGGGAGAACACCCAACTTTTATTTTTTAGAGCTATACATCAAACAACCCATAGCAATTTATTTTTATCATTTAACTTATAATTATGGTTATTATTATTACAAATGTTTAACCTAATATCATCATTATTGGAATTATTATCATTATCCAAATTAGCATCACTATCATCATCATCATTGTCATCATTATACAAAAATCAAATCAACAGTTAGAATCGTGGATGGAGGGACATAGAGATAGGCCCAACCCCACCCCAAGGCTTGTCGTACGCTTCACGCATGGACAATATTCTGACTTTCCCATAAAATTTATACTTTGGGGTATCTTTTCACGAATATTCACGTAAAAAAGACAAGTCTTGTGTCAAGGACGATCTTTGCAAAATATCTGCCTATTTTGCACTCTATTTACCTGCTATTTCGCAAAGAAATGGCAACGTTTTCACGAAAGGTCAAATGACGCTATCTATTACCCAACGAACCGGAAAAGGCCAGATAAACAAGTGTACCTGATTATCATACTATACACGTAGAAATCACTGTCCATATTTATGATAATATCATCGTTGAATGAAGCCCTAACTGACCCACTCATAGAATTTCACATCACTCTTCCCCAACTATAGAATATCACACCAATAGAACATAAGGGTATACTTGACGTTGTTGATCAACTTACCGTAATGAGCAAGAAACGAAGGAGAATAAGAATCGGATAACGCCAGAGCCCAACAGAACACCTCCAGAAGAGATAGATAAACTGAAATATCCAAGGTGCCTGTTTACTAGAAGATGATAAATATTAAAGAATTACATTTTAGGCTGTAATACTACAGAAGTATACGGAACACAATGTACGGCTTGGAGAAGATTTGGATGCATCCGTTTCATGAAGGCCTAGTCCGTAATTAACTGCCATATATAAGTGAGAAGTGCTTTTCAATACTGCGATTTTCAGCAAGGCTGGATCAATTTCTAATAATTCTGATGATTTCAAAACTCTGCAACACACAATAATTCCTTTTCGCTAGATAATCAACCCATCAGAGTAATATTTGACAGTATCTTGCATGGTAATGGCATGGCCAGTTTTCTTAACATCATTTTGAAAATAATAAAGAGAAGACTTGAATATGTTTTCTTACCTTTTGGAAACACTGCTTTCTAAGTGAATGCTCTGTATTTGAAATAAAATGAAACAAAATGAAAGAGTTTGTACATTTATGTATAATAATAATAATAATAATAATAATCTTTAATAGTCCACTCCAAATTTTATTAAACCGAAAATGGAAATTTTTTGTGCCCAATTGATCGTGAGCCCAGCAGCCACTGAGCAGCGCCAGATCGACATTGCTCTATCCCCTTATTGTTGAACTTGGCGCCAAACAAGGTAGCAGCGACTCCCATCTTTCAACGTCTTTTGGTATGACGCGGCCGGGGTTCGAACCAACGACCTCCCGGTTGTGAGGCGGACGCTCTACAGACTGAGCCAACACACCGGTCACCGGTGTGCGAAAGTATGTGAGATAATAATGGTTGTGTAGCTGAAATCAAAGTTCCCTATAAATTATGTGAGTCATAGTTTGAACAACTACTGTATACCATCAACAACAGTAAAAGTATAATTTCACAATTCGAAAGAATGAGAGGGTGAGAGGGGTAGTCAGAGATAGAGTGAAAAAGAATGATAAAGGGAGCGAGAGGGAAATTGAGAGAAGAGAAGGAGAGAGAAAGAGAGAAGAAGAAGGAGAAGAAGAAGAAGAAGAAGAAGAAGAAGAAGAAGAAGAAGAAGAAGAAGAAGAGAGAGAGAGAGAGAGAGATAAAGAAACTAATGACCGGAATAATAATATATCTGCAAAGCGCCTAGTGATATCGTAGATAGATTAGGCGCTATCTAAATCCGGGATATTATTTCATTATTATTAATATATCTATCATTATTATTATTTAGTACAATTTCTTATGTCATTCATTTTGCTCATCTTACCTCATTATTGCCGACACGTCCATACTCATCTCCCAAGAGATCCTCTATAGTCTGTGCCATTTTGCTCTCTCCAAAGGCATTTGCTATAAGCTGCAAAACAAACGGGAAAAGAGTAATCAGACAAAAATCTTATTATTTTGTTGTTGGGATGCGGTGGTAAAAAACAATGTCATCAGATTTTTGAAATTTACAGACAAGGGTAGAAACCTAGTAGAAAATTAGAAAAAAGCAAGCAAGCAACCATGGAAAAAGTGCTTTGCCGATAAGGATTAAAAAAATGAAAACCAATAAAAAAAAAATATACAGGGGGGGGGGGTTAAACCCCATATCCCCTCCAGCTACGCCCTACCCTAAATAATGTGTATAGATAAAAGGACGGGATAGTTATTCATTTGCTTCCTTACCACGACCCTGTCTAAGCAAGCAGCTTCAATCCCTGGTCTAATGGCCAGGAGGTCTATCAAATAGTCCGCCGGGGAAAATGTGTCCGGGCACGTATATCCCAACATAGAGAAATAGGGGACAGCTTCTGTGCGTTCGCCGAAATACACACATCGTCCGTCCGCCAAAAGGAAGAGCCTATTTTCATCGATAAAAAGAAAAAAGATATATAGAAGAACAGACATTCAATTCACAGAACACAAAATATATTTTACTGAACAAATGGATATCAAACATATCCCTCGGAATGTCGGCCAATTAATCTATAAATTGAGCCTGCGATGGTAATTATAGCTTAACAGCATTATTGTATGAACAAATGACATACCATTTTGTTATATAAAATTAAAGGAAGTGAGCTAGCAAAATATTTGACATATTATTATCATGATTATAGTGAAAATTCAATTTTGTTATCAAAGTGTTTTTGTTTAGTAATGTATACATTTCTTTTTAATTAGGCCATTTCTATAATTTATGTGGATCCATGTAGGGGATCACGGGGGTCCCGTAGTTTGCAAGCACAAACTCTTGTCAGTCGTTGTGCGTAACAGTGTCCGCAAAATGAGACTACAAGCTGCTCTGTACTTAAGCTGCTCTTGTTTGACACAGCCATAAACTGACAGATCTAGGCTCTGCTCAAGGCTTTAGGAATTGTGGTAAAGTGTCCAATATTAGAGTCTGTATTTTTATAAACTCACTGGTCAAACATAGTGAAGACCTGTGACGAGGGCTGATGAATCGTACAGACTATGTTGTAGCCGAGATCGGCCAGGGATCGTAGGTTCTTGATGAGGAGTTGGGCGACGTACGAGTCAAGACCCGTTGTCGGCTCGTCGAGAAATAACAAACGTCGCTCACCGAATAACTGACAACGAGAATTAGAGAAGTATCTAGACCTGTGATCGTGCGTTATTGCAACGGGTTAAGGAAGATATTCGTGCGATCTTACAGCTGTAACACTCTTAAGATATGTCGTTTGGTAGATATTGTAGCGTGGGTATGGTGAGTGTTAACTGACACAGGAATTGTAAGTCCAGTCACTATGAATAAAGTCCAACTTGGGTTCCGGGCGAGCAGTTTTATGATATTCTTTATTTTATTCATACTCCTTATCTGCTGGCCTATACAATACCGGGTTATTGTTTTTTTTAATTTTTAGGTTGATTTTTATACATTCTAGCCGTACACTAACTATTTTTAAAGATGATTAGTAGCCTACACTTTGCAAAATTAAGTTTTAAGGGAAACGGTATTTGACACTTGGCAGAAATATGGCGCTATTGGAGATATCCATAGAGATCATATTCTTATGTAGGATCTCTATGGAGACATCTACAATGTATGATCATTCATGCATACAAAATTGATAAGTAAAGCATTATCCTTCATAACTCGTCTGATCCAAGCTACAGTAGTGCCATCAATTTTATTAACAAAATACTAATACATCTGATGTATATGGTAACGTATGGAACAAAATACCTCAGAATTGCCCCAAAATGTTTATAACACTTTAGTGATTGCATAGTGTAATTCCGTAATTAAAATGTCGATATATGAGATGACGATGTTTATAAATGACATCGAATCGAAGAGATTCGAACCACTAACCTTGCAGGCCACAGACAGCCGTTTACGTTCACTCCCGGATATACAGAACGTACCGACATCAATCAGACTGTCTGCACAATCTAGCATAGAAAACTGAAAGAGAGAACCAATAGAGGAGATATTGGGGACTTTTGGATTTGCACGACGAGAACGTAGACTGCTACGTGGACATCCTTTTAAGGCAATGTGACGTCCTTTTAAGGCACACTGCCGGGCACTGCCAGTGCCTTAAAAGGACGTCACATTGCCTTAAAAGGATGTCCACGTAGCAGTCTACGTTCTCGTCTGCAAATCTAAAAGTCCCTAATGATTATGAGAACGATGATGATGTTATTGACGAAGGTGACAATCTTAACAGTAATAGGAATAATGATGATGATGATGACGATGATGATGATGATTAGGTGATGATGATGCTGCTGCTGCTGCTGCTACTGCTGCTGCTGCTACTACTACTACTACTACTACCAGACGCGGATCTACGGGGGGGGGGGGCGTCGGTCCCGGGGTGGAGGAAGGGCACGAGGTGATTGTGCCCCTGAATCCGCCAATGTCTCGACAGTCGAATCAGTGATTGTGAGAACACGCCCAAAAATTCATGTTTTGTCTAACCTGTGTGAGTAGTTCATCCACCTTGTCGTAGATCTCGTTAGCTGTGAGTCGCTTGTACATTGACATCGTACCCTGAACAGAAGGAGACAGGAAACACATTTTATCAGATTCTAAAGGCTTATTCCGGTCTTACTATATGAACGATTATATAACGTTTAGGTATAGCATAGATCGTTGTAATGTCTTTATTCCATGGAAAGCTCCTGGTAAATGGCTATGTATTCATGACGTAATTTGATAATTAAAAAAAATGAGTGTATTCGTTTATTTATTGAAACATGTGAGAATTCCCGTTCAAAATAAACGTTTTGAGATGGAAAAGGAGTGTTCAAACAAAGAAGGCAATTTATTATTTTCCGCACAGCGCACTGCCATCATCAATAATCTTTCTCTCTCTCTCTCTCTCTATTTTTTTCTTCTTATACCGGTTGGCGTCCTGACCACTGGTTGCTCTCACTATTAGTCTCTCAATTATGATCTTTAGATAATATTTTTTCCTTCAATAATGAACTATAAAAAAATATGAATTCTGTAGATTTGTGACCATGATTTGTATGTTCCTTGAGAGACCAATGCCAGTAAATGGTGAGAGCAAATAATGGCATGAACGGCCTGCCATAGTTAAGTCCAACTTAAAGTCAATCTTAGTCTTTGTGAAACACCCCCAGACCTTGTAGGGGATTCACTTTGTGTCTCGTTATGGGTATTGGTATGTGGCTGTGAATAGTTGTATAATCATGTGTGAATTTTGGTTTTTGGCTCACCTGAGCACAGATTCAAACAAGTCGTTCAACTGTTTCTGCCACGAAAATGGTACAAGATGAGGGTTGTTTTAATATCCGAATTCATAAAAATGTGTCCAAAAAATTGTTTATTACATTTGATTACATTTTAGTGTGTCCAAAAAACAGTTTAGGACCTTCAATTACCAGTTTTGTTGTCAGTACGTTTTTTTTACCGGTTCTCTAATTTACCTTAAAGGTTTGTAGTGCATTTTCTGGAATTATTCGGGCTAATAAATTTTGAGCAAAATACTATAGAACATAAATCAGTTATGCAAAAATGAAAACTTGTGATGAAAAATCTGAAATCTGAAAAGGAATTACTCACTTTCAGTTATAATAACAATCCCACCATCATTAAGTATAGGTCATTTTATTGAGATGACGAGTTGACGATTACATTTGAGGAAAGAATGCCAATATACCTCTTCGTATGTTGTGAGAAATAATTTATTTGTGATATTGGCTGCTTGAATGCAGAATAACGCATCTACTTAGCTAACATTCTGATATTAAAACACAACTTTTTATCACTCTTAAATTTACTCAATTCAGACGTTGATTGCAGAAAAGTCAAGACCATCTCAATAAAAGTTTATTTGTGGATCTCGATAACCACCCAGTATTTGTTACGCAATATTACGCAATTGTTTTTATGTAGCCTGTAAAATATTGTTAGGGGGCTGATTATTAGATGAACCCATTTTTATTTAATCTACCCTCCCTTCAAGCAAGAAGAATTGAGCTTGATAAGAAATTTGCCCACTCGCTATGCTGACGTCTCGACACAAGTTTCTGCTGAACTTTGGAACAAACTACCTTTAAATGTCAAAAACTGTCAAACTGTTAACCAATTCAAAACTTGTCTTAAAGAGAAATACCAGTTCTGGTCATGCGATTGCATTGTGAAAGAAACGTTGTGGAATCGATCAGAAAAGGTTGATCATCTAGCATATAAGTATTGGTATGTACTGCAAGGTTCTGGAATCATCAAAATGATAAGAAATTTGGCCCAGTCTTGGTAAAGTTACAAGCACTGTACACAGAAAGATGTATATGGGACTACGCGACCACGTGCGCGATATCTATTTGGTCCCAATAGATATAATAATTTACCAAATATATCAATTAGTAGGCGGTTTCCCGACTTTCCCGGCAAAATTTGTATCATCACGTATTAGTGAAAACATATTCTTTCACATGATTGGTAATGAGAGCTTCCATTTCATTTTTTTGAGAGAGGGGCGTTTCCAAAACTGGCCTTTACCTTTAAGGCACATTTATTTAAAATTGCTTTTAATGATTAACTTACTATGTTCACATTGGTGTGTATTTCATATGTATTGTAATTTGTAGGTTTATTTGCAATTTTTGTTTTGTTTAATATGTAATTGTTTATCAGTCTATTCTGTTTGTTATAGCGCTTAGAGACTTCGGTGGTAAGCGCTTTATAAGCAACGTTGTTATTATTATTATTATTGCTCCCACCATCTAAAGATTCTTTGCCCAATTTGCGCCCCTCCGTACTAATCAAGGTTGGTCATTCCTAGGTGCAGGACTAGCCCGTATCAAAATTCTGCTGTTCCTTCTCTTGTTCGTACAATTAATAATCCTTGATTCTCTCTCTCTCTCTTTCTCCCTCTCTCTCTCTCTCTCTCATTGCATTACTCCTCAGAATCATTCTAATTGACACACTCAAAAGGAATAAAGTTTGCACGCATGCTAATCAACAAACCTTGATGGATCACGATCACATTCTTTTATAAGTTCAAAGCACTTACCGTAAACATGAGATACTCTCTGACGGTCAGGGTCGGCGGGAGAATGTCGTTTTGCTGAACATAGCCGATCAATTCGTTCAATGTTGGGCCCAACTCACTCATGCGTTGCCCGTTGAGGAGTACGTTCCCTGTCACCTCCAAGCCAGAGACACCACGACTAGTCAGTACGTTCAGCAAGGTGGTTTTCCCTGCGCCACTGGATGAAAATAGAAGTTGGAAGTGTATTGCGGGATACGCTTACAAAATGACATTTCCTTTTATTGGAAATATAAAAATATAGTTTCTATTTTTCATATGCACCCAATGGCCATTGTTTTTTTCTTTATATCAACATGCAACATGTGACGTCATGAATACTTACGCAGACCCCAACGTGCTACGGGCATATACTGGCTGATGCACACGAGGCAACAAATAGCTGACGCACGACTGCGTCAGTGTTTTGCGCGTTATTTGAGATTTGAAATTAACGTCTTACAAAAAGTGAATACAAAATGAAAAGGATAAACCTTGCGTTAAATTTTTTTTATGGCGAATGCACGAATTGTCTCTCTAGAAAACAGCGTTAGGAATGACGCAATGGAAATAACGTCAAATAAGCAACAGTTAGCCTTACATACCCTTACATAACTCCACACTCAGGCTAAACATCGCCACTTTCCCCAGCTTTGTGTACACACAAAATAGTGACCTTCGCACATTATCCGCCATCCACACACACCCACCCACTCACAATGCCGAAGTAGGATGCAAGAGAGAAAAGAAGTCGTTCTGTAAAACTTACCTTGCACCCATCAAGGCCATGAGCCTTCCAGGTTTTGCAACACCAGATACTATCAAAAAGAAAAAAATGGAAAGGAGAGTTTGAAAAAATAGGTACAATTATTTGTTCTAACCCCATAAAATGACTCTGCGAAGTCAAGTCATATGAAGGAAAAAAAGTGCCTACTATAACTTTGACAGAATTACTTATCTAAAATTATAAAATCCAAAATAAAAATGTGTACATGAACTTTCGCACTTAATCACTTACCCTCTTTCAATATAAGTTTCGATGAAGGTGGAGGACGCCCTCTCACCTTGTCCAACAGCTCGACTCCTGGTGTAAAGGTCACGTTGATATTGCTCCATGACAAGGTGATCCTTTGGTCCGCTTGAATCACACCGAGACTAGTATGTTGATTCATGCTGGTTATGTCAACAGTGAAGGAAAATAAATAAACAGACAAACAGTACAAAAATCAAATCAAAACACAAAAAAAAGATGACGTAGCCTCTGATGGTAACAGAAGATCTTCCGATAATATAAGAATACCGGATTCAGCCTGTGCTGAATCTTTCTTTGAACGAGCACGGTGCCCTTTGGTAAGGCATTACAAAAAAAAAAATCAAACAAAACCAGTCAAGCTAATGCATGCTTGGCTACTAGTAATACACTAACCGTCCCATTAACCAGTTAACTAGTCAAACTAATGCATGCTTGGCCACTAGTAATACATCTACCGTCCCATAAACCAGTTAACTAGTCAAACTAATGCATGCTTGGCCACTAGTAATACACCTACCGTCCCATATACCAGTTAACTAGTCAAACTAATGCATGCTTGGCCACTAGTAATACACCTACCGTCCCATAAACTAGTTAACTAGTCAAACTAATGCACACTTGGCCACTAGTAATACACCTACCGTCGCATAAACAAGTTAACTAGTCAAACTAATGCATGCTTGGCCACTAGTAATACACCTACTGTCCAAAAAACAGTTAACTAGTCAAACTAATGCACGCTTGGCCACTATAGTAATACACCTACCGTCCCATAAACCAGTTAACTAGTCAACCTAATGCATGCTTGGCCAGTAGTAATACCCCTACCGTCCCATAAACCAGTTAACTAGTCAAACTAACGCATGCTTGGCCACTAGTAATACACCCACCATCCCATAATGGGCATAAACCAGTAAAATTAGCTAACCATCAGACTGAAACATGCATGTCCTCCTTCTCTGATAGATCAAATACTTGTTTTTTATTTTTTATTTTATTGTTTTCACATTCCACAAAATAACAGTTTACATATATATATTATCAAAGGTCAGCAAGATAAAGCATAATGACAAAAAACTACGATGGCAGTAAATAATCAGTAACGTGAAATATGAGGAACCTATTAAAAAGCAATGCTTGTATAATATAGGTTCCCATATACCAATGATTGTATAAAATTTATAATGCAATGAAGAGAGACGAATCCGGGAAATATAATTGATACACAATGAATACAAGTATGTGGTTACATAATAGTCATAACATTCATAATAGTCATAATAGTCATAATATTCATAATCATAATAGTCACTCGAGCGAGGCGAAAAAAGAGAGAAAAAAAGACACAAATAAATAAAAAATAACGATAATGTGCCTTATGCGTATGGTTTCAAAACGGAGTCTTTGAGTTTACGCTTGAATGAATACAGCGAGGGTGATTGAATCATCGCAGGGTCCAAACTGTTCCAAAATGAAGGTCCTGTATTGGTTATTGTTTTAAAGGCAAGAATGGTGCGTACGGGGGATAGATGAAAATTGCATGTTTGCCTGGTGGGATAAGAATGAATGTCACTATTTTTTAAAAACATAGTAGTGAAAGCTCTCGGCAATTCGTCTTTATTAAGTTGATACATAAATATTCCTACAAAATAGTGATATAGTTCTGTTACTTTCAATAACTTGTTAGAAAGAAATAATGGATTTGTATGTGCCAAAAAATCGGCAGAAGAAATTATCCTCACAGCTCTTTTTTGTATTTTGAGTATGGAATCAATTTTCGTCTTGAAAGAATTTCCCCAAACTAATATTCCGTAACTCAGGTATGGTAATAATAAAGTAGAATATAATAATTTCAAAATATGGGGAGGAAAATGATGTTTAAGTTTATTGGTAACTCCTAGATTTATTGAGAGCAACTTACATAAGTAGTCAATGTGGACTTTCCATGTTAATTTACAATCAATGTAAAGACCAAGAAATTTTGTTGAGTCAATTTGTTTTAACTCATTGCCATTTATGAAAACATCACCAGGCAAAGTATGCAGTGAATTGCTAAAGACCATGTCATTTGTCTTTTTGAAATTAAGAGATAACTTATTTGCTTGTACCCAATCGCATACAAATCTTAATTCAGAATATAATTTATCAAGAAGGATTTGAGGATTATCGTGAGTAAAAAATATACTAGTATCATCTGCAAATAAAAGAAAAGAGTATATTGGAAGAGTTTTGAAAATCATTGATGTATAATATAAAAAAAGGTGGGCCCAAAAGGGAACCTTGAGGTACACCGCAAGTGATGTGTTGAATTTTAGAATTGAAATTATGAACAGACAAAAATTGATTCCTGTTTGTAAGATAACTTCTGAACCACTCCAAGGCCCTTCCACGAATTCCATAGTAAGAGAGTTTATATACAATTATTTCATGGTTAATCGTGTCAAAGGCCTTGGAGAAGTCCAGAAAGATACCAGCAACGTGAAACCTCTTATCATTTGCCTTTGTAACTTTATCTATCAATAATATTATTGCATGCACAGTTGAATGTCTTTGACGAAAACCAAACTCGGAATTGGTGAAAAAATTACAACTGGTGAGAAACTTTATAGTGCGAGAATAAATTATCTTTTCGAGAACTTTTGAGAATGAGGTCAACAGTGATATTGGACGATAATTACCTAATTCATCCTCAGAACCTTTTTTGTGGATGGGTATTACTTTAACGACCTTTATCTTATCAGGGACAACACTATACTGCAAAGAAAAATTAAAAATATTTGTCAAAGGTGAACAAATTTCATGTATAATTTTTTAGGAGATCATATGAAATACCATCATAGCCCGAACTTTTTTTTCGCCGGTAGGTTTGTAACTATATCAATGATTTCAGGTTCAATGACTGGTGAAAAAAAGATGGACTGGGGATTTTGATTCTTTAAAAAAGAATGGAAAGGTTTATTTGTGGTAGGGATATCGTTAGCCAATTTTGGACCAATGTTTACAAAAAAAGAGTTAAATGCTTCAGCAATACCCAGTGGATCTGTTATTTCTATAGCCTCATGAACAATCTTATGTATATCTTTCCTATTTCTATCTTTTTTAATACATCATTAATCACTTTCCAAGTAGATTTTGTATCATTTTTGTGAGCTTGGAAGGCGGAAAATGATAATTCTTTTTTCCTTGCCTTAGCACAGATGTCAAAGTATTTTTATATGTAGAGTATTTAGATTTAGCATGATCAGTACCTGTAGATTTATATTTATAATAAAGTTTGTTTTTCTTATTATTTTATTAATCTAAGTAAGCACTTTGTGATCCAAGGAGACCGAGGTATTTTTTTATGATTTGTGCTGGACACTGTCCTAATTGGAAAATGAAGATCGTATATAGGTATGATTGTATCAAGAAACTCATTATAAGCTTGATTCACATTGCGTGCATCGTGGATTGGAGACCAGTCAACATGAGATAAACTTTCTTTAAAACGTTCAATGTTATGTTCAGATATTATTCGAGTACCTTGGCAATTACGTCTGTCTGGTTTAAATGATTTACAAGCATTAAATATGTAAGGGGTAGAAACAAAAACAGGAAAATGGTCTGTTATATCTGATACAATGATACCCAGATCTGAATGACTGTGAATATTTGTAAAAATATTATCAATAAGTGTAGTCGTTACATCAGAAATTCGAGTGGGCTTTGTAATACAAGGAATAACAGATTTAGAGGTCATTGCATCTAGAAAATCCTGGCAATGTGGCTTTTCATGATAATGAAGGAAATCTATGTTAAAATCACCCATTATAAAACAGTTTTTGTTTTTAAGGCAAGATGAATCCAAAATAGAATATAAAATATCAGTAAATTCTGCTAAGTTGCAGTTTGGTGGTTTATAAATTTCACCTACAAGTATGTTTTTTCCAGTTGTGATTTCAATTTCGATAAAAATACTTTCAAAAGCTCCCGTCATATATGTTAGATTTTTAACCACTTGAAATTGGATGTCATTTTTTTACATAAAGAGCCACACCACCGCTTCTCTTAACCAATCTGTTGTTTACTACGAGAGAATAATCATCCAAATGAACAAGAGAAGTGAGTGAATCCGATAACCAGGTGTCACATAATCCTATAACAGAAATGTCTACATTTTACGAATTAAAGTTGAAATTGATCTATATTTTTACACAAGCTTCTTATATTATAGTGTAAGACTGAGAAATTATTTGACTACAGACTTTTATATTTAGGTAGGTTTCCAGGTAATCATAACAAGAAGACATGTTCTGTTGAGATAAATCATTAATTTCATGAATAAGATTTAGATCTGGCATCCGTGCATTATACGTATTTATGAGATTTAAATCAGGATTCTGCATATTCTTTTCAGGACTTCCTACATTACCGCGAGTAGGTCAAACATCAATCAGCTCATCATCACTCGCCATTATAGCAAAGAGATAACACAATGGGTGATAAATAGTTTTCTCCAAGTGAAAAGCAAATAACATACATGTATCTGGGTAGAGTCAGCATATGTAACTTACACTGAAACACGCACAGCTGGTAATAGGACAAAGAGCAAAATGTGCATTGCGTCGCTCGAGTGACTAGGCGTACATGTTTGCAGACAAGGTAATCATACAACATAATTACATGTAATGTGAACAATAGGATTCGTACCAGGGTATGACTGAATGACATGTTGGTAGTGGCGGATCCAGGGGGGGGGCCCCTACCTAGAAAAAAACCAGGTAAAAACACCGCTTTTTGTAAAAAAAAAAGAAGATGGGCCCCCACCCCTGGCGCTCAAAAATGAGTGCTCACTACCCCCACTGAGCGAAAAATCGACCGGCACGATTTTCCAATTTCCAATTTTCGGGGGCAAAGCAAAACAAAAATGGTGCTCACTACCCCCACTGAGCGGAAAATCGGCCGGCACGAAATTTTCGCACGAAGTGGGCCCCTTTTTTGGCCCCCTCCCTTGCCGCCGGCTGGATCCGCCCCTGCATGTTGGAATACAAGTAAGTGGACCGTGACAAATGTAATAACAATTTGCAAAATAACACTGAACAGTGTTGAGACTAAGACGATCTGGTAACATGCGTGCACCGCAATATAAAATTGTAAAGTAATATAATCTCCATAAGAAAAACTTGTTTTAACCATTTTAGGTGCTCAAGAAAATCACTTACTTACAATGAAATCATTTTATTGAAAACTCAGCTAATTAACAGGTTATTTGTCATAGACAAAAATATAATGAATGATAGAGAGGTTTCTTCAAAGATGTCAAACAAATCTGTCTGTTTCTGAATATATAAGGAGCATCTATGGTATACATTCTAAACAATTGTTCTTTTCATTTTTTGTACTGTAGACAGACCTATGTCGTTCAGAGAAACTTGTTTTAAATTTCAAGCGAAAAAAATGGAAAAAAAAGGACAGCATTTAGTTTATGCTCTTTTTGTAGAAGCAAAAGATATACGAGCTTTTAATTGTTCTCGTTCTGTTTCTACATTAAGACAGACTATAGAAATGATTTTGTTGAGAACTATATTGACATATTATCATAGACAAAAAAAAAATAATGAGATTCAATGAAGGTTTCCTTCCGAATTTCAGACAAACCTGTCTTATTCTAAATTATTTAAACTTCTATAACAGGCGCGGATCCAGGATTCCTTAGACGGGGGCACAATTTTTTTCTCCCGCAAATTTCAAAAATCGCGCCGGCCGAAAATTCGCTCAGTGGGGGAGTAGTGGGCACTAATTTTTTTAATGCTCCCGTAAATTTGATAATCGCGCCGGCCAAAAATTCGCTCAGTGGTGGGGAGGGGGTAGTTAGCACCATTTTTTTTTTTTTTTTTTGGCCGGGGGCCACGTGCCCCCTGGATCCCCAATGTATAAGTAAAGAAATCGTTGTCTTTTCACTCATCTTAATTTTTATTCTATTAATTTGCTCTTTTCTGTTTACCCTGTAGACAGTCTTATGTCATTCTTAGGAAATTTATTCAAAACAAAATTCATATGTGAAAGAAGACTAGATTTGTTAGTCCTTATTCCCTTCACGTGAAAAGGCAGATATGAAAAAGGAGAAGAAAAAATACTGTTATTACTCATTATGATAGTCAATCCTTTGAGTTATTCCTGTTTTGTTTCTATATTTAGACAAATTGTAATAAAGTGTTTTTTTTTAAAGAACTATATTGACATAATATCATGGACAAAAATATAATGACATGCAATGAAGGTTTCTTACAGAATTTCAAACAAGTTTGTCTGAATCTGTATAATATAAGTAAATAAAACATTGTAATTTAACTCATCTTAATGCTCATTCTTTTTAGTTCCTCTTTACTGTTTTCACTGTAGACAGACTTATGTCACTCTCAGGGAATATGTACAAAACAATTTCTGACATGTCAATACATCGTAAGAAGAGACAAAGTTTCAAAAGTTAATTAATCTTACTCATCTTGATAATCGTTCCACCTCGTTGCTCCTTTCTGTTTCCATTTCAGACGGACCCCCCCCCCACACACAGTGTTATTTAGGGTACGCGTATGCTTGTTCCCTCTCTTTGAAAACACCCCAGGACTGCCAACATTTCTGAACCCCCCTTTCGCGGGTTTTCCTGCCTTGAAGACCCCCTTTAATCCGGAACACTGCTCAATGTACCCCCTATCTATGATATTCAAGATATTTTATGGCCCCCTTTTTTAATTTCTCAGGAATCCAAACAGAGAAAAAGTAAAAACACCCCCTTTTTAAAGAAATCTCCGGGTGAAAAGTCAAATACACCCCTTTTTTTAATTTATTTTTTTTTTTACAATTCTCGGGTCAGACTTTGTGGCGCGAAAAGTACCCCTTTACCGGAGATTTTGGGAACACGAATGCGGTCCCCCCGACCCCGGAGTGGGAGGGGGGATAGACCATAGTATTCTGAAGAAAGATTTTTGTTCAAACACCATCCTTTTTCCTGTAGTGTAGGCAACTTGAGCGAGGTATCCCCGCCTAGCCTTCAGGGCAGGCGGAAGATCTGTACGTACAGAGATGCGCGCTCGAGCGGGAGTATCGGGGAGGTGTTGCTCACGATCTCGATGTCGATGAAAGACGATGATCACCATTCTCAAAGGCAGCTAAAACTTTATTTCTCTCTTCCATGTACACAAATTTAACAATTATCGGGTTAGGCGCTTGGGGTTGATTTGGGTTGCGATCCGGAGTTGCACGTCGGGGTAGGCGATGGGCGTTAACAAACGCCATGTTGTTAGCTTCAACTTCGTTGATTCCAAGGCTGATAATGCAGTTGCGTACAATTTGGCAGACATTCTCATTGCGTAGCTCTTCGAGCCCGTAGAACAATAAATTTGCTCGGCGATTATATATCTCCATCGCTGTTAGCTGCTTCTGAAGATCAGCTACTTGATTCGAAGCCGGCCTTGACTTTGGGGATAATATCCTTCTCAATCTCCAGAACCTCTCCAGAACCTTTGCAGAATTGAAGTCAACCGCACTTCAATTTCGTTGACTTTAGATTTGATTGATGCGATTTCGGTTGTTAGGTGGTCAAGCTTTTCGAAGACCTTCGAGAACGAAGACTGCATATTTCTGCCTATATCAGGATGGCTGGGGCCCGTTTCTCGAAACCGTCTTAAGTCTAACTTCTTGACTATCCCATTGAAACGCATGTTAATTCTATAACACACGTTTCAATATAGTCAAGAAGTTAGACTTATGACGGGTTCGAGAAACGGGCCTCTGGTTCTCATTTATTGGAGTTGCCCCGGCGCTGGCTGCAGCGTGGCCTCGTTCGGAAGATGGCTTGGGGTTAATTTGTGAACGGAGGTTAAGGTTACGCGAAGTCATTTTTCAATGTGGTTTTGCTCATTAAAGTCGTAAAAATCCAGAAAATAGGTGGTGCTAAATTAGACTAAACAGTATCAGTTTAAACTATAATACTCACTTACAAGGTCCGTGGACAACAGAAAAGACAGATAGAAAAACAAAGATATTAGGTGTAAATAGTTTGAGAAGAAGAAATAAGGCGGTGCCGCATGGCCAGTCTCAGATTTACCCGGCCGTCTCCATTGCATGCAGTTCGCGAAGTTATTCAAGGTGACAAAGAAACAAGAACAGAAAAACCCTCACATCATATACACCAGTCACCCACTGCACCTTCATAGTCTGTAGACATATAGGGCGGTATTCTCGAAAGCGGACTAACTTTAGTCCATAGTTGAATCCCCGACTAAGTATGGAATGCCAAGTGTCCATATGCATATATTTATGAATAATTTGATATGTTCCTAAATTACCATGATAAAACATAATTATTTCATAGTTATATTGTTGTTTATTAATTGTGTTATTACATTTTATTTTAATTTAGTGACAGATTAAAGTTTTCAAAAACATATTCATATGGACACTTGGCATTCCATACTTAGTCGGAGGATTAAACCATGGACTAAAGTTAATCCGCTTTCGAGAATACCACCCAAAGACTTTAATTTGATAGGTAAACACGCAGAGCCCAACCTAGTACAGATTCTGTCCGTTTTTATATATTTTTTTATATTCTTCAATCATCTTTGTCCTCCTACACGCATCCCACACATCGCGAGATTCCCAAAAACAATCGTCGAAAAGAACGGGGTAGAGAATCTTTTTCTTTTCTTCTCGCGTATGTCGAGAACAAAAAACGTTTAGAGTTCTAAAGTACTGCGAAGCAGCCTCTCCTTAGTGGTCTCATCCACTTCCATCAGCCCAGGATTGCCGTTTGGTGGTTTAAACAGGGGGCAGCTAGGTTGTGATGATGTGGTATGCTGTTTGCTCCTGTGCACTACACTCTCAAGCTGGACTTTGGTCCAAGCCCCATCTAAACATGTTGGCCTTGAAACGGCCGACACCACTTCGTAGACGGTTAAGCTTTGTCCAAGCGTGCCTTGGTAAGTCACAGCCTGGACTTGTATCCGTTAGGTTGTGGATGAAGCGCTGCAGTGAGGATGATGATTTGTGCCACTGGTTTGTCCATGTATTTCCTGTCCAATCTTTTGTGGTCTGATTTGGATGGATGTAATTCATCAGGCCGAGTGGGGTAATCGGCTGTCTTGAGAACAGAGAATGAGAGGCAAGGACTGCATGTCTCCGTGGTTCAGCGTTGTGGGTGTGTTATTTTCTCAGCTGATTGGGCGCGCGACACGGAAACAGTCCAGGGGGTGTTTCATAAAGCTGTTCGTAAAGTTACGCATGACTTTACGAATGACTTGAATATGAAAAGCCAAATGGGATGCTCAATCATTTTAACTGCATCAACTAAAGTTGAACTGTTGAACATATGTAGATTATCATTCTTATTATAACAACAAAAAATTAATGCAAAGTATATTTTTTGCCATAATTCAATTGAGGTTATTGGAAATATAGTCACACTTTGTTAAAACACCAGGAAACACTTTGGGCATCCTATCTGGCACTTCATATTCAAGTTGTTCGTAAAGTCTTGCGTAACTTTACGAACAGCTTTATGAAACACCCCCTGCCTGTTGACTAAGCCCGACCCTGTCTCTAACCAGGGGGTGAAACCTCCCTGCTCTAACTAAAAGCCTATGCAGTGCAGTCTGCACGGTCTCACACCTTTTTTCCTCATCCATGTTCACTCAACCTCTCATGATCTGTCATTTCCTTTATCGTGTCAAATCAATCGCATACTTTCATGAAACAGAATTTATACATAAGGTAAATCTTGATGGGAAAAGGGAAGAGGATGAAAGACATCAAAGACGAGGAACTAACAAGTGTGCAAAGATGAATTAATTTTGTACCGCTTCCCATAACATCATTTAAAATATTTGCTGAAACTTCCAAAATAATTATTTCAGAAATATCGATTTGTACTTTCAACAATGAATTGTGCGTGGGGTGAGTGGGGGTGGTCAACCCAATGGAATGACATCCCACGAGACCGACAATACAACAAATACATAACAAATGTAGAAAAGGGGAAGGTCATAAATTACGGACCTACAGGACACAACGCGGACAAAAAAGGTATAAATAAGATAAGAAAATATCTGTCGGCTGTCGGTCTAGTGGGCTAATGGTCTAGTGGTTTGTCGGTCTCGTGGGCCGTCGGTTTAGTGGTCTGTCGGTCTCGTGGGCCGTCGGTTTAGTGGGCTGTCAGTCTAGTGGGCTGATGGTTTAGTGAGCTGTCGGTCTAGTGAGCTGTTAGCCGAGTGGGCTGTCGGTCTAGTTGGCTGTCGGTCTAGTGGGGTGTCGGTCTAGTGGGGTGATGGTCTAGTGGGCTGATGTTCTAGTGCGCTGTCGGTCTAGTGGGCTGTCGGTCTAGTGGGCTGATGTTTTAGTGGGCCGTCGGTTTAGTGGGCTGTCAGTCTAGTGGGCTGATGGTTTAGTGGGCTGTCGGTCTAGTGAGCTGTTAGCCGAGTGGGCTGTCGGTCTAGTTGGCTGTTGGTCTACTGGGTTGCCGGTCTAATGGGCTGTCGGTCTAGTGGGGTGTCGGTCTAGTGGGGTGATGGTCTAGTGGGCTGATGTTCTAGTGGGCTGTCGGTCTAGTGGGCTGTCGGTCTAGTGGGCTGATGGTTTAGTGGGCTGTCGGTCTAGTGGGCTGATGTTTTAGTGGGCTGATGTTTTAGTGGGCTGATGTTTTAGTGGGCTGTCGGTCTAGTGGGCTGTCGGTCGAGTGGGCTGATAGTCTAGTGGGCTGTCGGTCTAGTGGGCTGTCGGTCTAGTGGGCTGATGGTTTAGTGGCCTGTCGGTCTAGTGGGCTAACGGTTTAGTGGGCTGTCGGTCTCGTTGGCCGTCGGGTTAGTGGGCTGTCGGTTTAGTGGGCTGATGGTTTAGTGGGCTGTCGGTCTAGTGGGCTGATGGTTTAGTGGGCTGTCGGTCTCATGGGCTGTCGGTCTAGCGGGCTGTCGGTCTAGTGGGCTGATGGTTTAGTGGCCTGTCGGTTTAGTGGGCTGTCAGTCTCGTTGGCCGTCGGGTTAGTGGGCTAACGGTCTCGTCGGCTGTCGGGTTAGTGGGCTGTCGGTCTAGTGGGCTGATGGTTTAAATGGGCTGTCGGTCTAGTGGGCTGTTAGCCGAGTGGGCTGTCGGTCTAGTTGGCTGTTGGTCTATTGGGCTGCCGCTCTAATGGGTTGTCGGTCTAGTGGGATGTCGGTATAGTGGGTTGTGGGTCTAGAGGGCTTTCGGTCTAATGGGCTGTTGGTCTGATGGGCTGTCGGTCTAATGGGATGTTGGTCTAGTGGGCTGTCGGGCTAATGGGCTGTCGATCTAATGGACTGTCGACCTTGGGCTGTCGGTCTAGTGGGCTGTTAGCCGAGTGGGCTGTCGGTCTAGTTGGCTGTTGGTCTATTGGGCTGCCGCTCTAATGGGTTGTCGGTCTAGTGGGATGTCGGTATAGTGGGTTGTGGGTCTAGAGGGCTTTCGGTCTAATGGGCTGTTGGTCTGATGGGCTGTCGGTCTAATGGGCTGTCGGTCTAATGGGATGTTGGTCTGATGGGCTGTCGGTCTAATGGGATGTTGGTCTGATGGGCTGTCGGTCTAATGGGATGTTGGTCTGATGGGCTGTCGGGCTAATGGGATGTTGGTCTAGTGGGCTGTCGGCCTAATGGGATGTTGGTCTGATGGGCTGTCGGCCTAATGGGATGTTGGTCTAGTGGGCTGTCGGGCTAATGGGATGTTGGTCTAGTGGGCTGTCGGCCTAATGGGCTGTCGATCTAATGGGTTGTCGCTCTATTGGGCTAACGGTCTCGTAATCTGTAGGTTAAGTGGGATGTAGGTCTAATTGGCTGTCGGTCTAAAGGGCTGTTGGTCTACTGGGCTGTGATACTTTATATTTTGACCAAGTATGTATCATCTCATTAAAGACGTTTCAATTGAGTTTGAAGTAATAAACCGGTTAAATATTCATTTGAAAGTTGGATATTACTCACATAATGACTGTATGGCACAATGAAACATTACTCAAAATATGGGGTTATTAAAACTAATCATATTTCAAAGTTTTTAAACACCATAAAAATGTCCATTGTAACACTTCTTTTTGATGAAACATATAATATAATATGTTGTCATGCTACCCAAAGAAAAGAAATGATCAGATAATTAGCCACACTCCACCCAGGTGAAGTAAATCGGAACTAGCTGGTAGGAATCTATTCCTTGAAACGCAGAGCGCGTGACAGCTGCTATGCTAAAGCCAGGGTAATTATGCTGCATTATTGTAGAGCACTTAGAGACTTTTGATAAAGTAATTGTTACGTGCTATATAAGCAAATATAATTATTATTATAATGTGAAGGATAAGTCATTTTATGCTATCCTAATCAATTGATGTCTTTTTACAGGATGCGCATTTTGAGTGGAAAACACAGTGAAAAATACATTTACAGTGTTCATGTACCGTATATGGCAATCCTCACAGGTATGAGCAATATTAGTCCATGGGCAAATAATTGAAAAGGCCCTACCCCCTTGGACAAAATCTTAAATTAAGTATTTCTGTTAGTTAGGACCCTTAAATATCAGAATGTGCCTGTTTGCCCTACAGTTGGTGGTGGGTGTGACAACTAGGGCTATTACCATGGCAACGGAACATAATAATTTAAGAAAAAGTCATATATTTGTAATTTAGACAGTTAAAATCACATTGTGAGAATGTCGATATGTGTATCTAAAGGTTCTCACTTGATTTACAACTGCAAGTTATTACAGGTGTCAGTCATGTTCAAAAAATTGCTATTGCAATGGAAACAGTGAGAAAAAAAAATGTGTATTAAAGAAATACATGAACCTGAATCTAATAAAGATATTGTTAAATACATGTTTGCATGATTCTAAATTATGATTTTCTGTTGGTTAGGACCCTCAGCTATCGTAATATGTCCGTTTGACATTAAGTATGTGATAGACGTGACCTCCAGGCTGTTACCATGGTAAAAAAAATCAAGAAATATTTGAATTTCAGAAAATACATTAATAGCTTTTCAACAACATGAAACAAAGGGTAATCATCCAATAATTTTAGCTGACCGTTTGATTATATTTTAAAAAAATGAGTAATTTGAAGTCACAGTCATGTAAAAAAAATATGATATACAATGTATATATGTTTGTACCCTCATCCATGGGCATCACTCAGGGGGTGGGGCAGGGGGAAACGTCCCCCTAATTTTTTAAGGGGGGATACGATAGGGTATACCCCCCCCCACATTTTGGAAGTCTTGTATTTCGTATAATAGGCTCTATGGGGCCCACTTCTTAAATTGTGCCTTAGATTCTAGAAATAAAGCGCAAAATATGCGCTCTAAATTAGGATTTTGATCAAGGCTAACAAGGGGCGTCGACTTTTCCAGTTCTCTGATTGGCGAAAACTGGTTAGATCATCAACCCATTATTCGCGCGGATCTCGGTAGTGTATGCTATTGCTAGAATGTGACTGTGTGCTACAAGTATACACATATATTTACAGACCAAATTACATGACAATATCAAGATCAGCATATTAAAGTTGTATTCCTCTTAAAACACTCATTAAATAAGTTAATTAAAGTTTGTAGAAAGTCCTAGAGGAAATGTCAATAGGCCGTATTCACGAAAACGAGCAATTGATATTGCTAGGCTTTTGACATGCTGCAAATGCACGATGCTTAGCTGCTAATGCTATAAATCTTTGTCTACCACAATACTGAGAAGAAAAAAGTTGGATCACTTCCCGGGGACACAAACAACAGTAATTGTTGAGTGTTTGATTTTGTTCCCTTCATTCCCGGTAGCTGATAATGGTCATATCGTGAGATTCCTTGCTCCACTTTGACAAACTTTCAAGTGTGCATCACGTTTGTGCTACAGTGTGTACGTCATGCGCATACATAGACTTTCAAAATGTACCATAAGCAAGTATTTTATCGCAGCCCCAAATCACTCCCTGAGCAAGTATTTCTGGGAGGTACATGGTTTGACACTCAAATAGTGCTCCTTTTAATCTCGTCATCTTGTGTTTATGATTTATGAATTATGTACCCTTTTAACGTGAGCGATGTGTGATTTAAACACCTTTTTTCTCTTTAAAAATGTGGTTGTTTTTTATAAATATCGCCTAATCCATCTACGATGTCTCTAAGCGCTTTGCAGATATATTATTACCCCGGTCATTAGATTCTTTATCACTCATTCTCTCTCTCTCTCTCTCTCGCTATCTCTCTCTCTCTCTCTCTCTCTTCTTCTTCTTCTTCTTCTTCTTCTCTTCTCTCAACTCATCCCTCTACCCCTCCCTCATTCTATTCAAATCCAGCTCTATCTCAATGCCGCTCTCTCACCCTCTCGGTCTTTCGAATTGTGAAATTATACTTTTGCTGATGTGGATGGTATAGTTACTCAAACTATGACTCACAGATATAGGGAACTTTGATTTCAGCTACACAACCATTATCATCTCACATACTTCGCATACATAAATGTACAAACTTTTTCATTTTGTTTCATTTTATTTCAAATACAGATCATTCACTTAGAAAGCAGTGTTTCAAAGAGGTAAGAACAAATATTCAAGTCTTCTCTTTATTATTTTCATAATGATGTTGAAAACTGGCAATGCAATTACCATGTAAAGATACTGCCAAAAATTACTCTGATTGGTTGATTATCTAGCGAAAAGGAATTATTGTGTGTTGCAGAGTTTTGAAATCATCAGAATTATTCGAAATTGATCCAGCCTTGCTGAAAATCGCGGTATTGAAAAGCACTTCTCACTGATATATGGCAGTTAATTACGGACTAGGCCTACATGAAACGGATGCATCCAAATCTTCTCCAAGCCGTTCATTGTGTATACTTCTGTACTATTACAGCCTAAAATGTAATTCTTTATTAGGTGGGCTGTATATCATACAGACCACCTTATAATTTTGTTAAAATTGCCTTTATTAGGTGGGCTGTATATCATACAGACCACCTTATAATTTTGTTAAAATCGCCTTTATTATTAGGTGGTCTGTCGGTATCGACAGATCACCTATTGATTTCGTCAGAATTTTCTTTCTTATTATTAGGTGGTCTGTCGGTATCGACAGATCACCTATTGATTTCGTCAGAATTTTCTTTCTTATTATTAGGTGGTCTGTCGGTATCGACAGATCACCTATTGATTTCGTCAGAATTTTCTTTCTTATTTATTATTTATTTTTATTTATTTGCACACTTTTTTGTTAACAGGATAACTCAAGATCGGTTTAGTCAATTTCTCTCAATTTTGGCAGTCATAGGTCATAGTCATGAGACGTGACAGAAACATTTTCAAGGTCATCAAGTCTTCATGACGTCATCCAGTCGCCATTTTGTGTTTGTTTTGGTACTTTCAACTCATGATCATATCTTCATAACGGAAAGTCATTTCTCATTCATATTTATCATGATCAAGGTCAATATCCGTCCGGTCAATTTCAAGTCAAAAAACGCGCGCAAATGCGTACGTCCGCGCGTCAGCGCGCGCGCAAAATTTCAAAATGCTCCAAATCGTCTCAAATTCATTTTGGATACGTTTCAGGCCATTTTAAGCATTTCGCAAAAAAACGCGCACACGCATGCGCGCGTTTTCGCGTAACACCATTACACAACATAAAATCGCCATTTTTCTTTCATGATATTTCCCATATTTTTTCAAACAATTTGATACCATGTTTATCTCTTATGACCATTAATAACAAATGAGCGTCCATTCAAGATAAATGTCCGTGCGCGCGAGCTCTTGTAATACATAGCATATATGGGCAAAAACATGCCTATACAAAATTCATTGTAACTCTTCAGAATGGATGGGAACTCCCAATTTTTTTCATATTTGGATAGATTATGAGTCGGAGATATGATTTCATGTCTCATTTGACCCTCAATTAACTCATGACGTCATCATAATGGCCTCCGAACTCAAAATTTCAATTTGCATATTATGACGTCAGCATATTTTTGGAAAATTGATTGTATCTCTGTAAATATTGATCGATTTTCTTCCAAATTTTGATATGTTCTAGCTGAGACAATTCTCTACAAATGCAGTCACCACGATTTTCATTTTGACAAAGGCATCATGGCGTATTTTTGCGATTAAAGGAGGCATGTCAATTTTTCACATTTTGCGTGTATTCTCTATGGGACATGACTTTTCTCAAAACTGGATTCTACATTCCCGTCTTTCGCGAGCAATATCTCCGTCGTTTTAGTTTTGTTTTTGCTGAGCTTTGAGTATGTTGTAGCTGAGACAATAAGCTATCACAAGTGTGCCCTTTATTTTTCGATCAGATGCCGGGATCATGCTCATATTTCACTTGCAAAGTGGGATTTGAGAATTCCATTTTCCGTTCACGTGTAATGTCTATGTGGATTATTTTGGTATAGTGGTCATAGCACTTGCCTCCCATTCCGGCGACCCAAGTTCGATTCCTGGTGGGTCATTTTTTTTTTTTTTTGCCGTCGTTTCAAATTTGATTTTATGATCTTCTTCGACTATTATAACATATTATCATATACAATCACAAACAATGTAATAAAATGCCTAATTTTGCGTGTTATATCTATGGGAGAAGAATGTCAATCGTTTGAGTACAACCCTATGGGAAATCTGGTATTAAACCTAATATAGGGTGTATCTCCCAACTCTGCTACAATATCAAATCACCTTGCTAGTCTCCTTCCCAGACGTTTTTACTTTTCCAGTTATTCAGCCCAAGGTATATGCATGTTTACGTCTCTCCCGTGGACATAGAATTGTTTACTTGTCTATACTTCTCTCTTTCTCTATATTAAATTCTATTTATGCTGGATATATTGAATGCATCGTTCTCCATTGCATCTCTCTCTTTCTCCTCTCTCTTGCTCTGTTTCCCTTCTCCTCTCTTATTTTGCCCCTCTCCTTCTCTTGCTCTGTCTCTGCATATATATCTCTCTCTACTTTTACCCTCTCCCTCTCTCTCTGCCTCCCTCTACCTCGACCTCTTGCCTTGCCTCCCTCTTATTCTCTTGCTCTGTCTCCCTCTGCCTCTGCCCTTCTCTTTTCTTCTCTCTCACCCTCTACCTCTCCCGCCTGCTCTGGTTCTCGTTCTCCTTCTATTATGTCTTGTAATGTTCCTTAATTTTCTATAGCTCTGCCCTTTGCCCTTTGGCCTTGGAACTCAAAATACGAATTTGCATATTATGACGTCAGCATATTTATGGAAAATTGATTGTATCTCTGTAAATATGGATCGATTTTCTTCCAAATTTTGATATGTTGTAGCTAAGACAATTTTCTACAAGATCAGTTATTCAGATTACATAACAGACCACCTAATTCGTCCTCATGACGAATTACATTTCTAGTTTATTATTTATTTTTATTTATTTGCACACTTTTTTGTTAACAGGATAACTCAAGATCAGTTTAGTCAATTTCTTTCAATTTTGGCACAGTCATAGGTCATTGTCATGAGACGTGACAGGAACATTTTCAAGGTCATCAAGTCTTCATGACGTCATCCAGGCGCCATTTTGTGTTTTTTTTTGGTACTTTCAACTCATGATCATATCTTCATAACGGAAAGTCATTTTTCATTCATATTTATCATGATCAAGGTCAATATCCGTCCGGTCAATTTCAGGTCAAAAAACGCGCGCGCATGCGTACGTCCGCGCGTCAGCGCGCGCAAAATTTCAAAATGCTCCAAATCGTCTCAAATTCATTTTGGATACGTTTCAGGCCATTTTAAGCATTTCGCAAAAAAACGCGCACACGCACATGCGCGCGCGTTTTCGCGCGTAACACCATTACACAACATAAAATCGCCATTTTTTTCTTTCATGATATTTCCCATATTTTTTCAAACAATTTGATACCATGTTTATCTCTTATTGACCATTAATAACAAGATGAGCGTCCATTCAATATAAATGTCCGTGCGCGCGAGCTCTTGTAATACATAGCATATATGGGCAAAAACATGCCTATACAAAATTCATTGTAACTCTTCAGAATGGATGGGAACTCCCAATTTTTTTCATATTTGGATAGATTATGAGTCGGAGATATGATTTCATGTCTCATTTGACCCTCAATTAACTCATGACGTCATCATAATGGCCTCCGAACTCAAAATTTCAATTTGCATATTATGACGTCAGCATATTTTTGGAAAATTGATTGTATCTCTGTAAATATTGATCGATTTTCTTCCAAATTTTGATATGTTCTAGCTGAGACAATTCTCTACAAATGCAGTCACCACGATTTTTCATTTTGACAAAGGCATCATGGCGTATTTTTGCGATTAAAGGAGGCATGTCAATTTTTCACATTTTGCGTGTATTCTCTATGGGACATGACTTTTTCTCAAAACTGGATTCTACATTCCCGTCTTTCGCGAGCAATATCTCCGTCGTTTTAGTTTTGTTTTTGCTGAGCTTTGAGTATGTTGTAGCTGAGACAATAAGCTATCACAAGTGTGCCCTTTATTTTTCGATCAGATGCCGGGATCATGCTCATATTTCACTTGCAAAGTGGGATTTGAGAATTCCATTTTCCGTTCACGTGTAATGTCTATGTGGATTATTTTGGTATAGTGGTCATAGCACTTGCCTCCCATTCCGGCGACCCAAGTTCGATTCCTGGTGGGTCATTTTTTTTTTTTTTTTGCCGTCGTTTTAAATTTGATTTTATGATCTTCTTCGACTATTATAACATATTATCATATACAATCACAAACAATGTAATAAAATGCCTAATTTTGCGTGTTATATCTATGGGAGAAGAATGTCAATCGTTTGAGTACAACCCTATGGGAAATCTGGTATTAAACCTAATATAGGGTGTATCTCCCAACTCTGCTACAATATCAAATCACCTTGCTAGTCTCCTTCCCAGACGTTTTTATTTTTCCAGTTATTCAGCCCAAGGTATATGCATGTTTACGTCTCTCCCGTGGACATAGAATTGTTTACTTGTCTATACTTCTCTCTTTCTCTATATTAAATTCTATTTATGCTGGATATATTGAATGCATCGTTCTCCATTGCATCTCTCTCTTTCTCCTCTCTCTTGCTCTGTTTCCCTTCTCCTCTCTTATTTTGCCCCTCTCCTTCTCTTGCTCTGTCTCTGCATATATATCTCTCTCTACTCTTTTACCCTCTCTCTCTCTCTGCCTCCCTCTACCTCGACCTCTTGCCTTGCCTCCCTCTTATTCTCTTGCTCTGTCTCCCTCTGCCTCTGCCCTTCTCTTTTTCTTCTCTCTCACCCTCTACCTCTCCCGCCTGCTCTGGTTCTCGTTCTCCTTCTATTATGTCTTGTAATGTTCCTTAATTTTCTACAGCTCTGCCCTTTGCCCTTTGGCCTTGGAACTCAAAATACGAATTTGCATATTATGACGTCAGCATATTTATGGAAAATTGATTGTATCTGTAAATATGGATCGATTTTCTTCCAAATTTTGATATGTTGTAGCTAAGACAATTTTCTACAAGATCAGTTATTCAGATTACATAACAGACCACCTAATTCGTCCTCATGACGAATTACATTTCTAGTTATTTATTTATTTTTCTTATTTCGACCCACTTTTTTGTTAGCAAGATAACTTGAAAATGGTTAAATCAAATTCCTTGAAATTTGGCACACATATGTATTGGCATATAAACAAAGCACAATAAGGTTTTCAACCTTGACCTTGACTGATGACGTCATCTAGGCGCCATTTTGTAAAATTTTCTGAAAATCTACTCATGATCATATCTTCATAACGAAAAGTCATTTCTCATTCATATTTATCATGATCAAGGTCAATATCCGTCCGGTCAATTTCAGGTCAAAAAACGCGCGCATGCGTACGTCCGCGCGTCAGCGCGCGCAAAATTTCAAAATGCTCCAAATCGTCTCAAATTCATTTTGATACGTTTCAGGCCATTTTAAGCATTTTATAAAAAATCGCGCACACGCATGCGCGCGCGTTTTCGCGCGTAACACGATTACACAACATAAAATCGCCATTTTTTTCTTTCATGATATTTCCCATATTTTTCAAACAATTTGATACCATGTTTATCTCTTTATGACCATTAATAACAAGATGAGCGTCCATTCAAGATAAATGTCCGTGCGCGCGAGCTCTTGTAATACATAGCATATATGGGCAAAAACATGCCTATACAAAATTCATTGTAACTCTTCAGAATGGATGGGAACTCCCAATTTTTTTCATATTTGGATAGATTATGAGTCGGAGATATGATTTCATGTCTCATTTGACCCTCAATTAACTCATGACGTCATCATAATGGCCTCCGAACTCAAAATTTCAATTTGCATATTATGACGTCAGCATATTTTGGAAAATTGATTGTATCTCTGTAAATATTGATCGATTTACTTCCAAATTGTGATATGTTCTAGCTGAGACAATTTTCTACAAATGCAGTACCATGATTTTTCATTTTGACAAAGGCATCATGGCGTATTATTACGATTAAAGGAGGCATGTCAATTTTTCACATTTTGCGTGTATTCTCTATGGGACATGACTTTTTTCAAAACTGGATTCTACATTCCCGTCTTTCGCGAGCAATATCTCCGTCGTTTTAGTTTTGTTTTCGCTGAGCTTCGAGTATGTTGTAGCTGAGACAATAAGCTATCACAATGTGCCCTTTATTTTTCGATCAGATGCCGGGATCATGCTCATATTTCACTTGCAAAGTGGGATTTGAGAATTCCATTTTCCGTTCACGTGTAATGTCTATGTGGATTATTTTGGTATATTGGTCGCAATTGACTTGAAATGTTGCATGTTGATAGGTAAGAAAAATATTTCATATAAAAACACAAAATCGAGAATATGCATATTTCATTATGTTATTTAGATTTTAAGGTTAAAGGTCAAATATACTGTACATGGTTTCTCTAAAACAATGCTTTGTATAGACATGAAATTTGGCACACTAATAGATCTGAATAAGAGGATTATTTCAAAAATTTAGGTCAAATCATGCCAATGATATCTTAACTACTTAATATGTAAATTAGGATCAAAGGTCAAACATTTCACTGACCACTATCTCACTAACCATGTGTGGTATGCACTAATTGGAACAGCCCACCTATACTTGTTCCGAAACAAGTATTACATGTCTAGTTAGGTGGGCTGTATATAATACAGACCACCTTATGTTTTCGTTAGAATTGCCTTTATTTATTTATTTATTTATTAGGTGGGCTGTATATAATACAGACCACCTTATGTTTTCGTTGGAATTGCCTTTATTATTTATTTATTTATTTATTCTTTATTTATTTTTCTTATTTCCACCCACTTTATTGTTAGCAAGATAATTTGAAAATGGCTCAATCAAATGCCTTGAAATTTGGCACACATATGTATAGGCATATGGACAAAGCAAAATAACGTTTTCAACCTTGACCTTGACTGATGACGTCATCTAGGCGCCATTTTGTAAAATTTTCTGAAAATCTACTCATGATCATATCTTCATAACGGAAATTCTTTTCTCATTCGCGCGTAACATCATTACACAACATAGAATCGCCTTTTTTTTCTTCCATGATGTTTCCCATTTTTTTTCGAACAATTTGATACCATGTTTATCTCTTTATGACCATTAATAACAAGATGAGCGTCCGTTCAAGAAACATGTCCGTGCGCGCGAGCTCTTGTAATACATAGCATATATGGGCAAAAACATGCCTATACAAAATTCATTGTAACTCTTCAGAATGGATGGGAACTCCCAATTTTTTTTCATATTTGGATAGATTATGAGTCGGAGATATGATTTCATGTCTCATTTGACCCTCAATTAACTCATGACGTCATCATAATGGCCTCCAAACTCAAAATTTCAATTTGCATATTATGACGTCAGCATATTTTTGGAAAATTGATTGTATCTCTGTAAATATTGATCGATTTTCTTCCAAATTTTGATATGTTCTAGCTGAGACAATTTTCTACAAATGCAGTTATCACAATTTTTCATTTTGACAAAGGCATCATAGCGTATTTTGCGATTAAAGGAGGCATGTCAATTTTCACATTTTGCGTGTATTCTCTATGGGACATGACTTTTTCTCAAAACTGGATTCTACATTCCCGTCTTTCGCGAGCAATATCTCCGTCGTTTTAGCTTCGTTTTGCTGAGCTTTGAGTATGTTGTAGCTGAGACAATAAGCTATCACAAATGTGCCCTTTATTTTTATCAGATGCCGGGATCATGCTCATATTTCACTTGCAAAGTGGGATTTGAGAATTCCATTTTCCGTTCACGTGTAATGCTATGGGAAATGTTTGGTATATCGGTAACGCACTTGACTTCCGACCTCGAGATCCCTGGTTCGAGTCCGGGCGTCTCAACAACTTTTTCTTCACTTTTTTTTCATTTTGACCTTTCACTGTACCATCTCCTTTGAATATTATAACACGTAGAATCGCAAATAATGTATTAAACAACCATATTTACTTTATTATTACCCTTTATCACTTGATCCATTACTTTTTGCGTGTAATCCCTATGGGAGATGACTTTTCTCAAATCTGGATTCTACATTCCTGTCTTTTGCGAGCAATATCTCCGTCGTTTTAGCTTCGTTTACGCTGAACTTCGAGTATGTTGTAGCTGAGACAATAAGCTATCTCAAATGTGCACTTGATTTTGTCTTAAATTTTAGTTGGACCAGCCCACCTATACTTGTTCTAAACAAGTATTACAAATCTAGTTCTTTATTTATTTTTCTTATTTCCACCCACTTTATTGTTAGCAAGATAATTTGAAAATGGCTCAATCAAATGCCTTGAAATTTGGCACACATATGTATAGGCATATGGACAAAGCAAAATAACGTTTTCAACCTTGACCTTGACTGATGACGTCATCTAGGCGCCATTTTGTAAAATTTTCTGAAAATCTACTCATGATCATATCTTCATAACGGAAAGTCGTTTCTCATTCATATTTATCATGATCAAGGTCAATATCCGTCCGGTCAATTTCAGGTCAAAAACGCGCGCGCATGCGTACGTCCGCGCGTTAGCGCGCGCAAAATTTCAAAATGCTCAAAATCGTCTCAAATTCATTTTGCATACGTTTCAGGCCATTTTAAGCATTTATAAAAAATCGCGCACACGCACATGCGCGTGCGTTTTCGCGCGTAACACCATTACACAACATAGAATCGCCTTTTTTTTCTTCCATGATATTTTCCATTTTTTGAACAATTTGATACCATGTTTATCTCTTTATGACCATTAATAACAAGATGAGCGTCCATTCAAGAAACATGTCCGTGCGCGCGAGCTCTTGTAATACATAGCATATATGGGCAAAAACATGCCTATACAAAATTCATTGTAACTCTTCAGAATGGATGAGAACTCCCAATTTTTTTCATATTTGGATAGATTATGAGTCGGAGATATGATTTCATGTCTCATTTGACCATTAATTATATCATGACGTCATCATAATGGCCTTGAAACTCAAAATTCAATTTGCATATTATGACGTCAGCATATTTATGGAAAATTGATTGTATCTCTGTAAATATTGATTGATTTTCTTCCAAATTTTGATATGTTCTAGCTGAGACAATTCTCTACAAATGCAGTTGCCACGATTTTCATTTTGACAAAGGCATCATGGCGTATTTTGCGATTAAAGGAGGCATGTCAATTTTTCACATTTTGCGTGTATTCTCTATGGGACATGACTTTTTTCAAAACTGGATTCTACATTCCCGTCTTTCGCGAGCAATATCTCCGTCGTTTTAGTTTAGTTTTCGCTGAGCTTCGAGTATGTTGTAGCTGAGACAATAAGCTATCACTAATGTGCCCTTTATTTTTCGATCAGATGCCGGGATCATGCTCATATTCCACTTGCAAAGTGGAATTTGAGAATTCCATTTTCTGTTCACGTGTAATGTCTATGTGGATTATTTTGGTATATTGGTCGCAATTGACTTGAAATGTTGCATGTTGATAGGTAAGAAAAAATATTTCATATAAAAACACAAAATCGAGAATATGCATATTTCATTATGTTATTTAGATTTTAAGGTTAAAGGTCAAATATACTGTACATGGTTTCTCTAAAACAATGCTTTGTATAGACATGAAATTTGGCACACTAATAGACCTGAATAAGAGGATTATTTCAAAATTTAGGTCAAATCATGCCAATGATATCTTAACTACTTAGTATGTAAATTAGGATCAAAGGTCAAACATTTCACGGACCACTATCTCACTAACCATGTGTGGTATGCACTAATTGGAACAGCCCACCTATACTTGTTCCGAAACAAGTATTACATGTCTAGTTTATTTTTCTTATTTCCACCCACTTTATTGTTAGCAAGATAATTTGAAAATGGCTCAATCAAATGCCTTGAAATTTGGCACACATATGTATAGGCATATGGACGAAGCAAAATAACGTTTTCAACCTTGACCTTGACTGATGACGTCATCTAGGCGCCATTTTGTAATTTTTTGAATATCTACTCATGATCATATCTTCATAACGGAAAGTCATTTTTCATTCATTTTATCATGATCAAGGTCAATATCCGTCCAGTCAATTTCAGGTCAAAAACGCGCGCGCAAATATTAAAAATGTTCCAAATCGTCTCAAATTGATTTTGGATACGTTTTAGGCCATTTTAAGCATTTCGCAAAAAAACGCGCACACGCGCATGCGCGCGCGTTTTCGCGCGTACTGGCATTTTGCAACATAGAATCGCCGAATTTTCTCTGTCATCATATCAGACACATTTTTTCAAGCATTTTGATACCTTGTTCACCTTTTTCTGACCAGTAATAACGCAATGAGCGTCCGTTCAAGAAACATGCCCGTGCGCGCGAGCTCTTGTAATACATAGCATATATGGGCAAAAACATGCCTATACAAAATTCATTGTAACTCTTCAGAATGGATGGGAACTCCCAATTTTTTTCATATTTGGATAGATTATGAGTCGGAGATATGATTTCATGTCTCATTTGACCCTCAATTAACTCATGACGTCATCATAATGGCCTCCAAACTCAAAATTCAAATTTGCATATTATGACGTCAGCATATTTTTGGAAAATTGATTGTATCTCTGTAAATATTGATCGATTTTCTTCCAAATTTTGATATGTTCTAGCTGAGACAATTTTCTACAAATGCAGTTTCCACATTGTCAATTGGCATGTCAATTTTGCACATTTTGCGTGTATTCTCTATGGGACATGATTTTTTTCTCAAAAAATGGATTCTACATTCCCGTCTTTCGCGAGATATATCTCCGTGGTTTTAGCTTCGTTTACGCTGGACTTCGAGTATGTTGTAGCTGAGACAATAAGCTATCTCAATTGTGCCCTTGATTTTGTATTAAATTTCTAGTTGGACCAGCCCACCTATACTTGTTTTAAACAAGTATTACAAATCTAGTTATTTATCATCTTCTAGTAAACAGGCACCTTGGATATTTCAGTTTATCTATCTCTTCTGGAGGTGTTCTGTTGGGCTCTGGCGTTAACCGATTCTTATTCTCCTTCGTTTCTTGCTCATTACGGTAAGTTGATCAACAACGTCAAGTATACCCTTCTGTTCTATTGGTGTGATATTCTATAGTTAGGGAAGGGTGGCGTGAAATTCAATACGTGTGTCAGTTAGGGCTTCATTCAACGATGATATTATTATATCAAGCACCATTTAGGGGTTTACATATCAACGAAAGGACTCTTGAATATTAACACTGATTTCTACTTGTATAGTATGGTAATCAAGTAAACTTGTTTCTCTGACCTTTTCTGGTTCGTTGGGTAATCGATAGCGTCATTTGACCTTTCGTGAAAACGTTGCCATTTCCTTGCGAAATGACATGAGACTTGACTTTTTTATGTGAATATTCGTGAAAAGATACCCCAAAGTATAATTTTTATTGGAAAGTCAGAATATTTTCTATGGTACGACAAGCCTTGGGGTGGGGGTGGGCCTATCTCTATGTCCCTCCATCCACGATTCTAACTTTTGATTTGATTTTTTTTATAATGATGACAATGATGATGAAGATAGTGATGCTAATTCGGATAATGATAATAATTACAATAATGATGATATTAGGTTTAACATTTGTAATAATAATAACCGTAATGATATGTTAACAATGATAAGAATAATATGCTATGGGTTGTTTGATATAAAGCTCTAAAAAATAACAGTTGGATGTTTCATCTCTCACCATTCCCCTCCCCTATCTCGAATCTAGTGTATATTCGCCATCAAAAATTGTCAACGGAAAACAATAATCCTTGGAAAATAAGTTAATTTTGGTCAAAACGTGACCCCAAAATCGTGCGATTGGTGTTTAAACGGGCTTTAGGAGTTTGTGTAAATGTTGACTAAAAGTATTCACCAAATCGCACGAATCCAGTTTAAAAACTAGACATGTAATACTTGTTTCGGAACAAGTATAGGTGGGCTGTTCCAATTAGTGCATACCACACATGGTTAGTGAGATAGTGATCAGTGAAATGTTTGACCTTTGACTCTAATTTACATACTAAGTAGTTAAGATACCATTGGCATGATTTGACTAAATTTTTGAAATAATCCTCTTATTCAGGTCTATTAGTGTGCCAAATTTCATGTCTATACAAAGCATTGTTTTAGAGAAACCATATACAGTATATTTGACCTTTAACCTTAAAATCCAAATAACATAATGAAATATGCATATTCTCAATTTTGTGTTTTTATATGAAATATTTTTTCTTACCTATCAACATGCAGTGTTTCAAGTCAGTTGCGACCAATATACCAAAATAATCCACATAGACATTACACGTGAACGGAAAATGGAATTCTCATATAAGCATAATCCCGGCATCCGATAAAAAAATAAAGGGCAAATTAGTGATAGCTCATTGTCTCAGCTACAACATACTCGAAGCTCAGCGAAAACGAAAAAAAATGACGGAGATATTGCTCGCGGAAGACGGGAATGTAGAATCCAGTTTTGAAAAAAATCATGTCCCATAGAGAATACACGCAAAATGTGAAAAATTGACATGCCTCCTTTAATCGCAAAAATACGCCATGATGCCTTTGTCAAAATGAAAAATCATGACTCAAATATTTGTAGGGAATTGTCTCAGCTAGAACATATCAAAATTTGGAAGAAAATCGATCAATATTTACAGAGATACAATCAATTTTCCAAAAATATGCTGACGTCATAATATGCAAATTGGAATTTTGAGTTTGGAGGCCATTATGATGACGTCATGAGTTAATTGAGGGTCAAATGAGACATGAAATCATATCTCCGACTCATAATCTATCCAAATATGAAAAAAATTTGGAGTTCCCATCCATTCTGAAGAGTTACAATGAATTTTGTATAGGCATGTTTTTGCCCATATATGCTATGTATTACAAGAGCTCGCGCGCACGGACATTTATATTGAATGGACGCTCATCTTGTTATTAATGGTCATTAAGAGATAAACATGGTATCAAATTGTTCGAAAAATATGGGAAATATCATGAAAGAAAAAAATGGCGATTTTATGTTGTATAATCGTGTTACGCGCGAAAACGCGCGCATGTGTGTGTGCGCGATTTTTTATAAAATGCTTAAAATGGCCTGAAACGTATACAAAATGAATTTGAGACGATTTGGAACATTTTAAAATTTTGCGCGCGCTGACGCACGGACGTACGCATGCGCGCGCGTTTTTTAACTGAAATTGACCGGACGGATATTGACCTTGATCATGATAAATATGAATGAAAACGACTTTTCGTTATGAAGATATGATCATGAGTAGATTTTCAGAAAATTTTACAAAATGGCGCCTAGATGACGTCATCAGTCAAGGTCAAGGTTGAAAACCTTATTGTGCTTTGTTTATATGCCAATACATATGTGTGCTAAATTTCAAGGTATTTGATTTAACCATTTTCAAGTTATCTTGCTAACAAAAAGTGGGTCGAAATAAGAAAAATAAACTAGACATGTAATACTTGTTAATAACAAGTATAGGTGGGCTGTTCCAAGTGCATGCCACACATGTTTAGTGACATACTAAGTAGTTAAGATAACATTGGCATTATTTGACCTCATTTTTTGAAATAATCCTCTCATTCAGGTCTATTAGTGTGCCAAATTTCAAGTCTATACAATGCATGGTTTTAGAGAAACCATGTACAGTATATTTGACCTTTGACCCTCAAATCTAAATATCAAAATGAAATATGCATTTCCTAGATTTTGTTTTTCTTTAAGAAATCATATCTCCCACTCATACTCTATCCGACTATGAATAAAAAATTAATACACGACAAGGACTCAGATTTCCCATAGGGTTGTACTCAAACGATTGACATTCTTCTCCCATAGATATAACACGCAAAATTAGGCATTTTATTACATTGTTTGTGATAGTATATGATAATATGTTATAATAGTCGAAGAAGATTATAAAATCAAATTCAAAACTACGGCAAAAAAAAAAAAAAAATTGACCCACCAGGAATCGAACTTGGGTCGCCGGAATGGGAGGCAAGTGCTATGACCACTATACCAAAATAATCCCATAGACATTACACGTGAACGGAAAATGGAATTCTCAAATCCCACTTTGCAAGTGAAATATGAGCATGATCCCGGCATCTGATCGAAAAATAAAGGGCACACTTGTGATAGCTTATTGTCTCAGCTACAACATACTCGAAGCTCAGCGAAAACAAAACTAAAACGACGGAGATATTGCTCGCGAAAGACGGGAATGTAGAATCCAGTTTTGAAAAAAGTCATGTCCCATAGAGAATACACGCAAAATGTGAAAAATTGACATGCCTCCTTTAATCGCAAAAATACGCCATGATGCCTTAGTCAAAATGGAAAATTGTGACTCAAATATTTGTAGAGAATTGTCTCAGCTAGAACATATCAAAATTTGGAAGAAAATCGATCAATATTTACAGAGATACAATCAATTTTCCAAAAATATGCTGACGTCATAATATGCAAATTGAAATTTTGAGTTCGGAGGCCATTATGATGACGTCATGAGTTAATTGAGGGTCAAATGAGACATGAAATCATATCTCCGACTCATAATCTATCCAAATATGAAAAAAATTGGGAGTTCTCATCCATTCTGAAGAGTTACAATGAATTTTGTATAGGCATGTTTTTGCCCATATATGCTATGTATTACAAGAGCTCGCGCGCACGGACATTTATCTTGAATGGACGCTCATCTTGTTATTAATGGTCATTAAAGAGATAAACATGGTATCAAATTGTTCGAAAAAATATGGGAAATATCATGAAAGAAAAAAAAATGGCGATTTTATGTTGTATAATCGTGTTACGCGCGAAAACGCGCGCGCATGTGTGTGCGCGATTTTTATAAAATGCTTAAAATGGCCTGAAACGTATCCAAAATGAATTTGAGACGATTTGGAACATTTTGAAATTTTGCGCGCGCTGACGCACGGACGTACGCATGCGCGCGTTTTTTACCTGAAATTGACCGGACGGATATTGACCTTGATCATGATAAATATGAATGAAAAACGACTTTTCGTTATGAAGATATGATCATGAGTAGATTTTCAGAAAATTTTACAAAATGGCGCCTAGATGACGTCATCAGTCAAGGTCAAGGTTGAAAACCTTATTGTGCTTTGTTTATATGCCAATACATATGTGTGCCAAATTTCAAGGTATTTGATTTAACCATTTTCAAGTTATCTTGCTAACAAAAAGTGGGTCGAAATAAGAAAAATAAACTAGACATGTAATACTTGTTAATAACAAGTATAGGTGGGCTGTTCCAAGTGCATGCCACACATGTTTAGTGACATACTAAGTAGTTAAGATAACATTGGCATGATTTGACCTCATTCTTTGAAATAATCCTCTTATTCAGGTCTATTAGTGTGCCAAATTTCAAGTCTATACAATGCATGGTTTTAGAGAAACCATGTACAGTATATTTGACCTTTGACCCTCAAATCTAAATATCAAAATGAAATATGCATTTTCTAGATTTTGTTTTTCTTTAAGAAATCATATCTCCACTCATACTCTATCCGACTATGAATAAAAAATTAATACACGACAAGGACTCAGATTTCCCATAGGGTTGTACTCAAACGATTGACATTCTTCTCCCATAGATATAACACGCAAAATTAGGAATGTTATTACATTGTTTGTGATAGTATATGATAATATGTTATAATAGTCGAAGAAGATTATAAAATCAAATTCAAAACGACGGCAAAAAAAAAAAAAAATTGACCCACCAGGAATCGAACTTGGGTCGCCGGAATGGGAGGCAAGTGCTATGACCACTATACCAAAATAATCCACATAGACATTACACGTGAACGGAAAATGGAATTCTCAAATCCCACTTTGCAAGTGAAATATGAGCATGATCCCGGCATCTGATCGAAAAATAAAGGGCACACTTGTGATAGCTTATTGTCTCAGCTACAACATACTCGAAGCTCAGCGAAAACAAAACTAAAACGACGGAGATATTGCTCGCGAAAGACGGGAATGTAGAATCCAGTTTTGAAAAAAGTCATGTCCCATAGAGAATACACGCAAAATGTGAAAAATTGACATGCCTCCTTTAATCGCAAAAATACGCCATGATGCCTTTGTCAAAAAGAAAAATTGTGAAATTATATTTGTAGAGAATTGTCTCAGCTAGAACATATCAAAATTTGGAAGAAAATCGATCAATATTTACAGAGATACAATCAATTTTCCAAAAATATGCTGACGTCATAATATGCAAATTGAAATTTTGAGTTCGGAGGCCATTATGATGACGTCATGAGTTAATTGAGGGTCAAATGAGACATGAAATCATATCTCCGACTCATAATCTATCCAAATATGAAAAAAATTGGGAGTTCTCATCCATTCTGAAGAGTTACAATGAATTTTGTATAGGCATGTTTTTGCCCATATATGCTATGTATTACAAGAGCTCGCGCGCACGGACATTTATCTTGAATGGACGCTCATCTTGTTATTAATGGTCATTAAAGAGATAAACATGGTATCAAATTGTTCGAAAAAATATGGGAAATATCATGAAAGAAAAAAATGGCGATTCTATGTTGTGTAAGGGTGTTACGCGCGAAAACGCGCGCGCATGTGCGTGTGCGCGATTTTTTATAAAATGCTTAAAATGGCCTAAAACGTATCAAAAATGAATTTGAGACGATTTAGAGCATTTTTTAATTTTGCGCGCGCGTTCTTTAACCTGAAATTGACCGGACGGATATTGACCTTGATCATGATAAATATGAATGAGAAACGACTTTTCGTTATGAAGATATGATCATGAGTAGATTTTCAGAAAATTTTACAAAATGGCGCCTAGATGACGTCATCAGTCAAGGTCAAGGTTGAAAACGTTATTTTGCTTTGTCCATATGCCTATACATATGTGTGCCAAATTTCAAGGCATTTGATTGAGCCATTTTCAAGTTATCTTGCTAACAAAAAAGTGGGTCGAAATAAGAAAAATAAATAAATAATAAATAATAACTAGACATGTAATACTTGGTAATAACAAGTATAGGTGGGCTGTTCCAAGTGCATGCCACACATGTTTAGTGACATACTAAGTAGTTTAGATAACATTGGCATGATTTGACCTTATTTTTTGAAATAATCCTCTTATTCAGGTCTATTAGTGTGCCAAATTTCTAGTCTATACAATGCATGGTTTTAGAGAAACCATGTACAGTATATTTGACCTTGGACCCTCAAATCTAAATATCAAAATGAAATATGCATTTGGCTATGAACTAGACTTGAATTCGTCACTTTGACGAATTAGGTGATACGTATGCTAATGATTTACATAATGAAGAATGCATTTTCACGATTTCATATTGTTATATAAAATGCTTCTACCATTATGATCTATCCATATGTCAAGTTTCTACTGTTTAGCCTTGATCATTATGGATGTATGGAAGATTGATTGAGACAATTTGACCATTGACCCTGGACAACAACCAGTTATACCTTTGACTCTAATTGACATGAGGTATACAGGCATTGCATATTCCGTGGTAACAATGAACTTAATGAAGTAAGCGAGGGAAAATGAAGGCAATGACAAACGAGAGAGAGAGAGAGAGAGCGACAGAATATGGCCGGGTTCAAATTAAGTTTTCTTTAAATAATTAGACCCAGTACTGAGGATCTTTTTATCTGCCATGTTTTTGTTATTTGACTTCTTTTGACGCTACATAGAAATGCCGTCTTTTGTCACCAAATATTGTTCAAATAGCATTGTAGAGACGATGAACACTAATGCAAAGTCGTAAGCCATGACAATGTCAATTTCTATCTCGCTCTGCTAAAAATCCGAACAATAGAACCAACCAAGTTGAATCAACTGTTAAACGAATTTATCATGAGTCCTGAAATTTCAATTTGTAATTACTGCACGTCACAGTAGTAATAAAGAGCAGCAATGGCGAACGATTGTCGCTAAAATTCAGAAATTGTTGCTTAGATTGCTTTTCCACTAAAAATTAACATGAGACATCAAGCTACATAGAACTATGATCGACAAACATGATATTGTTTTGAAAACAGTCAGAAAACATTGCAGGTAGAATAAATAAGAGATAATGTGGTCATGTAAACAAGTGCATTATGTCCATGTTAGTCCCCTAGTACCGAAATCATGATTGTATTCTCCACTTATTTCTCCTATATAATTTATTTCAATTTAAAATAGATATTCTAATGTTTCTTCTTTTGGCTTGATTATATTTCAGCAACGAATTGACAGTTTTGGTAGACATCTTGGATGTATCATAGCAATAAATTCTTGGCACATGACGTATTGTGTATACAATAATTATGATAAGAAGAAGCATACAAATAACTATAAGAATAATAACAATAACAAATAATCACTATAATAATGATTATAATTACGATATTTACTATAATAATAAATATAAAAATTATAATCATAATGATTATTATGATACTGCTGCTATTACTACTACTACTACTTCTACTACTACTTCCACTACTACTATGAAGAAGTAAATGAAGAAGAAGGGGTAGGAAAAGAATCATTTCAGCGATATTAGTGATTATATTGTCAATGATTGAGGCATACACATACACATTACATATTCCGTGGTAAGAATGAAGAAAGAGGGAGATTGAAGGCAATGACAAACGAGAGAGAGAGAGAGAGAATATGGCCGGGTTCAAATTAAGTTTTCTTTAAATAATTAGACCCAGTACTGAGGATCTTTTATCTGCCATGTTTTTGTTATTTGACGGCTTTTGACGCTACATAGAAATGCCGTCTTTTGTCACCAAATATTGTTCAAATAGCATTGTAGAGACGATGAACACTAATGCAAAGTCGTAAGCCATGACAATGTCAATTTCTATCTCGCTCTGCTAAAAAATCCGAACAATAGAACCAACCAAGTTGAATCAACTGTTAAACGAATTTATCATGAGTCCTGAAATTTCAATTTGTTACTGCACGTCACAGTAGTAATAAAGAGCAGCAATGGCGAACGATTGTCGCTAAAATTCAGAAATTGTTGCTTAAATTGCTTAAATTACCATGAGACATCACGCTACATAGAACTATGATCGACAAACATGATATTGTTTTGAAAACAGTCAGAAAACATTGGAGGTAGAATGAATAAGAGATAATGTGGTCATGTAAACAAGTGCATTATGTCCATGTTAATCCCCTAGTACCAAAATCATGATTGTATTCTCTACTTATTTGTCCTATATAATTTATTTCAATTTAAAATAGAAATTCTAATGTTTCTTCTTTTGGCTTGCTAATATTTCAGCAACGAATTGACAGTTTTGGTAGACATCTTGGATGTATCATAGCAATAAATTCTTGGCACATGACGTACTGTGTATACGATAATTATGTTAAGAAGAAGAAGCATACAAATAACTATAAGAATAATAACAATATCAAATAATCACTATAATAATGATTATAATTACGATATTTACTATAATAATAAATATAACAATTATAATCATAATGATTATTATGATACTGCTGCTATTACTACTACTACTTCTACTACTACTTCCACTACTACTATGAAGAAGTAAATGAAGAAGAAGGGGTAGGAAAAGAATCATTTCAGCGATATTAGTGATTATATTGTCAATGATTGAGGCATACACATACACATTACATATTCCTATAAGTTATTGATAAAAAAAAAAAATGACCCACCAGGAATCGAACGTGGCACACTTATGATAGCTTATCATCTCAGCTACAAAATACTCGAAGGTCAGCGAAAACAAAACTAAAACGACGGAGATATTGCTCGCGAAAGACGGGAATGTAGAATCCAGTTTTTAAAAAAAAGTCATGTCTCTTAGAGAATACACGCAAAATGTGAAAAATTGACATGCCTCCTTTAATCGCAAAAATACGCCATGATGCCTTTGTCAAAATGAAAAATTGTGCACACTACATTTGTAGAAAATTGTCTCAGCTAGAACATATCAAAAATTGGGAGAAAAATGAACAATATTTACAGAGATACACTCAATTTTCCAAAAATATGCTGACGTCATAATATGCAAATTGTATTTTGAGTTTCAAGGCCATTATGATGATGTCACGATATACTTAATGGCCAAATGAGACATGAAATCATATCTCCGACTCATACTCTATCCAAATATGGAAAAAGTTGGGGATCCCATCCATCCCAAAGAGCTATAATGGAATTTTTATAGGCATGTTTTTGCCCATATATGCTATGTATTACAAGAGCTCGCGCGCACGGACATTATCTTGAATGAACGCTCATTCCGTTATTAATGGTCATAAAGAGATAAACATGGTATCAAATTATTTGGAAAAAATAAGAAATATCATGAAAGAAAAAAAAATGGCGATTCTATGCTGTGTGATGGCGTTACGCACGAAAACGCGCGCGCATGCGCGTGTGCGCGATTTTTTGACAAATGCTTTAAATGGCCTAAAACCAATGCAAAATGAATTTGAGACGATTTGGAGCATTTTGAAATTTTGCGCGCGCACTGACGCGCGGACGTACGCGTACGCGCGCATTTATTGACCTGAAATTGACCGGACGGATATTGACCTTGATCATGATAAATATGAATGAGAAACAACTTTTCGTTATGAAGATATGATCATGAGTAGATTTTCAGAAAATTTCACAAAATGGCGCCTAGATGACGTCATCAGTCAAGGTCAAGGTTGAAAACCTTATTTTGCTTTGTCCATATGCCTATACATATGTGTGCCAAATTTCAAGGTATTTGATTGAGCCATTGTTAAGTTTTCTTGCTAACAAAAAAGTGGGTGGAAATAAGAAAAATAAACTAGACATGTAATACTTGTTTCGGAACAAGTATAGGTGGGCTGTTCCAATTAGTGCATAACACACATGGTTAGTGAGATAGTGATCAGTGAAATGTTAGACCTTTGACCCTTATTTACATACTAAGTAGTTAAAATACCATTGGCATGATTTGACCTAAATTTTTGAAATAATCCTCTTATTCAGGTATTTGTGCGCAAATTGATGTCTACAAAGCATATTTTTGAGAAACCATGTACAGTATATTTGACCTTTAACCTTAAAATCTAAATAACATAATGAAATATGCATATTCTCGATTGTGTGTTTTTATATGAAATATTTTGTCTTACCTATCAACATGCAACGTTTCAAGTCAATTGCGACCAATATACCAAAATAATCCCCATAGACATTACACGTGAACGGAAAATGGAATTCTCAAATCCCACTTTGCAAGTGAAATATGAACATGATCCCGGCATCTGATCGAAAAATAAAGGGCACATTGTGATAGCTTATTGTCTCAGCTACAACATACTCGAAGCTCAGCAAAACAAAACTAAAACGACGGAGATATTGCTCGCGAAAGACGGGAATGTAGAATCCAGTTTTGAAAAAAGTCATGTCCCATAGAGAATACACGCAAAATGTGAAAAATTGACATGCCTCCTTTAATCGCAAAAATACGCCATGATGCCTTTGTCAAAATGAAAAATCGTGATGACTGCATTTGTAGAGAATTGTCTCAGCTAGAACATATCAAAATTTGGAAGAAAATCGATCAATATTTACAGAGATACAATCAATTTTCCAAAAATATGCTGACGTCATAATATGCAAATTGAAATTTTGAGTTCGGAGGCCATTATGATGACGTCATGAGTTAATTGAGGGTCAAATGAGACATGAAATCATATCTCCGACTCATAATCTATCCAAATATGAAAAAAAATTGGGAGTTCCCATCCATTCTGAAGAGTTACAATGAATTTTGTATAGGCATGTTTTTGCCCATATATGCTATGTATTACAAGAGCTCGCGCGCACGGACATTTATCTTGAATGGACGCTCATCTTGTTATTAATGGTCATAAAGAGATAAACATGGTATCAAATTGTTCGAAAAATATTGGAAATATCATGAAAGAAAAAAATGGCGATTCTATGTTGTGTAATGGTGTTACGCGCGAAAACGCGCGCATGTGCGTGTGCGCGATTTTTATAAAATGCTTAAAATGGCCTGAAACGTATCCAAAATGAATTTGAGACGATTTGGAGCATTTTGAAATTTTGCGCGCGCTGACGCACGGACGTACGCATGCGCGCGCGTTTTTTACCTGAAATTGACCGGACGGATATTGACCTTGATCATGATAAATATGAATGAAAATGACTTTTCGTTATGAAGATATGATCATGAGTATATTTTCAGAAAATTTTACAAAATGGCGCCTAGATGACGTCATCAGACAAGGTCAAGGTTGAAAACCTTATTGTGCTTTGTTTATATGCCAATACATATGTGTGCCAAATTTCAAGGTATTTGATTTAACCATTTTCAAGTTATCTTGCTAACAAAAAAGTGGGTCGAAATAAGAAAAATAAATAATAAAGAATAACTAGACATGTAATACTTGTTTCGGAACAAGTATAGGTGGGCTGTTCCAATTAGTGCATAACACACATGGTTAGTGAGATAGTGATCAGTGAAATGTTAGACCTTTGACCCTTATTTACATACTAAGTAGTTAAAATACCATTGGCATGATTTGACCTAAATTTTTGAAATAATCCTCTTATTCAGGTATTTGTGTGCCAAATTGATGTCTACAAAGCATATTTTAGAGAAACCATGTACAGTATATTTGACCTTTAACCTTAAAATCTAAATAACATAATGAAATATGCATATTCTCGATTGTGCGTTTTTATATGAAATATTTTGTCTTACCTATCAACATGCAACGTTTCAAGTCAATTGCGACCAATATACCAAAATAATCCCCATAGACATTACACGTGAACGGAAAATGGAATTCTCAAATCCCACTTTGCAAGTGAAATATGAACATGATCCCGGCATCTGATCGAAAATAAAGGGCATATTGTGATAGCTTATTGTCTCAGCTACAACATACTCGAAGCTCAGCAAAAACGAAACTAAAACGACGGAGATATTGCTCGCGAAAGACGGGAATGTAGAATCCAGTTTTGAAAAAAGTCATGTCCCATAGAGAATACACGCAAAATGTGAAAAATTGACATGCCTCCTTTAATCGCAAAAATACGCCATGATGCCTTTGTCAAAATGAAAAATCGTGATGACTGCATTTGTAGAAAATTGTCTCAGCTAGAACATATCAAAATTTGGAAGAAAATCGATCAATATTTACAGAGATACAATCAATTTTCCAAAAATATGCTGACGTCATAATATGCAAATTGAAATTTTGAGTTCGGAGGCCATTATGATGACGTCATGAGTTAATTGAGGGTCAAATGAGACATGAAATCATATCTCCGACTCATAATCTATCCAAATATGAAAAAAATTGGGAGTTCCCATCCATTCTGAAGAGTTACAATGAATTTTGTATAGGCATGTTTTTGCCCATATATGCTATGTATTACAAGAGCTCGCGCGCACGGACATTTATCTTGAATGGATGCTCATCTTGTTTTTAATGGTCATAAAGAGATAAACATGGTATCAAATTGTTCGAAAAATATGGGAAATATCATGAAAGAAAAAAATGGCGATTCTATGTTGTGTAATGGTGTTACGCGCGAAAACGTGCGCGCATGTGCGTGTGCGCTTTTTTATAAAATGCTTAAAATGGCCTGAAACGTGTGCAAAATGAATTTGAGACGATTTTGAGCATTTTAAAATTTTGCGCGCGCGCTGACGCGCGGACGTACGCATACGCGCGCGTTTATGACCTGAAATTGACCGGACGGATATTGACCTTGATCATGATAAATATGAATGAGAAATGATTTTCCGTTATGAAGATATGATCATGAGTAGATTTTCAGAAAATTTCACAAAATGGCGCCTAGATGACGTCATCAGTCAAGGTCAAGGTTGAAAACCTTATTGTGCTTTGTCCATATGCCTATACATATGTGTGCCAAATTTCAAGGTATTTGATTTAACCATTTTCAAGTTATCTTGCTAACAAAAAGTGGGTCGAAATAAGAAAAAATAAATAAATAATAAATAATAAAGGCAATTTTAACAAAATTATAAGGTGGTCTGTATGATATACAGCCCACCTAACTAGACATATAATACTTGTTAATAACAAGTATAGGTGGGCTGTTCAAGTACATGCCACACATGTTTAGTGACATACTAAGTAGTTAAGAAACATTGGCATGATTTGACCTTATTTTTTGAAATAATCCTCTTATTCAGGTCTATTAGTGTGCCAAATCTAGTCTATACGATGCATGGTTTTAGAGAAACCATGTACAGTATATTTGACCTTTGACCCTCAAATCTAAATATCAAAATGAAATATGCATTTTCTAGATTTTGTTTTTTATAAGAAATCATATTCCACTCATACTTATCCAACTATGACCAAAATTAATAACAATACAAGGACTCAGATTTCCCATAAGGTTGTACTCAAACGATTGACATATTTCTCCCATAGATATAACACGCAAAATTAGGCATTTTATTACATTGTTTGTGATAGTATA